>OY744547.1:55222381-55262381 GCA_963556195.1 Sepiola atlantica
ATTTTTTGAATATTTTGAAATTTGAATATTTTTTGAATATTTTGAAATTTGAATATTTTTTGAATATTTTGAAATTTTAATATTTTTTGAATATTTTGAAATTTAAAAAGAATCGTAATCAGTAATTGTATCGGAATCACAAAATTTAGAACGAAATCGGTAATTGTATTGGAATCGGGGAAAATCTTTGGAATCGTCTCATCTTAGTTGTCATGGGATCATCCTACCAGGCATTACCTCCTCCTTGGGGAGGGGTTTCGTGTAGTATATGTTCGTTCGTCGTGATATCATCCTCCCATGCATTGCCTCCTCCTTTGGGCAGGCAGTGCAGTATATGTTCTGTTTTGTTGTCATGAGGTCATCCTACCAGGCATCCCACCCTCCTTTGGGGAGGTAGTGTAGTATATATTCGTTTGTCATGATATCATCCTCCCAAGCATTGCCCCCTCCTTTGCAGCATATGTTCTTTTGTCATATATACTAGCAAATATATGCAACAAGATGGAGCATATTTTTTGCTAGCAATAATTATACACTTTAATCCTAACCGGAGGACAGGATAAAAATCTGTCAAAAAAAATAACAGCCAATCAAAATCAGGAGATTTGTGTGTGCCACCTTTTAAAACCAACAAAGAAAAGTGAGTTATTGCCTGAAGTAAAATTCGTCTGCGACTTGAAAATCACACAAACAAACAATCTCATTGTCAAATTATTTACTTGCCCCTCCCATTGCGGCATAGTTCACCCCAAACAAGGCAGTACGCCACTGTAGACGTAAGGGGCTACTGAAAAAAGGGTGAGAGTTTTTTTTGTTTTTTTTAGGGGGGGGGGGGGAGGAGTTAACCTAAATTGGGAGCTGTGCAGCGAGATGTCTGTTTACATTAATTTTAATTTTCTTCATGTTAGTAACGTCAGGAAAACAGGGAGCAAGGAGGGAGTTCCGGAGTCCAGCAGCACGAGGAAAGAAGCTTTTGGAGTAGAAAGCTCTTCGGCATCTGGGGACTTTCACAGTGAACGGATGGGATTTGGCAGATTGTCGGGTTGGTCTAGTGAATTTGCATTGTGGGGGCACCAGAGCACAGTCCATTGAAGTACTTGTAAAACAGGCACAAGGAAGCAACATTGTGGCGGTGGGATAGGGGCTGGAGCTTGGTGGATAGTGAGGGACCTATTAAGTTGGCGACTCTTTTTTGGACCTTGTCTAGTAGATGATGCACCAGCCCATATGTGGCAACAATACTCCATCCAATCACAGCACAGGAGATATTCACTTCCAAATCTTGCGCATAGGTTAAAAGCCCAAACGTACATCTTTCTACTTCTCTTTTCTATATTTCTTCCACAGACAACACACTTGCGCATGTCACAATCCAGCTTGAATTATAGAAGCAGCAGCAGCAGCAGCGAATGTTGTTTTTAAATATCGACTCTTGATTGGACAAAACTCAGATCAGCAGTTTCTTTTAACCAATCACAGCACTAGAGATATTCACTTTCAAATATTGCGCAATATATGAAAGCACAAACACACAGTTTTCATAGTATCTTTTTTGTTTTTTTTCTTCTTCCATACCCGACATCCTTAAAAGAATACATCCTTAAAAGCCGACCTCGGCCCCTGGCTCCCAACAGACACAACGGGAGACTTTCACAAACCTCTAAACACAGCGGCAACATATACACACTTCTCACGGAACTCTATCGTACACAAGTTAGTGTACACTCTCTCACTGGCAAAACAGGCACGCTAATACACACACACACACACACACACACACACACACACACATCTACATGCATATTCCATATTAAATTTTACCAGTAAATTTTTCAGACTGACTACATGTAATCCTCTTTTCCTGGCTCATCCGCTTTTCAATCATCCATTTCTTAGAAATAGCCCTTTGCCATTTTTTCCTTTTTCTTATTTTATTACATTTGAACTTTTTCAGCATGAAACCTGGGAGGTGACGGTGGTTAAGTGGATAACGACACGGACTGAAGACCTGGGTGTTCCAAGTTCGAATCTAGTCGGTTCCACAGTACCACTGTCACTTAGCAACCTTCTCGTGGTCCTTCCCGTAAGTGCCAGATGTCTTTCTAGAAATATTTTAACTAGAAAAAGATTGGGGAAACCAACACCAGAATCATCTGATTCACACGAAAGAAGAAGAAGCATGAAACCTCCCTTGTTGGAATTTATTAAAGCCCCCCTCACTGATTAAGGGCCTCATGGATTGGCTGTCAACCCCTTTTCCCTTAGGTGTCACGTGAGCCAGCCCATAAAACCCTTTTTCGACGACTCTGTTCAAGTCAGCAACACACATCGGCTGGTCCCCAGTGACAACAGCCCATGACGGCAGTCACAGAGAATGACCTCCGACAGTTACCCGAAATCTATACAGATAAGTTCACGCGAACCACGTTTTCGCAAACCTCCTCTCAAATTCACCAATGCCTAACTGAACTTTTAAAACTCTGTAAATATTCTTTGACTCCATCTTTCTCTTTCTTACTAAAATTGCTATGAAATTACATTCTGGTGTTTTGTGTTCCTTCTCTCAGACTTCCGTCCTATATCTCTCCTTTGATGATTTTCTCTGCACATTGTTACCCCATTCTCACGTGGGAGAACTGAATTTTATTTTCAGGATTATTTTAATCCCAACGCCCTCCCTGAAAAAAAAAAACACCACAAAATTTATCTCCCTTAAAAAAAAAAAATTGGTCATATATCCTTAAAACGCTGTCCGGTTACAAAGTGGGTTATAATTAGTGTCTAGTGCCCCAGAAATGGGTGATCATTTTATGTTAAATTTACATGCGAAATTGATACCCCATTCTAAATTCTTCATGCTGTTTACATGTAATCCGCTATTCCGGGATCATCCACTTTTCAATTGGCCACTTTTTAATGCACATGATTTAATCATGTGCATGGTCTCCCTGTTTTGGTTATATGTCCTTAAAACGCTATCAAGTTAGGAAGTGGGTTCTTACTATCGCCTGACAGCTTGGAAATGGGTGATCATTTTACATTAAATTTAAAATGTAACATGCAAACAGCCCAAATAAACATGTGTACTTAATTTCTACTCACACGCGAAACACCTTCTTTCACCTAGAACGTTCGCGGAGACTTAATATTTACCAATCCTTCATTTTTCATTGTCTTAACAAATTGCCATTAAAAAATAAATTATTTTTGTATGGATAGAAATTGTCATTCTTTCTTTTGATAATGTCCTATCTTCAACAGATCTGACGTCACTTCAACGGTGTATGTGTGTGTGTGTGCACGCACGCACGCACGCACGCACGCACGCACGCACGCACGCACGCACGCACGCACGCACGCACGCACGCACGCACGCCCGTCCGTCCGTCCGTCCGTCCGTCCGTCCATCCGTCCGTCCGTCCGTTTGTCCGTCCGTCCGTTCGTCCAGTTAATTATATTTCTCTTCGTCACTTTTCAAATATTAGAAATGTATTAAATCAAGGGGAGATAACTCTCAATTTCTTAGTAGTGAATTACTTCCCTTGTATCGTAACAAATAAATTAATTAGATGCTAATCATAAGAAGACATTCTATTTTTTTCAAATATTATTCCTAAAAAGTACATTTTTAGCTTTATTTATTGAAAATTAAATTTATATGTAATGTTGACTTGGCTCTCCAGAAGGGTTCGCAATCCCGCTGACTTCCGGGTTATCTTGCAGTAAATTTCAAGTACGGATGATCATAAATGAAAAAAAAAAACTTTTTTTAACGGAAAATTTAGAATTGTATTTTTAGTATAATATTTTATTCTCCGGTAGGGACACCTCAGGTGATTAGCAATAAACTAACCCCTTCTCAGAAAGACTGTAAAGCCTGGGAAGTTAAACCTCCTAGGACTGAACAGAAAAATACCTCAGCCCGACAGCAACAAAGCGACAGTTGGACTAAATTGTATCATAATTCTATGATACAACAGGCATCTACCTTCCTGAATTGTATTATAATTCTATGATACAACAGGCATCTACCTTCCTGAATTGTATTATAATTCTATGATACAACAGGCATCTACCTTCCTGAATTGTATCATAATTCTATGATACAACAGGCATCTACCTTCCTGAATTGTATCATAATTTTATGATACAACAGGCATCTACCTTCCTGAATTGTATCATAATTTTATGATACAACAGGCATCTACCTTCCTGAATTGTATCATAATTCTATGATACAACAGACATATACCTTCCTGAATTGTATCATAATTCTATGATACAACAGAAATCTACCTTCCTGAATTGTATCATGATACTATGATAAAACAGACATCTACCTTCCTGAATTGTATCATAATTTTATGATACAACAGGCATCTACCTTCCTGAATTGTATCATAATTCTATGATACAACAGACATATACCTTCCTGAATTGTATCATAATTCTATGATACAACAGAAATCTACCTTCCTGAATTGTATCATAATTCTATGATACAATAGGCATCTACCTTCCTGAATTGTATCATAATTTTGTGATACAAGAGGCATCATCCTTCCTGAATCGTATCATAATTTTATGATACAAGAGGCATCATCCTTCCTGAATTGTATCATAATTCTATGATACAACAGGAATATACCTTCCTGAATTGTATCATAATTCTATGATACAGCAGACATCTACCTTCCTGAATTGTATCATAATTTTATGATACAACAGGCATCATCCTTCCAAGATTGTATCATAATTATATGATACAACAGGAATATACCTTCCTGAATTGTATCATAATTTTATGATACAACAGACATCTACCTTCCTGAATTGTATCATAATTCTATGATACAACAGAAATCTACCTTCAATAATTGTATCATAATTCTATGATACAACAGACATCTACCTTCCTGAATTGTATTATAATTCTATGATACAACAGAAATCTACCTTCAATAATTGTATCATAATTCTATGATACAACAGACATCTACCTTCCTGAATTGTATCATAATTTTATGATACTACAGACATGTACCCTCCTGAATTGTATTATAATTCTATGATACAACAGGATTCTACCTTCCTGAATTGTATAATATTTTTATGATACAACAGGCATCTACCTTCCTGAATTGTATCATAGAATTATGATACAACAGGCATCTACCTTCCTGAATTGTATCATAATTCTATGATACAACAGACATCTACCTTCCTGAATTGTATCATAATTTTATGATACAACAGGCATCTACCTTTCTTAATTGTATCATAATTTGATGATACAGACATCTACCTTCCTGAATTGTATCATAATTTTATGATACAACAGGCATCTACCTTCCTGAATTGTATTATAATTTTATGATACAACAGGCATCTACCTTCCTGAATTGTATCATAATTCCATGATACAGGCATCTACCTTCTTGACTTGTATCATACTTTTATGATACAACAGGCATCTACCTTCTTGAATTGTATCATAATTTTATGATACAACCGGCATCTACCTTCCTGAATTGTATCATACTTTTATGATACAACAGGAATCTACCTTCCTTATTTGTATCATAATTCTATGATACAACAGGAATCTACCTTCCTGAATTGTATCATAATTCTATGATACAACAGGAATCTACCTTCCTGAATTGTATCATAATTCTATGATACAACAGGAATCTACCTTCCTGAATTGTATCATAATTCTATGATACAACAGACATCTACCTTCCTGAATTGTATCATAATTTTGTGATACAAGAGGCATCATCCTTCCTGAATCGTATCATAATTTTATGATACAAGAGGCATCATCCTTCCTGAATTGTATCATAATTTTATGATACAACAGACATCTACCTTCCTGAATTGTATCATAATTCTATGATACAACAGAAATCTACTTTCAATAATTGTATCATAATTCTATGATACAACAGACATCTACCTTCCTGAATTGTATCATAATTCTATGATACAACAGGCATCTACCTTCCTGAATTGTATCATAATTTTATGATACAACAGGCATCTACCTTCCTGAATTGTATCATAATTTTATGATACAACAGGCATCTACCTTCCTGAATTGTATCATAATTCTATGATACAACAGACATATACCTTCCTGAATTGTATCATAATTCTATGATACAACAGAAATCTACCTTCCTGAATTGTATCATGATACTATGATAAAACAGACATCTACCTTCCTGAATTGTATCATAATTTTATGATACAACAGGCATCTACCTTCCTGAATTGTATCATAATTCTATGATACAACAGACATATACCTTCCTGAATTGTATCATAATTCTATGATACAACAGAAATCTACCTTCCTGAATTGTATCATAATTCTATGATACAATAGGCATCTACCTTCCTGAATTGTATCATAATTTTGTGATACAAGAGGCATCATCCTTCCTGAATCGTATCATAATTTTATGATACAAGAGGCATCATCCTTCCTGAATTGTATCATAATTCTATGATACAACAGGAATATACCTTCCTGAATTGTATCATAATTCTATGATACAGCAGACATCTACCTTCCTGAATTGTATCATAATTTTATGATACAACAGGCATCATCCTTCCAAGATTGTATCATAATTATATGATACAACAGGAATATACCTTCCTGAATTGTATCATAATTTTATGATACAACAGACATCTACCTTCCTGAATTGTATCATAATTCTATGATACAACAGAAATCTACCTTCAATAATTGTATCATAATTCTATGATACAACAGACATCTACCTTCCTGAATTGTATTATAATTCTATGATACAACAGAAATCTACCTTCAATAATTGTATCATAATTCTATGATACAACAGACATCTACCTTCCTGAATTGTATCATAATTTTATGATACTACAGACATGTACCCTCCTGAATTGTATTATAATTCTATGATACAACAGGATTCTACCTTCCTGAATTGTATAATATTTTTATGATACAACAGGCATCTACCTTCCTGAATTGTATCATAGAATTATGATACAACAGGCATCTACCTTCCTGAATTGTATCATAATTCTATGATACAACAGACATCTACCTTCCTGAATTGTATCATAATTTTATGATACAACAGGCATCTACCTTTCTTAATTGTATCATAATTTGATGATACAGACATCTACCTTCCTGAATTGTATCATAATTTTATGATACAACAGGCATCTACCTTCCTGAATTGTATTATAATTTTATGATACAACAGGCATCTACCTTCCTGAATTGTATCATAATTCCATGATACAGGCATCTACCTTCTTGACTTGTATCATACTTTTATGATACAACAGGCATCTACCTTCTTGAATTGTATCATAATTTTATGATACAACCGGCATCTACCTTCCTGAATTGTATCATACTTTTATGATACAACAGGAATCTACCTTCCTTATTTGTATCATAATTCTATGATACAACAGGAATCTACCTTCCTGAATTGTATCATAATTCTATGATACAACAGGAATCTACCTTCCTGAATTGTATCATAATTCTATGATACAACAGGAATCTACCTTCCTGAATTGTATCATAATTCTATGATACAACAGACATCTACCTTCCTGAATTGTATCATAATTTTGTGATACAAGAGGCATCATCCTTCCTGAATCGTATCATAATTTTATGATACAAGAGGCATCATCCTTCCTGAATTGTATCATAATTTTATGATACAACAGACATCTACCTTCCTGAATTGTATCATAATTCTATGATACAACAGAAATCTACTTTCAATAATTGTATCATAATTCTATGATACAACAGACATCTACCTTCCTGAATTGTATCATAATTCTATGATACAACAGGCATCTACCTTCCTGAATTGTATCATAATTTTATGATACAACAGGCATCTACCTTCCTGAATTGTATCATAATTTTATGATACAACAGGCATCTACCTTCCTGAATTGTATCATAATTCTATGATACAACAGACATATACCTTCCTGAATTGTATCATAATTCTATGATACAACAGAAATCTACCTTCCTGAATTGTATCATGATACTATGATAAAACAGACATCTACCTTCCTGAATTGTATCATAATTTTATGATACAACAGGCATCTACCTTCCTGAATTGTATCATAATTCTATGATACAACAGACATATACCTTCCTGAATTGTATCATAATTCTATGATACAACAGAAATCTACCTTCCTGAATTGTATCATAATTCTATGATACAATAGGCATCTACCTTCCTGAATTGTATCATAATTTTGTGATACAAGAGGCATCATCCTTCCTGAATCGTATCATAATTTTATGATACAAGAGGCATCATCCTTCCTGAATTGTATCATAATTCTATGATACAACAGGAATATACCTTCCTGAATTGTATCATAATTCTATGATACAGCAGACATCTACCTTCCTGAATTGTATCATAATTTTATGATACAACAGGCATCATCCTTCCAAGATTGTATCATAATTATATGATACAACAGGAATATACCTTCCTGAATTGTATCATAATTTTATGATACAACAGACATCTACCTTCCTGAATTGTATCATAATTCTATGATACAACAGAAATCTACCTTCAATAATTGTATCATAATTCTATGATACAACAGACATCTACCTTCCTGAATTGTATTATAATTCTATGATACAACAGAAATCTACCTTCAATAATTGTATCATAATTCTATGATACAACAGACATCTACCTTCCTGAATTGTATCATAATTTTATGATACTACAGACATGTACCCTCCTGAATTGTATTATAATTCTATGATACAACAGGATTCTACCTTCCTGAATTGTATAATATTTTTATGATACAACAGGCATCTACCTTCCTGAATTGTATCATAGAATTATGATACAACAGGCATCTACCTTCCTGAATTGTATCATAATTCTATGATACAACAGACATCTACCTTCCTGAATTGTATCATAATTTTATGATACAACAGGCATCTACCTTTCTTAATTGTATCATAATTTGATGATACAGACATCTACCTTCCTGAATTGTATCATAATTTTATGATACAACAGGCATCTACCTTCCTGAATTGTATTATAATTTTATGATACAACAGGCATCTACCTTCCTGAATTGTATCATAATTCCATGATACAGGCATCTACCTTCTTGACTTGTATCATACTTTTATGATACAACAGGCATCTACCTTCTTGAATTGTATCATAATTTTATGATACAACCGGCATCTACCTTCCTGAATTGTATCATACTTTTATGATACAACAGGAATCTACCTTCCTTATTTGTATCATAATTCTATGATACAACAGGAATCTACCTTCCTGAATTGTATCATAATTCTATGATACAACAGGAATCTACCTTCCTGAATTGTATCATAATTCTATGATACAACAGGAATCTACCTTCCTGAATTGTATCATAATTCTATGATACAACAGACATCTACCTTCCTGAATTGTATCATAATTTTGTGATACAAGAGGCATCATCCTTCCTGAATCGTATCATAATTTTATGATACAAGAGGCATCATCCTTCCTGAATTGTATCATAATTTTATGATACAACAGACATCTACCTTCCTGAATTGTATCATAATTCTATGATACAACAGAAATCTACCTTCAATAATTGTATCATAATTCTATGATACAACAGACATCTACCTTCCTGAATTGTATTATAATTCTATGATACAACAGAAATCTACCTTCAATAATTGTATCATAATTCTATGATACAACAGACATCTACCTTCCTGAATTGTATCATAATTTTATGATACTACAGACATGTACCCTCCTGAATTGTATTATAATTCTATGATACAACAGGATTCTACCTTCCTGAATTGTATAATATTTTTATGATACAACAGGCATCTACCTTCCTGAATTGTATCATAGAATTATGATACAACAGGCATCTACCTTCCTGAATTGTATCATAATTCTATGATACAACAGACATCTACCTTCCTGAATTGTATCATAATTTTATGATACAACAGGCATCTACCTTTCTTAATTGTATCATAATTTGATGATACAGACATCTACCTTCCTGAATTGTATCATAATTTTATGATACAACAGGCATCTACCTTCCTGAATTGTATTATAATTTTATGATACAAC
Organism: Sepiola atlantica; assembly: GCA_963556195.1. Lineage (NCBI taxonomy): Eukaryota > Metazoa > Mollusca > Cephalopoda > Sepiida > Sepiolidae > Sepiola > Sepiola atlantica. The sequence continues at coordinate 55,232,587 of OY744547.1, forward strand.
AGGCATCTACCTTCCTGAATTGTATCATAATTCCATGATACAGGCATCTACCTTCTTGACTTGTATCATACTTTTATGATACAACAGGCATCTACCTTCTTGAATTGTATCATAATTTTATGATACAACCGGCATCTACCTTCCTGAATTGTATCATACTTTTATGATACAACAGGAATCTACCTTCCTTATTTGTATCATAATTCTATGATACAACAGGAATCTACCTTCCTGAATTGTATCATAATTCTATGATACAACAGGCATCTACCTTCCTGAATTGTATCATAATTCTATGATACAACAGGAATCTACCTTCCTGAATTGTATCATAATTCTATGATACAACAGACATCTACCTTCCTGAATTGTATCATAATTTTGTGATACAAGAGGCATCATCCTTCCTGAATCGTATCATAATTTTATGATACAAGAGGCATCATCCTTCCTGAATTGTATCATAATTTTATGATACAACAGACATCTACCTTCCTGAATTGTATCATAATTGTATGATAAAACAGGCATCTACCTTCCTGAATTGTATCATAGAATTATGATACAACAGGCATCTACCTTCCTGAATTGTATCATACTTTTATGATACAACAGAAATCTACCTTCAATAATTGTATCATAGTCTATGATACAACAGACATCCATCTTCCTGAATTGTATCATAATTTTATGATACTACAGACATGTACCCTCCTGAATTGTATTATAATTCTATGATACAACAGTATTCTACCTTCCTGAATTGTATAATATTTTTATGATACAACACGCATCTACCTTCCTGAATTGTATCATAGAATTATGATACAACAGGCATCTACCTTCCTGAATTGTATCATAATTCTATGATACAACAGACATTTACCTTCCTGAATTGTATCATAATTTAATGATACAACAGGCCTCTACCTTTCTTAATTGTATCATAATTTGATGATACAGACATCTACCTTCCTGAATTGTATCATAATTTTATGATACAACAGGCATCTACCTTCCTGAATTGTATTATAATTTTATGATACAACAGGCATCTACCTTCCTGAATTGTATCATAATTCCATGATACAGGCATCTACCTTCTTGACTTGTATCATACTTTTATGATACAACAGGCATCTACCTTCTTGAATTGTATCATAATTTTATGATACAACAGGCATCTACCTTCCTGAATTGTATCATACTTTTATGATACAACAGGAATCTACCTTCCTTATTTGTATCATAATTCTATGATACAACAGGAATCTACCTTCCTGAATTGTATCATAATTCTATGATACAACAGGAATCTACCTTCCTGAATTGTATCATAATTCTATGATACAACAGAAATCTACCTTCCTGAATTGTATCATAATTCTATGATACAACAGACATCTACCTTCCTGAATTGTATCATAATTGTATGATAAAACAGGCATCTACCTTCCTGAATTGTATCATAGAATTATGATACAACAGGCATCTACCTTCCTGAATTGTATCATACTTTTATGATACAACAGACATCTACCTTCCTGAATTGTATCATAATTGTATGATAAAACAGGCATCTACCTTCCTGAATTGTATCATAGAATTATGATACAACAGGCATCTACCTTCCTGAATTGTATCATACTTTTATGATACAACAGGCATCTACATTCCTGAATTGTATCATAGAATTATGATACAACAGGCATCTACCTTCTTGAATTGTATCATACTTTTATAATACAACAGGCATCTACCTTCCTGAATTGTATCATAATTCTATGATACAACAGACATCTACCTTCCTGAATTGTATCATAATTCTATGATAAAACAGGCATCTACCTTTCTGAATTGTATTATAATTTAATGATACAACAGGCATCTCCCTTACTGAATTGTATCATAATTTTATGATACAACAGGCATCTACCTTTATGAATTGTATCATAATTTAATGATACAACAGGCATCTCCCTTACTGAATTGTATCATAATTTTATGATACAACAGACCTCTACCTTCCTGAATTGTATCATAATTTTATGATACAACAGGCATCATCCTTCCTGAATTGTATCATAATTCTATGATACAACAGGAATATACCTTCCTGAATTGTATCATAATTCTATGATACAACAGACATCATCCTTCCTGAATTGTATCATAATTCTCTGATACAACAGGCATCTACCTTCCTGAATTGTATTATAATTCTATGATAATACAGGCATCTACCTTCCTGAATTGTATCATAATTTTATGATACAACAGGCATCTACCTTCCTGAATTGTATCATAATTCTATGATACAACAGACATCTACCTTCCTGAATTGTATCATAATTTTATGATACAACAGACATGTACTCTCCTGAATTGTATCATAATTCTATGATACAACAGGCATCTACCTTCCTGAATTGTATCATATTTTTATGATACAACAGGCATCTACCTTCCCGAATTGTATAATAATTTTATGATACAACAGGCATCTACCTTTCTGAATTGTATCATAATTTTATGATACAACAGGCATCTACCTTCCTGAATTGTATCATAATTTTATGATAAAAAAGGCATCTACCTTTCTTAATTGTATCATAATTTGATGATACAGACATCTATATTCCTGAATTGTATCATAATTTTATGATACAACAGGCATCTACCCTCTTGAATTGTATCATAATTTTATGATACAACAGGCATCTACCTTCCTGAATTGTATCATAATTCTATGATACAGGCATCTACTTTCTTGAATTGTATCATAATTTTATGATACAACAGGCATCTACCTTCTTGAATTGTATCATAATTTTATGATACAACAGGCATCTACCTTCCTGAATTGTATCATAATTTTATGATACAACAGGCATCTACCTTCCTGAATTGTATCATAATTCCATGATACAGGCATCTACCTTCTTGAATTGTATCATACTTTTATGATACAACAGGCATCTACCTTCCTGAATTGTATCATCATTCTATGATACAACAGGCATCTACCTTCCTGAATTGTATCATAATTCCATGATACAGGCACCGACCTTCCTGAATTGTATCATAATTCTATGATACAACAGGTATCTACCTTCCTCTCCCATATCATAGGAAGATGTGGCACAAGGCGGAAAGTGACACAAACGCACAAGAGATAGCGCACTTTAGCTGCACAAAAATGCCTGAGCAGCCCTGTCGACAATTGGCGACAAACCAACCCCTTTTCGAAGAGAGAAGGTAAAACCTGTGATAGGGGACCTCCTAGGACTACCGCGAACAAATACCGAAAGCAGGGCCAGAAGAAACCACAACGACCCACCCTCTGTCGGATTGATTGTCGAGGATGTGCAGCAGTCTTAAATAGGACCTATTTCTTTTGCGTCCATTGTGGGCAAGTTGGTCTTAAACTAGCCAATTGGCTCACAGGGCGTATTGATTTCAGCTAGTCCCTTGCGGACTATTTGCACCCCTGTTGAACGGTGGAGCAGATCGTCAGAGAGAGACCCTGGCCGTCAACCTACAAGGAACTCTTCTTCACCTATCTCCTGCCCCCTCATCCACTGGATTTCCGAGCACCGCTCTCGTGGCAGTAAAAGAACTTCGTTTTCTTCCACCGGACACCAGTCCTACCTTTTTCTAAGCTATACCTCAACGGTATAGGATACCCAATAAAGTTTTGTTTAATGTTAAAAGAAGCGTTGAGTTTTTCCTCGTATGACTGCCGTCTACCGTGCTTATACTTATAGTGAGGCTACGACTACTAGCAATAGCTATTATAGATGTATATGAACAATAATACTACATAACGTTTTGAAATACTGTAAATATAGTAATCTCAAACAATGCAATATACCTCGCCACTGCATAACAAACTCTGATCATGGCTAAAGTACCACTCATATTTTACTGCATTTCATTCATGTTCCATTTCTGTAACTTTTCTTCTATTTCATTTCATCCCGCCCCCGTTTTCCCATTTTAACATCTTTGTCGCACACGCTACATAATTCTTTTCAAACAGTTATGCACCTGCCAATAAACATCCCATTGTGTGTCTTCTTTTTTCCGATGTTTTGTCCGATTTTTTCAATAAATTTAAACTCTTCACTTTTTCTGAAGACGTTTGTTAAACCGAACGAAACCGGTAAATCTCGTTTTTGATGGTTTCTTACTATGTTTAATTTTTTTTTTCTTTTTTTTTTTTTTCACACATATAGTAATATGATAAAGAAAGGAAAAAAAGTGTTCCAACGTAATGGACATTGAAAAAGGAAAACCAAAAACTATTGTTTATGTAGTCATCAATGTTTCGTCTTTATTTCAAGACTTCCTCAGGATGATTGTCTGAAGAAAAACAATGCACAAGTACAAAATTTTGAAATAGATAGGCGACGGAAAACAGAACAATAGAATAGAAAATAGGAAGGAAAATCAACCGAACCTTTGTTTGTGAGAAGCCCAACGATTGGCTTAGAGAACAACAAAGAATCTGACGTGTATATATATAAATCTAGCTAGACGTGTATATAAAATCATCCGGCAAAACTAACTTTACGATTCCCTCCGGGGAGGAAACGCGGAAACCTCTGTGTAGCTTAATTGCCATAAATATATTTTCATAACTTCTCATATATATATATATATATATATATATATATAAAAGGAGATTGTAGTTTGCTTGAAGCATTGCTGGTAAATATAAGTGCAGGTTTGTAATCCGAGGCTGTAGCAATGCGATGTAGGTGCCGGAAGGTGGAGAGGGTGAACAGAAACATATATATATATATTGTTTTTATTTTTATTTTTATTTTTATTTCATTTCCTTATTTTTATTTTTTATTTTTGTATTTTATTTTTTAATTTTATTCTTATTCATTTTTTATTAATTTTATTTCTATTTTTATTTCTATTTTTATTTTTATTGTTTTCACTACCCCTCTGACAAAAGAATTTTTAATTTTAATTAATTTTTTGCGGAAATTTGAAAGGATGAATCTATGGAAAGTTTTGTGTTATTTTTTTTATATGTACCGGTGATTTGTGTATAGGTACCATTGTGTTTTTATCCTCTCCTATGATACCAACATATCAACCGGTGACTCTTTCTGTCAGTGGATGTTTCTCTAGAACGATTTTTTTGTTGTTTTTTCTTTGATTTTCTGTAAGACATATTGCTATAGGCGTTGATGAAAACGTTTTGGACTAGCTTAATCAAATTATGAAATAAAATAAACTATTTCCAAACTGTTTTGGAAACGATCGTATGCCATAATGGACTTGATTTTCTAATTCTTGGTACCATAGTAATGTTTTAAATTAATAACATTTTCTAATGGAACCTTTTTGTCGTACCCTCTTTAGTGTGACCATCAGCAGATGATATAACTATTAAAAATTTAAAAAAATGTATGGCAAAAATGAATTTTTATACTTTGGGATATTTATTAAATTTCTTTCTTTTTTATAATATATATATGGAAAATAGAAACAGGAAAGACCAAAATTATTTATATATTCATCAACGTTTCGTCTTTATTTCAAAACTTTCTCAAGATGATTGATTTGAAGAAATAACATACAAGTACAATATTTGAAAATATTTGGTGCGTTTATGATGGGAAAATAATGTATATATATATATATATATATATATATATATATATATATATATATATATATATATATATATTGTTATTGTTTATTTATTTATCTATGGACGTATACGTTTCGTCTCTTTTCAATCAAGACTCATCAGCATAGAAGTACGACTATTCACCACCGATCACACGATTCGAAACCCTGGATTACAAGTATTTTTCAACCCCAATCCAACGTCGCTAACAGCTTATAAACAATGATAATTTTAACACTTTTAGAGGCGGCGAAACGTACAGGCATTCAACTTCTATAAGTGAAGGAATGATGCATATAAAGCAAGTGACGTCACACTGTGTTATTACTACCATTTACAGTGCTCTACTTTTTAATGAGGAGCTTCAAATATAAATATTTGTTATTGTTTATTTATTTATCTATCTATATATATATATCTATATATATATCTATCTATATATATCTATATCTATATCTATATCTATATCTATATATATATATATATATATATATATATATATATATATATATATATATATATATAGTATTGTACCAAAGGTTTTTGTTTTGAAAAAATGATTTGTAAGATGAATAAAATCTTGATCTTTGGAAGGTAACAAAATGTTGTTTACTTATATATGCTCTGTTGTCACATGTTGACTATCATCGAGCTTTCAATTGGAAGAGGGTAGTATACATAAAAAAATAGAAATAGACGGTATATGCTACAACATATATTTTCGCATCTCTCTCTCTCTCTCTACACACACACACACACACACACACACCCACACACACACACATACACACACACATATATATATATATATATATATATGCAATTGTTGTTTAACATAACAGAATTCTTTGTTTGATTATGCCTTTTTATTTTCTAAATTTTTCTAACGATCAAAATCAAAAAAAAAATTAATATCTGTTCCATATGTATCAGAAACGTTTTTGATTCCTTGTCGAACCATCTTCAGGTGACACAAATAAATGAACAAGAATAGAATTGCAAAAAGCAGCCAAGAATGCGAACGTGAAGTCAGTCAGATATCAAAAGAACAAACCAGTGCAAATCCAGAAGAGACGTTAACAATTTAAATTCTGGGACGCCAGAATCTTCATCTCACGATTAATTGTATTACGTTAAGCATTTTAAAATATAGTTACTGGTTTCATACGTAATGTTATTAATTGTGGGTAAGGATAGCCTCGAATATTTTTAATTTTAAAAAATTAGTTTCAGATTGTATAATTTTGCGTTATTAATAAAAATTTGTCTTCAATCAGAGGAGGGTAGTTATATTTTTTTTTGAACCCCCCAGATTTTTATCTGTGGGTTTATCTCAAAGATAATGTCTATACAAATAATCCTGAATGGGCTTCACACTCACCGGACTTTAACTCCCCAGATTTTTATCTGTGGGGTTATCTCAAAGTTAATGTCTATAAAAATAATCCTGAACGGGCTTCACACTCACCGGACTTTAACTTATCCGTGGGGTTATCTCAAAGATAATGTCTATAAAAATAATCCTGAATGGGCTTCACACTGACCGGACTTTAACTCCCCAGATTTTTATCTGTGGGGTTATCTCAAAGATGATCTCTATAAAAATAATCCCCAGACTATTCCTCAACTGGAGATGCCCATCACAGGGCAGTGCCCAAAAAATTTAAAAACTAAAAGCCTTCGATCAATTCATATTTTATAAATATCCTATTTTTTTATAGCAAAATCTGAAATTTAATTATCTTGAGCATTGCTAATGTTATACACAGTGAACCCCAAAAGAACTCTCACCCATGGAATCGTTAATAAAATTCACAATTCTTTTCTGCAATCCAACCATATTTGGTACAAATAAACTTTAGTTTATACCTGACTTGTCCACCAAGGTTCACTCACGAATGTCCAACAGTCTTTGTTTTATTGTCATTCAATGATTTGCGAGCCACTCATCAGTAGAAAGAGTGATCCTGAATGGGCTTCACACTCACCGGACTTTAACTCCCCAGATTTTCCATCTGTGAGGTTATCTCAAAGATAATGTCTATAAAAATAATCTGCAGACTATTCCTAAACTGAAGATCGCCATCACAGGGCAGTACCAAAAACAAAAAGTGTGTCAGGGTTATTGACAATTTTTTAGTGTACATATCATTGAACGACGATAAAACAAAAACTGTTGGACATCCTTGACTGAACAAAGTTTCTTTCCTAGAACATCCGATTTGTGGAACAAAATACCACAAGGCTGCTTCTCAACCGACTACAACATGGTCGTTTTCAAATCTAATGTGAACAAATAATTGTTGAGCCATCCTCTTGGATAATTTTCATGGTGGGTGTTCGACAGAGCTCCAACCCCTGGTCCCCTCCCCCTATAAAACATTCACAGCAAGAACCCACCTGGCTACAACTACAGTAGATAACTTTCCATTCTCTCTCTCTCTCTCTCTCTCTCTCTCTCTGTACCAAAAACTAAGCGGAACTTCCATGAACAAAGTTTCTTTCCTAGAGCGTCCAATCTGTGGAACAAAATACCATAAAGATGCTTTCCAGTCTAATGTAAAGAAATACATGTTGAGCCGTCCTCTTGGATAATCAATTCATTTTTAGAAATCTTCTTCGCATTCATCCGTTTTTTTCCAATCCTCGCATAGTGGTGTTCATCGATTGTCCAACTGACAATCACTTTAACCCTTATCCTCTAGTGGCCCTCGAACCATGAAAAATGGTGACCCATTAGTAAAAAATTAAAAAAAGCCAGATACGACCTGAGTACTATTTCCTGCCTTGACAAAGTAGAAAGTCGACTTCGACAGCCTCATTCCCACAGGAGAGACGTTGCTAGTCTTTCTTTACTCTATCGTTATTCCATGAAAAATGCCAGTATACTGAAATCATATGCCCTTAATAGGGTTAAGATGAAAATTCATATACACTAAATGTACAAAAGCAAGGAAATTCCCAAATTTATACATAAAGGGCCACCACAGCTGTCAGTAGAGATATCCAGATTTCACTGGGAGAAACTCAGCACATTTGGGGTTCAGCCTAAAGGCGTCACAGTTATCTACAAACGAAAGAGTTCGCAAACAAGGGAGGTAAATCAAATCATGATTATTTATTGCGGGTGATTCTATTTTTTCATCAGTAGGGGTGTAATTCTTTTTTTCGGTGACACAAAACTAACACAAGTCATAAACTGGTTTATTAACTCAAAAAAATAGTTGTCAATCCTCTCATAGTATTCATCATCATCATTCAACTGTCAATCTATTCCATCTTATTAACCTTTATCTTCGAGTGATTTTTAGGCTTCGATAAGTAGCGACTCATTAGTAAGAAAAATAAAAACATTGTTATAATAATTAATGAAGAAAAAATTGAGATGCACTCGACATCTCTACCACCACTAAAGTCGACACGATGTCCACTCTAAATGTGTTGAATATACGGGCCGAGTGTACAGAAAATGTTACCTGGCAGGAATAAAACGTACTTGACACAGACACGCACCTGGCCGGAAGAAACAAAACATAGTTGATTGTCCATTATGACGTCATCCTGCAAAATCCAAGCCTTGATGACGAAACAAAAAAAAAATTGGCCTTGTGTGGAGGCAAGTAAACAGGGGCTTATTGAAATAAGCTTTTTGTTTGTTATTTTTTGATTATCTATTACATAAACGGGTGCTTATACAGATGAGGGCACATGTGAAAAACACAGTTGAGAATCGCTGTTCCAAATGAATTAACCGAAAAATACTTTGATATACTTATGTGTCAGACAAAAATAGGTATCTACACCAAAAATTACCAACAATTATTGTTAGAATTTTAATTAAAAATAAAAATCAGTTTTATCGTATTTTACGGATCTGCGATTGATTAGAGCGGAAAACATGTAAATCAGCCATATACACAAGTAATAAATGAATGGCGGTCGGCAAAATACGATAAAAATTGATTTTTATTTTTAATTAAAATTCTAATGCTAATTTTTGGTGAGGATATTTATTTTTGCCTTATACGTAAGTATAAACAATAGTTTTTTATTTGGAAATGTGTTTTTATTATATGTGCCCTCATCTGTATAAGCACCCATAAACGGAAGTTGTCTGTTTGTGTGTGAGTGTGTGTGTGTTCAGTTAAAAGTCAGAAACTACACAATATACATTCACAAAGCTGATAATTTTTTTTCCAACATTGCCTCGGACAGAATTTTGATGCATTTATTTTTTGTAATATTTATTCTTTGGAGGTGTGTGTGTGGGTGGGGGGAGTCAACAGAAACAAAATTAGTGAGGGAGGGATCAACATTTTGAGCGATTTTTTTCTCCATCAACCTTTGGTGTGAAACTCAAACTAAAATACACTTTTTTGGCCTTCGGGCTAGGATCAAAACGTAGTATCTGTTCTATCCTGGGTCGGAGAAAGAGAAATCCTTAGTGACTGGAGAAAGAGGGGGAGAGGGGCAGAGAGATAGATAAAGAAGTTTTAAAAGAAGGATGTTACACAGATTTTTAAAATCTTCTATTTTGTTGTCCATGCCACCCCCAGGCAACGCCGGGTAACCATGCTAGGTAATAAATGATTCTTCCTTAGTTTTTATTATTTTCGAAATTCGCACCATTCAATTCGTATTTTGTTATTTGTTAGAATCAAAGCGATTGAAAAGTTCGTCTGCTTTAGTCAATCTTCTTGTCTTGCTTTTTTGCGTCGTCAACATCATTTTGAACGTAATCACCGTAAATCTTTCCGATTTTGCTTCCGTCCGTCCATTCCGGCCAGAATTCTTTCTTCATTCGATGGAAATACGCGGTCAGATTCGGGAAAGTGTTTTCTATAACGAAAACAAACAAAGAAAATGATTTAATCACAAACGGAAAAAGGCATACATATTTACTTGTTCTCATTAGACAATCTCTATTCATAAAGTTAAGCTTTTTTTATTGCACTGATAGTGAGATTAAAACGCCAAGAAATAAGGAAAACAAAAAAGAAAATGCTTTGGAAAGGACATACACCTGTAGCAGCAATAGCAGCAACAACCCTAACACCACCACCAACAACATCAATAACATCAACACCAATAACAACAATAACAACAATAACAACAACAATAATAACAACAACACCAATTGTTATATTATGAGGGGGCCCTGTATGCCTAAAAGCGAGTAGGTCCATTAGTTTTTATTGTGAGAGGGGTGAACTTAGTTCGAGTTCGGTGCAGGTCGAAAAGGCATCCATTTTGGGACAAATACATTTGTCATCGGAATGAGTAAGCCCGAGAAGTCATAACAATTGGTGAAACCTGGCCAACTTCAAAAGGTGAAGTTCACTAAAGGTTAGCCCAGTTCTGGTTATTATCTGTATGACAGGACAAAGGACTATGACGTCACCTCTTCTTCTCGTGAGAAACTAAGGTTTGAACATGAGTTACGGGATTATAAGCGACCCGGACGGTTGAATATGTAATCGCTCGTCGTAATTGCTGGATCTCTTGGAGATCCAGCAGAAATCCCCGTCGCATTCCCCCAATGAATGAGGATCGAAGGAATGAATGGAAACAAAAACCCTCCGCAACGAATAAAAGACTTGAATTTCTCTGAGGAAAATCGTCTCCGCGTTTGTTTTCTGCCTTTCGATAAAATGTATCCACAGATCGAATATCAGCAACACCGATCACGGCCAAAGAGACACAAGGAAACCGACGGCACAAACGGCGATCACGACCAGACGACGAAAGAAAATGTAAGGTAACTTTTTTGTGCATGATATTTTGGGTCCTAATCTGTAAAACAGAAAGAACTAAAAATCGAAAGAAAAAGTGAACAATGCTGAATGTGATATGCCTAACCAACAATTTAAAATGTTTTAAAGTGTTTAAATGAGATACAATGTTTAATGTAAAATGGTTAATGAACTGTGTTTAATGAGAGGAGAATTAAAAAGAACTATGTTTAAAAAGAATTTAAGAAAATGTGTTTAACGAGAAGTATTGAAAATGGACTGACAGTTTGAAGGCTTAAAAGTGCCATAAAAGTGCCCCTTAAGGAAATATATTAAAAGTACCTCAAAATTGAGTGTTACGAAGGCTTGAAAACGCTTTTAGACTTTTCATAAACTTTGATAAACTTTCGTTATTGCTTTCAGATTATTGGAAGCGTTTAATAGACTTTCGTGGCGATGATTCCCATCATTGTTTACGTAACGAATGTTTGGTTTTTGGTGGCTATGTAACACAATAACAACAGCACCAATAACAATAACAACAACAACAATAACAACAACACCAATAACAATAACAATAACAACAATAACAACAGCACCAATAACAATAACAACAACAACAATAACAACAGCACCAATAACAATAACAATAACAACAACAACAATAACAACAACACCAATAACAACAACACAAATAACAAAAACACCGGTAACAACACCAAAAACAACACAATAACAACGACACCAACACCAATAACAACAACAATAATAACAACAACACCAATAACAACAACACCAATAACAAAAACACCGGTAACAACACCAGAAACAACACAATAACAACAGCACCAATAACAATAACAATAACAACAACAACAATAACAACAACACCAATAACAACAACACAAATAACAAAAACACCGGTAACAACACCAAAAACAACACAATAACAACGACACCAACACCAATAACAACATCAACAACGACAATAACAACACCAGTAATAACAACACCAGTAACAACAACATCAGTAACAACAACAACACCAATAAAAACAACACGAATAACAACAACACCAATAACACACACACAGAAGCGATCTTTAAATTATTCCATATTTGCTTGACTTAAATGCTTGGTACTGATCGGATCAGAGTACACAATCTCGATTTGTTGCAGGTATCGGACTTTAGCCATTCAGGAACACACTCTGTAGGAGCCGGTAACTTTTTCTCAGAATCAATATAAACAACACAACAGCAACAACAGAATAACGATGTCTAAATCATTCGATATTTGCTTGGTACTGATTGGATCAGAATGCACAATTTTGATTGGCTGCTTATATCTAACTTTAGTCAATCAGAATCAATCTCTCCAGGAGCCGGGCACCTGTCCCTAAATTCTGTATAAAGAATCCTGTGGCTAACACTTGATTTCATTGTGATATACATGTATATACGAGTGTTTACTTAACATCTAATTCTCAAACGTTGAATTAAAGAATAACAATTTTCCGAATGCACCAATAAATTATGATTTATTATTCTATTATTCTTTGCTTAGTTTTGCTCGATTGTGGAGCATCCAGCTTCGTGTTTTTACTTGTGCATCACAAGGAGAAAGTGCATGATTCTTTATATGAGTCAGCGTCCAGCCATTCCGAGGAGATCTTATTTAGGCTTCAAATACTACGGTATTTTGAAAATTTGGCTAGGATTTACTTGTAGGGCAAAAAATTCTCATGTCAGGTTGTCCTGACAAACCCCTGTACAGAGCAACTGAAAACACTCGAGGATAGTGCCTAGTAAGCATTTAAACTCTCTCCCATAGACATTCAAACTCTTTCCTGTAGGCATTAACACTCTCTCCAGCTGACATTCAAACTTTCTCCTTTTAGCATTCAAACTCTCTCTCGTAGGCATTCAAACTCTCTCCTGTTAGCATTCAAATTCTCCCTCGTAGGCATTCAAATTCTCTCCAGCAGACATTCAACCTCTCTCCGGTTAGCAATCAACCTCTCTCCTGTTAGCATTCAAACTGTCCTTTGTAGGCATTCAAACTCTCTCCAGTAGGCATTCAAACTGTCCCATGTTAGCATTCATAATTTCTCTTGTAGGCATTCAAATTCTCTCCTGTTAGCATTCAAACTCTCCCTCATAGACATTCAAACTCTCTCCAGTAGGCATTCAAACTCTCTCCTGTTGCATTCAAACTCTCCCTTGTAAGCATTCAAACTCTCTCCAGTGGGTATTCAAATTGTCTCCTGTTAGCATTCAAAATTTCTCTTGTAGGCATTCACATTCTCTCCAGTAGGCATTCAAACTCTTTCTTATGCATGCACATGTCGTTAAATCGATGACTTACCCATGACAATTCCGTAACAGAAAGAAGTCACTGGCATTTGCCACATCAAAGAAATCATACCAAAAATGGCACAGTCTGTTTCGCACGGTTCGTCACCCATCAGGAATTTCTGATTCCCTGTAAAAACAAACAAATGAAATTCATGACATATCAACCACTGAACGAACAATATCAAAATGAGTTATTATTGTATGGAAAATAAACAAACAATAATAAAGATACACAATGCAAAAATGTAGCAGTGATGATAATAATAACAGGAATATTAATAGCATTACTACTACTACTACTACTACTACTACTACTACCAATACCTATATATATGTAAATGTAAAATGAGAATAAATATGTTTAAATCAAATTGAATATGTGAGAAAGTGTCAGTTCAACCAGTGAAGGTATTACATATTACTTAGTTCAGGGGCCAGACCGATTTTCCGGCAACTGAACGTTCGACACTTGTTTTAATCCAGACTAAATTATGAGAGGAAACTTGATAATCCCTTGCCACCAGATTAGTTTACTTGGCAGCAAACAGATGGCTTTGCATGTAGCGTGTCATCAATTTTTGTTTACACTGCACCTGCTGGTGGTAGCATTGCTTTATTTTGAGATTTAAAGAAATTAGATTTATTGCGTTTTGCATTCAAACTATTCACAGCCACTATTTATTCCACTTTGATTTCGTGAACAACAAAAGTGATACAGTAAGAACGTGTGTTAAGCTGTAACCATACAAATGGCCTTGTTTACACTGCACCTGCTGGCGGTAGTATCTCTTTATTTTGAGATTATCGCCTGTTTTGCCTAAATTAAACCCTAGTCGTAGTTTCATGGGCAAATTCAAGAGGAAGCCACGGTGTTAAAGATAAACGCTGGTTTGTTTTCATCGAAGAGTTTGTTTTCAGAAATCCCTGGTGATCTAGATACATGATAGGTGTGTAAACAGACACAATGCTGTATGTTTAGAGTTAGTATATAGATGAATAGAGACAAACGGCAGACCTGCAATGGGAAATATATTTCGCTAAGAGAAAAAAACAATGCTGCATGTTTAGAGTTAGTATATAGATGAATAGAGACAAACGGCAGACCTGCAATGGGAAAGATATTTCGCTAAGAGAAAAGAACACACAAGAAATTGGTTTGCCTCTTTGAAAAAAATAATGGCTTCTTGATAACAAGGGTTCATGCTGAGAAAGCAGACGTTTGAGATCCCACAGAAGTTATGTCTACTTTAGATAATAGATACCTTGACCTGTGGACGAGTGGTTATAGCACTTGTCTTTACCTTTACCTTTTACCTTGACGAGCCAGTTTTTATGTCCATAGATTAACAGCTGATAAATCTCGACTGGTATAGCGGTGTGATCCAATTGTATATGGATATATATATATTCGGAGAAAGACAGTCAAGGGGAGATTATGGTTTCCATCGGTCTCATAAACAGGTGTTGTTTTGTGTTAATCTGGAAAGCACTGTTGTTCTGATTGGTATTTTGTCGTTTGTCGAGAAACCAAGTATCATTTTAACTTCACAAAATAAAATACTGTTACTTGTTTTAAAAGTAAGAGTTGTATTTTTATTTGGAAAGGAAATCCCGTTGTTACAGCAATGACTGTTACTACATTATTAAAACTACGGCCAATCAAGCATTTCTAAATTTAAAGGAATTGGATTTATTGTGTTTTGCATTCAAACTATTTATAACCACAGCCATTATTTATTACACTTTGATTTCGAGAACAACAAAAATGACGGACGCTATATAGAGTGGGTGTTAAACTGTAACACACTACTGCATTTTTAGTGGGGGTACATAGATGCACGTTACAAACGGCAGGCCTGCAATAAGAAAAAAATATTTAGCTAAGTGAAGAGACAACTCGAGAAATCGGTTAGCCTCTTTATAGCTTTTTTGGGCTAAATTTAACTCTGAAGACTTTACATATTACTTAGTTCAGGTGCAAGACCGATTTTTCATCAACTGAATGCCCGTCACCTTTTTTAATCTGGACAAAATCATGAGAGGAAACTTGATAATCCCATTGCCACCAGACAAGTTTACTAGCAGCAAACAGATGGCTTTGTATGTAGCGTGTCATCAATTTTTTTTGATGGGTCATTGCTTATCAAAGGCAACTCGATAAACACATCAGACATTTTGAACTTTAATGGCCATGGTTCGTTCGAAAAAAGAACAAAAAACATTCTTTTCACGTCACAAACGCACCACATGTTTTGCATTCTAATGATAATGTTTCGTTTGAAAAATAAAAATAAAAAAAACATTCATTTCATTTCATAAACGCACCACACATTTTGAATTCAAACAGCTATGATTCGTTCGAAAAAAGAACAAAAACATTCCTTTCACGTCACAAACGCACCAACTATTTTCAAATATTGTAGCTTTATGTTATTTCTTCAAATCAATCATCCTGAGGAAGTCTTGCCATAAAGACGAAAAACATTGATGAATATATAAAAGAATTTTGGTTTTTCCCTTTTCATTTTCCATCAAGTTGGAATATCATTTCCATAATTTTCATCATATATATATATATATATATATATATATATATATATATACAATAATATTTTTTTATAAATAAATATTAATTATTTAAATACCTAGAGACATCGATGTTTCATGCTAACGCAATCTTCAGTCTAGGAACTAATTCTCAACAGTTGGTAGGCGCGAACCCCGATCACAAATCGCCACTGATTCGTAGTCGGGGATCTTACCCATCGGCCATAGCCAATTAGTTAGTAAATATAGAGGAACTTTAACTGTAAATAGCGAAATCGGCGGCTATTTACCAGGCAGTTAGAGTGATCTACGAAACGGCATTCGGATCGTGCATATAGCTATTTGTTATTAAAGCTACTCGAGAGTGCCCAGCCTTTGTGGGAGGGGGCTGATAAACAATAATATTTTTTTATAAATAAATATTAATTATTTAAATACCTAGAGACATCGATGTTTCATGCTAACGCAATCTTCAGTCTAGGAACTAATTCTCAACGGTTGGTATATATATATGTGTGTGTGGGTGTGTGTGTGTACATATATATAGAGAGAGAGAGAAAGAAAAAGAGCGACTCTCTTTTTTCAGTGTTGCTTCTTAATAGCTCTTTTTGCCATCTAATTTACATTACACGTTTCTACACAGCATCAGCAAGTATGCAAATTAATAAATTGTTTTTACTTCTGCAAGAAGAATGTCTTACCAGATAAGTCAAAGTTAATGAATTTTACAAGGAAATCAAAGTGGAATTAATAGTAGCATTGATTGTGACCCATTGGTCACTCGTAGTCTAGTATATACGAAGCCTGTCTAAAAAGTATCCGACCTTAGGCCAGAAAAAATATTTCAAATACCTGACGGGGTTTGGACCTTAATCTCCTTCAAAGTAAGCCCCTTGTGTTTGCACCACCGATCCATCCACTGCCGCATTATCTCTTCTCTAGTCTCAAAATTTTCAATTTTCGAAACAACCAGAAGTCACAAGGAGCCATGTCTGGAGAGTAGGGAGGTTGGCAAACGACTGGAATTCCATGTTTGACCAAGAAATGTTGGATCAATAGGGATGAATGTGTGAGGGCGTTGTCGTAATGTAGTTGCCATTTTTCGCTGTCCACATGTTTAGTCTTTTGTGCCAAACTGCGTTATCGAGACGCCGGAGAACATCTTGATAGTACTCCTTTGTCACTGTTTGTCCTTCCGGTGCATATTCGTGATGCACAATTCAACGGATATCAAAGAAGACAGTCAGCATCACCATGATTTTGCTTTGCACCTGTCACGCTTTTTTTTGGCCTTGGAGAATCGGGATGCTTCCATTGCGATGACTGTCTTTTTGTTTCTGGGTCGTACCCGTACACCCATGACTCATCTCCAGTTATCACGGTGTCTAGAAACCCAGGATCAGTGTTGGCGGTTTCCAGAAGGTCCTGTGCAACTTGAAAAACAATTTGCGACAAACAATTTGCGACAACAATTTGGA
Organism: Sepiola atlantica; assembly: GCA_963556195.1. Taxonomy (NCBI): domain Eukaryota; kingdom Metazoa; phylum Mollusca; class Cephalopoda; order Sepiida; family Sepiolidae; genus Sepiola; species Sepiola atlantica. The sequence continues at coordinate 55,250,354 of OY744547.1, forward strand.
CACAAATTTCGCAGCCATTCTGTGCATGTTCAAATCATCATGCAAAATTGCATGTGTGGAATCTTTACCCACTCTGACTTTTTGGGCGATCTCCCGAACGGTTGAACTACAATCTTCTATCACCAAATTCTGCACCCTCTCAACAACAGTTGCAGTGGCGACAAGGTATATTAAGGGACTTTTTGAGAACCATAATTTGCTATTAACCCACAAAATATCCCATATCTTACTTGATTTCACTCTATCATCATCACCCTTTCTCACCGTATCTCGTTAAACCTCCTGGCTCTTATTTTAAACGATGTCTATTACTCTCTCTTCTATCTCCCATTCTGTTTCTCTGTCTAATTATTAACCACAACCTTCTCTTTTATTATTAGAGTTCCTTTATCGTTTGTCTTTTCCCCTTTAATCTGACCTTGTGTTATCCACGAAAACGCAACATATTAAACATGGCAGCGCTCGTGTTGGAGAAGGGGCTCCAACATGTGTGTCGCTACACACACGATAACATGGGATATAAAATATTCTAATTTTATAGTCTTACAAAGAAACGGAAATTAATTTTTCTGACTTTAATTTCGTAGTCAAATTATTTTGTTAAATAAAAAAATTGTACCAAGTTCTTTTTAGTACTTGACGCTAATCGATTTTAACTTTCCAGTTGAAGACGTTTTTCTTTCTTATTTCATTTTTTTAACTTCACCGATTCAGAAATGATTTCATATGAATATGAAAATTAGTGCAAACATTGGCGAACCATATGATTTTTGATGGAAGGTATACATTCGTTTGGTATAATTCTCTAAGTACTTTTGAAACGTACAGTTCTGAAATGTATAAGACAGACAAAAATGGCCAATTATAATATACAGAGTGATTCATAAGTCACTTAGCTATTTATTTTTGAAATTCTAAAGTTAAAAAATACGGTAATACAAAACAGAAAGTTTATTCAACAAATTCATTCATGAGAGTTTAAAATTACAGCAAATTTTCAAAATTTCCACCTTCGTTCTGCATGCATAGCTCCATTCTTTTTTGCAAGGAATTTACGACTCTTTATAGCATATTTGATTGATTATGAAATAAATATATAAAGAAAGAAATATATAAATGAACAAATTAAAAATAACAAATAGCAGTAATTAGAGAGTAAAATAACAATTATCAAAAGTTCATAGTATGTTTGTGCTTCATATGGTAATCATTTTAAATAGCTAAGTGAAGTGACTTATGAATCACCCTGTATATACTAAGCGGGGCTGATAGAAATTCTAATTATGTAAAAGAAAATACGTTTTAGTTTTGTAGTTTTGTTATTCTTAGGTGCACATATATTTTATTAGTAGAATTTGATATATTCAGACTACTGTTCTCATCCTGGGTGTTTTTATCACAACGTTTCGGCCGATGTAACCTCCGACCTTCTTCAGGTCTACCTTGTCGAACTCATGAATCTTTCTGTCGAACTCGGGAATCTGGACGGAATTTCGAACGGAACCCTTTATTAAATCCATGGGGTAGCATGCTCTCGTTCCATCTGCCCTGACTGGGAAGAAGTCTTCAGTAATTCGCAATTCTTCGTATCGCCCGCATTGAGGATTGAACCTTCAACCTTCAGATGACTGTCACTTAGAACTGAATTTTACTTAGTATTATATCCACTGCGTCACGGGTCCTCCCGAAACATATATTTTATGAGTTTCATTTATATCAATGTTAATACAAGAAAACAGCACTGAAAAATTGAACAGATCCTTAAAAACAAAAATAGTTAAGAACAAATAATAATCAGTGAATGTGGAGACGAGACCTACACAAACACATACACAGACATGCTTGAAGTCGCATAGAGAGAGAACTCAGTATAATTGCGCACAATAATATTATTTGAATCTGTTTCAGGGAGTAAGGGAAAATGTCTTCAGTCTAATAGTTTTCTTAGCCGGAATAAATATAAAAAAGAGGAAAAGAAACTAGCAAAATAATTTATATTTGTACCAATAACATAGTGGTAGATAAAAAACGAAACAAAATAGGCTAATCAGAATTAAACATAGATAGGTAAGACAGATTGCTATTTGGGTCTGACTGTGAAAATCCGACAAGATAACTATATGTTAGATTGAATTAAAACGGGTAAACCTGAAATGCTTCAATATATCTATTCTTACCCAAATATTTTAAAGAAGGAAAAGTGAAGATAAAAAATTGCATAAAATTACATAAAATTACATAAAATTACATAAAATTGATACAAATTTTATTACATCGAAAGTTCAGATGCAAGGAGTTACATTAATCCTTAAATATAAAACTCTTCTCGTCAGTGGATAAAATTCGTTAATGTGGTATTCAGAACCGGCGGGACAGTTATAAAAGTGGGGGCGCCCGGTTAAACACATGGATATATAACTTCATTATTGATGACCGTAAAGTGGGTGGGGGGGGCAAGTAAAAAAGTGAGGGGGCTTGAGCCCTCCCCCCCGCCCCCCCGGTGCCGCCGTCCATGGTATTTATATTAAATAAATAATCCTTAGTTCCATTTCACTTTGAAAAATTGAAGAATAAATAAATTGAAAGGTTGGGGATAAAGAAATAAATGGCCGATAGATCACTTTAGGATATTTCACTTATCGTTAATTCTATTATCATTAGTTCTTACCCAAATAGACAGAAAGTGCTTGCAAGTCTTCTCTGGCGATCGATTCCACCTCTTCGGGGTTGTGTCGACCAACGCCTTGACTATAAGCTTGAGATTCCAACAGTTTGTGAACTCTCCAAACTAAAAAACGGTTAAGTCCAGTTATCACCCTTAGAGAAGAATCTTTCGCACAATGGATCCAACGACTCACAATGAACGACCTGAAATAAACAAATATATAATAATAATAATAATAATAATAATAATAATAATAATAATAATAATAATAATAATAACTAGCGGGATCCGTGTAAATTACACGAAATGATGTTTTCAATACTAATTATCTTATTCCTAACCTATACATTACTTTGTAAATGCTTTAGATTAAATTAAATTTGGCTCCAATTCATGAGTAGCATACAAGGATTTGAAAGGTCGTTGCTTTTGATGTAAGCGTGACACAGAAAATAACACACGCGCTATCGTATTAATATATAGATTCCCGGTCGTCCCTTCACTACCTTACTCCCTTCCTCCCCCTCGATGTAGAAAAAAAACTTTGAGGTTGGTTGGAATCGAACTACAAACCTATCGGACCGACGTCGACAACCAACGTCAAAATTCTACGTCGCTAACCGTTGCGCAAAAGGGAAATACTTGAAACATTTCGAAAATAACCTGTGTTGAATGCTTTTCAAAATCTAGGTGCGGCACGCGTGCGCAGAGCTTTTGCCGGAAGCGTGACACACGAACACACACGCTATCGTATTAATAATAATAATTTTTTTAGTTATTTATTTATTTATTTATTATATTTATTTATTTTTATTTATTTATTTATTTTTTTAATTTTTAAATTTTTATTTATTTTATTTTAACTGGTGCCGGCCTAGGCTGACACCAGACAAAATATTTGTAGAGGGTCGAGGAGGATGAGAAGCCCGAGGAGGGACAGCACAAACCAGACCTCCACTGGAAAAGTGCAGAGACTGCTGGGACCTTGGGGAGGCTTATTGCCACCCAAATCCCAGAGAAGACCAATGGTCCTTACCAGCGAGAAATCAATGGTAAGAGGCTGTTGCGATACCGCATCGTTATCGAAAAGAGGTGAATAATACTGGAAATCTGGGGAGACTTGTTGTCACTCAGACTCCAGGAAATACCACTGGTTGTTGTCGGTGAGCAATCACTGACGATGATCTGTGTGAGAACACCTAGTGAGTACAAATAATAATAATAATAATAATAATAATCCAAGTACAATATCCACAAGGTAGTAATCCAAAGAATTTCAACCGGGTTTATAAAAAGTGCTCAATATCAAATAGAGCTTTTATATATGATTATTTTTATTTACACAGACATGTACAAAATCTGCGACACTGGCATGTTGATGTTATCGATAAACAGCTATTATAAACTGAGATCTCATCAGGCAGAGTTAGAATCTGATCTTAACCTTAGGTCATATTTGGAAAGAATTAAATGGAGAAAAAAGAAAAGAAATTTAAAATGTAAATTTGGAAAGTCACGTGGTTGGGGCCGTTAAGAATCAAAATCAAAACACTTATTGTGTAAACTAAATTAATTTGTTAATGAATCTGTTTAATTTATTAATTAATGATAATTTGATAAGTTTTAAAAACGGTTAAAACTAAGAACTAAAAACAAAATCAGTAGCCCAATGTATTAACGACCCCTGCCCCCAACACACACACACACACACACACACACACACACACACACACACACAGACGCGACTACTAACACCATCGCTGACTTAAACTTATGCTACGTGCGTTTTAAACCCTAGACTGATTTTGACACATCCCATCGCATGTCTTCCTTCCCTTCCTCTCTCACTTCTGTCTCTATCCTAAACGATCTTATTTTATCCCGTACCATTTTATTTTATTTCATTTTATCTCTATCTATCTATCTATCTATCTATCTATCTATCTATCTATCTATCTATCTATCTATCTATCTTTTTATTCATCTATCAACATTTTTATTATTTATCTCTCTTTTCACTTTATTTTATTTTATTTTATATATTATACTTTATATTTTATATTAATATTTTGTTTTTTTTTACATATTATTTTTTATTTTTTTATTATTTTTATTTTTTATTTACCTTTTTTTAAAAATTATTTTTTAATTTTTAATCTTTTTCTCTCTCTCTCTCTCTCTATATATATATACATATAAAGTCAATGTTTGTGTGTTATAGAAATCGATATACTAACACTAACTTTCCAATCAGTTTCAATAAGGAAACCATTAACATTTTTTTTTCGATTCAATCTGGGATCACTAGGGGTAATTATCTGTTAGGTCCATAAAATAAGTGAAATATATTAGAACATAAGTAACAAGAATTCATTTTTAAAAATAGATATTCTCCGTTATATAAAACAAAAATGAAATATATAAATAAAAATGTATGTATCTTGTATTAAAGAAGCTATTGATCACGGGGAGCAGGGGGGAGAGGACTGACTTGACTTTATACATAAGATGTTCTCACCAGAAGAGATTTTCTTCGGTCATTTTTTGCATGGCTCGAGCCACGGCTTTTTGTGTCTCGCTTAATTTGTTGTTCAAGTTGATGTTGAGTTTTTCATTCAGAAATTGGATGATAAAATGCGTGTCACTGATGACTTCTCCGTTGTAGATGATCCATGGCGTCTTGTGTTTCGGCGAGAATTTGTAAGTATACACATTCTTATATTGAAAAAAAAAAAAAATTCATCATCATCATCATCATCATCATCATCATCATCATCATCATCATCATCATCATCATCATCATCATCATCATCATCATCATCATCATCATCATCATCATCATCATCATCATCATCATCATCATCATCATCATCATCATCATCATCATCATCATCATCATCATCATCATCATCATCATCATCATCATCATCATCATCATCATCATCATCATCATCATCATCATCATCATCATCAGCAGCAGCAGCAGCAGCAGCAGCAGCAGCAGCAGCAGCAACAACAAAAGTAGCAATAATAATAGGTAATAATAATAAAAAATACACATAATTATTAAAATAATAATAATAACAATAATAAACAATAATGATAATAATAATAGGTAGTAATAATAATAATAATAGGTTATAATAATACACATAATAATAATAATAATGATATAATAATAAATATACACATAATTATTAAAATAATAATAACAACAATAATAATAATAATGATAATAATAGGTTATAATAATACACATAATAATAATAATAATAATAATAATAATAATAATAATAATAATGATAATAATAATAAAAATACACATAATTATTAAAATAATAATAATAACAATAATAAACAATAATGATAATAATAGGTAGTAATAATAATAATAATAATAGGTTATAATAATGCACATAATAATAATAATAATGATATAATAATAAATATACACATTATTATTAAAATAATAATAACAACAATAATAAACAATAATGATAATAATAATAGGTAGTAGTAGTAATAATAATAATAATAATAATAATAATATAATATGGACGCTTCATTATAATTATAATATTATTATGTTATTATTATAACCTATTATTATTATGTTATTATAATCGACAAGAAGGAAAAATCTTGTAAAATCGTAGACTTCGCCATTCCAGCAGACAAAGAGTGAAGATCAAAGACCCAGAAAAACGAAGTAAATACACAGAACTAGCCAGAGAACTGAAAGGAATATGGAGCATGAAGAAAGTTAGTATAATACCAATAATCGTAGGAGCACTAGGAACAGTCTAAAAAAACCTGGAGAAAAGATTGAGATAAATTGGAATCAAAGGGACTATCGAAACCATACAAAGGATGGCAATGATCAAAACAGCTGCAATCTTAAGGAAAATCCTTGAATGCGGAAACCAACCCACATAAGCTACGAAGGGTAACCAGTCACATGGAATTTACAACGGGAAGAAAACAAAACCACACAAAGAACACCACACCACGAACCAAGGAACAGAAACTGCAAGAAACATCACTTCATAATCTCCCCCCACCAATAAATTACATCGGTCTCAGCTGACACCACACAAAAATGAACCAATGAACAGAAATTGCAAGAAATACCATAAGCTTTCCTCCTTTCTCTTCACCCCCCCAGCCAGAAAAAATAAAATAAATAAATAAATTTAAAAGAAAATGGTGCCGGCCTAGGCTGACACCAGACAAAATATTTGTAGAGGGTCGAGGAGGATAAGAAGACCGAGGAGGGACAGCACAAACCAGACCTCCACTGGAAGAGTGCGGAGAGTTCTGGGACCTTGAAGAGGCTTATTGCCACCCAAAGCGGCTGTTGCAATACCGCAAGGTTATTTGCGGTGGTTATCAAAAAAAGGTGAAGAATACTGGAAATCTGGGGAGGCTTGTTGTCACTCAGACTCCAGGAAATACCACCGGTTGTTGTCTGTGAGCAATCACTGACGATGACCTGTGTGAGAACTCCTAGTGAGTACAAATAATAATAATCTAACATATAAAGGTATCTTATGATATTTTAAATATCATTTAATCTGTCATATCCAACTTTGATTCTGACCAGCCAATTTTGATTTATTATTGTTATACCATGTTATTGGAATTATAATAATATTCTTCGCTACAGTATATTTACAAAATTTACATGTATAATACAGTCCTGCACAGACAATTGGTAATATGGAACCATTTTTCAATTATGATCGAAAAATAAAAATCAGCAAGGGGAATAACTAATATTTTTATTGAAGAATATAAAAAGAGTTGTTTGCCTTATAACTAACAGTTTATTTCTTTTTCTGTATAAGTTTAAAAAATGTGACATCAAATAAAAACTTAAATGACTAAACTGCATCCCGGGCAACACTGGATAGGGTCAGCTAGCATTATTAATATTAATAATAATATTAATAATAGTAATAGTAGTAGTAGTAGTAATAACAACAGCAGCAGCAACTGAGATTTCATTTTGGGGTATCTTAGTCCTTTTCTCAACAAATCTGGATCAGTCAGTTTTCTTGCGTTCAAACTTTCTTGCTGATTTTTATTTTTGGGTGATTATTTAAAAATTAGCAGTCGTCTGAACCGGACTAAATAATATAAAAAAAATAATAAACTGTAGCTAAGTATGTTATTATATTGCCAATAACACAGTACAACAATAACAAATGAGAATTGGCTAGTCAGAAGCAAAGATCGATTTGTCAACTAAAATACTATTTAGGTCTGACTTTGAAAATTCGGTAAGCCAACTTTATATGTTTTATCTGTATCATTCGGACTACTGTTCTCATCATGGATGTTATTCTTACAATGTGTCGGTCGATGTAACCTCCGACCTTCTGTAAGTACATCACGTCGAACTCGGGATTATTTATATTGAACTCGGGAATCTGTACAAAATTTCGAATGGAACCCTTTATTTAATCAATGGGGCGTAGCTTGCTCTCGTTCTGTCAGCCATGACCGAGTAGAAATCTTAATTCATTCGTAATTGTATTCTTAGTATCGTCTGTACTGAGGATTAGTCCTTCAAGCCCCCAGAAGACTGTCACTTAGAACTGATTACCACTTAGCACTTTTATCCGTTGCACCACTGATCCATGCGAACATTTCTAGTATGAATTTTACAAGTCTTATACCTATTATGAGAATAGTAGTTTGAATAATCCCAAATAATCCAAATTATCAATCTTCATCTGAAAAATTTCGAAATATAAATTTATGAGTTAGATAAGCAAAATATAACTCAATCAACTGGAACGCTGAAAAATGGAAAAAACAAATGAGACTAACTTTAAAAAAAAATGTAAGCAAATAATCAACTTACCTTATATGGAATGTTGGCCATTCTAAGGTAAGTTTCCAGTTTGATTGCAAACGGAGACATATTTGGAGCCACAGGAATTCTGGGGAATTGGTGCAAGATGACAACATCTTTCGGGTAGTTACGCTTCCTGAAAGAAAACCAATAAATTGCAGAGTTCTTTGTTAAATTATATTGTTAGAGTTGGCCATGAGAGATGATTCAGATTAATCTGCGTGTGGACTTCTTTTGTATCGGGGTAACTAGAGTATTGATTTACTCCTCTCCAGGAATTAGGCACAAGGCCAGTTTTTATCTTACTCCCACAAGTAAGATGTAACACAAGGTCGGGTCGTGAAAGTGGGGTTTAAAAATTGCCTGGGCAGCCCCGTCGGCATTCCCCGGTAGGGGCGCCTCAGGCAGTAAGCAATAAACTTACTCCTACCCAAAGAGGGGAGGCGAAGCCTGGAAGGGAAAACCTCCCAGAACTGCACAGGACAGACCCATAGACCGGCGTAAATCAAGCCCTGAAGGCCAAGACAATACCAGTCTATGGGGCGCAGTATCCATCGGAACAGATACTACACTTTGATCTTAGCCAAAAGGCCAAGAACAGAAAGAGTAGCATTAGTAAATTTAAAGGCGTTTTTATAGAAACAGGACGAAGTCAATTTCTAATATTGATACCATCTTTATTGGCCATCTTCGTTATAACATGCAAGAGAAAGGAATGAAGAAAGTTCGTTGGCGGCAGAATGTCTACGAGCCGTTTATCTTCGAATGAAGATAGCTGGTGCTCAGGAATCCAGTAGATAAAAGAAGGGTGGTTAAGTAGCAGAGGATAAGATGTCCAAAAGTGTGGACGAGGAAAAAGGTTAGAGAGTCCATGTGGTGTTGAATAAATGTCCCGTTAGTAGGGAAGAGAAAAGAGTTCTTATAAGGAGAATGTGATTAGTAGAAGTCGGTACGTATCTATTAGTTGTTTAAAGGCAGGCCGAGTCTGTGTGTGTGTGTTTGTAAGGACGCGTGTGCGTGTAACAATGATAGAAGTCCACGATATGTCGCCGTGTTGGGTGTTTAAGTCTTCTTGTCGAAGCCAGAGCCAGACAGACTGGCGTTTGTTTTCTTTTTTCTCCTTAGTATGTGTATATGTTAATATATTTGTATTTACAGGATTTACTCCTAAACTAATTAACCGATCATTACGAATTTTGGAATAGAGATGCTAGGCATAGAGGTGGGTAATATAGGCTATATTCCAAGCAATAAATATTCAACAACCTAGTATTTATATAAAGCTGAGTATGTGTATATGTTTATATATTTGTATTTACAGGATTCACTTCTAAACTAATTAACCGATCATTACAAAAGTCACAGCTCAATAGTGTACGACAAGAGCTTTTATTTAATAAAAACTTAGTTAATTGATAGAACAATTTTCATCAAAAACACTATTATTGGGATACAATTGTTTCTGCTTTTTTCAATAACATACATTTTTGTGAAATACAAAATATCAGCGATTTTTTATTAATGAAATTATATTTCATTGATAAAAATCGTTGATATTTTGTATTTCACGCGAAAAATATAGTGAACCGCAGATGGTATGGACATATCCCGATACGGACATTCAAATGAAAAATTAATAGTAAACAGGTATTTTTCTTAGAAGTATATCATCAGGTAAAAGAAAATAGACTCTTGTAGAGATCGAATACACGAGCGACATTTATTTTAGAAGAGTTCCAATCGTGTAAGGGGCAGTAACTCTACTACGTCAACCAGCAACGTAAGTATGTTTTATTTACTCCTCCCCAGGAGTTAGGCACAAGGCCAGTTTTATCTTACTCCCACAAGTAAGATGTGACCCAAGATCGGGTCGAGAAAGTGGGGTTTGAAAAGCCAGCGCTCGAGAGGTGAGCACTCTGGCCATTTAAAAATGTCCTGGGCAGCCCCGTCGGTATTCCCCGGTAGGGGCGCCTCAGACAGTAAGCAATAAACTTACTCCTCCCCAAAGAGGGGAGGCAAAGCCTGGGAGGGTGGACCTCCTAGAACTGCACAGGACAGGCGTGCAGTATCCATCGGAACATATACTACACTTTGATCTTAGCCAAAAGGCCAAAGCAACGTAAGTATGTAGATAGTTTAACATTTTTTATATATTATTTAATCTGGAAAAAGGAAAAATAAGTCGGAATTAGTCGAATTTTACTAAAGACTGATTCTTCTATCAAATGTAAAGTAATTTAAGGCTGTTGTATAGATATCTACTATTGACGTAGTAGAGTTACTGCCCCTTACACAATTGGAACTCTTCTAAAATAAATTTCGCTCGTGTATTTGATCTCTACAAGAGCCAGAAAATATATAAAAAACAAATGAAAATTAAATACACTTCATTTTTTTTCAACTAGATGGGTGAATATTTATGCACTGACGAAGTCTCCCTAAGAAAAAAAATGAGAGAGAGAGAGAGAGAGAGAGAGAGAGAGAGAGAGAGAGAGAGAGAGAGAGAGAGAGAATTGATGGATGGCCTTAAATATGAATAGACTATGTGTATGCGTAGCCCTGTGTGTGTTCCTCTGCGTCTATAAGTCGATATGTGCGTGGCCTCTGTGTGCAGTGTCCTTTAGAGGTGTGTTTTTTTTTTTTACTTAAGAGGTACCACTTATCAAGGCTCAAAGGACACTCGAGGATAAGGGTTACTGAGTACCAGGTGGACGGTGAGACAACACCGGATGATTGGTAATAATGGTGGAAATTTGGCAGGTTTGATTATTTAGGACAGCTTAACAAGAATTTATTTACATCATACTTGAAAACGACCATGTTGTAGTCAGCTGGGAAGTAGCCCCGCGGTACCGTATTCCACAGACGGGTAGTTCTAAGAAAGAAACTTTGTTCGTGGAAGTTTCGTTTAGTCTTAGGCACAGAGAGGAAGAAAGGGAAATTATGGACAGTGGTTGTAGCTAGACGAGTTTTTGTTGTGGATGTTTTATAGAGGGGGGATCATAGATTGAAGCTCAGTCGAGCACCTGCCATAAAAATCACGATAGAGCAGAGAAAGACTAGCAACATCTCTTTTGTGAGAAAAGGGTCGCAGGGAAGAGAAAAAGGAACATCGCCCACTAGATGTCTAAGTCGGTTTTGTACACTGTCAAGGCAGGAAAAGGTGCTTTGAGCAGCACCTCCCCAGATGTGCCAACAGTACCTCCCCACCTTATGACGTATTTGGCTCTTATACGGGTAGAGGATTACGTCAGGAGTGCTAGTTATGCGTGCGTGTATATGTTTGTGTGCCCGTGTGTGTACTTCTACGTGACGCGTCTCTCGATTTGTATGCGTGTGCATGTGTATTTGTGTGATTAGTGTGTGTGTGTGTGTGTGTGTGTGTGTGAGAGAGAGTATGCATGTTCCGCTGTATATGACTCTGTGCATGTGTATCTGTGCCTCTGTGTGTGCCGGTGTTCCTCTGCCCAGCCCTTGCCCCATCCCCCACCCGCCCTCATTAT
>OY744547.1:55267381-55424881 GCA_963556195.1 Sepiola atlantica
TCCCATCGGAACAGATACTACACTTTGATCTTAGCCAAAAGGCGGAAGCATTTTGTCACAAACAAGGATTGCTGATAATCTCTCACTTGGCCAAGACAAAAATCTAGTTAGCAAGAAGATTGTAACGGTTAGCTTGCCGGAGTTTTACCTTGCTTCCCAGTTAAGCAAGACGTAACACCAGCTTTCCCTAGGAGGTACTGATTGGTACAAAAATTTAAAGAAAAACATTTTTTTAGGAATCTGTAAGTTTTAGAAGCCAGAACAACGCAGATTTTGTTTATTCTTTTAAAATTCTGCAGGGCTTGTCTTTTTTCTGCGAATCTCATGTTCCTATTTTTTGAATAGCAGCGTCCACTTGGCTCTCTTCAACTGAGACAGTTAGTCTAACTTTTGTTTTCTTTTTGAAAAAGAGAGGTTGTTACTATCGAAATGATCAAAGTCTCTACCATTCCGGACCTTTAAATATTTAACAGTAAGCCCACCAATTTTACAATTTACTGTCTTTATATTTAAATTTTGAAATATAAATGAATTGATCTGAGATTTACTGTCTCTTGTCATTTATTTTTGTTCATACTTATTCCATCTTCCGGTTTTTCAACATTGCATATATATCTAATATATAAAATAAAGTCAGTCTCTTCCTAGATTTTTTGTCATCGATAGCTTTCTTCCTGCAGAATCAATATTTAAAACTGGTTCTTCATTAATCTTGATGGATCTTTGAAACATGTTAAATCATTAAAATTCAATACGATTTAACTTCTTCCAGAAATTAAAATACATATCGTATAAAACTGCTGATGCGTCGGTGATTTTTGGATCGGTGTTCCTCTTCAAATGAAACGTTCGTTGATTAATTGATATGACAATAAAATATAGAGAAATGAATCATGAATAAAAATCGAGTTCAATTCAAACAACTCGCGGCGTCAAATTGTTTTTTTTTCTTTTGTGTTTAAAGTAGTCCTTCAAGGATAGACGAAGTAAAACCTTAAACAAATTTATTCAACAAAAACACCGATTAAATTGAATTGTAGAAAACCGCTGAATGTGAGATACTTGTTTGATTGTGAAAGGCGTTCTGTTTACTTTCCACTGTCATGACAGACGACTTCTTTTATCCAAGGGTGATAACTCTTTCTTTTTGATCCAATGGAAATAACTATTCTGTTTTGTTAGGTTGCCCCTAACATCGACGCAGACTCTTGGGCTTCAAAATTGCAGTCGTCAGATTTTACGTATACAGAATGTTTCAACATAATTTCATTTACTAAGAGAAGAAATATCACTTTTTCCCTTAAAAAAAATTACGAATATTTTGTTTTGTACAACACCCCCGCAAAAAGTGAGTACATTTGTCTTTTCCCTTACACTGATTAATACAAAAAAAGCAACGTAAAACCCATTTTTCTATGTCTGCTAAAAATATATTTGTTATACACATATTTCCCGCTTTTCTTTTTTCTCAAATGTGTTTCCTTGACATTGTTCTTTAGATTTTGAGGTCTTTTAGTTAAATATATATAAAACAAATTGGCGGCACTGCTGTACCTGCGTCCGCAGAAGAGATGCACGTTTGGTTAACACAAATAAAGTCTCACTTTGCGAATTTGAGAAAAGAGCCTGCCTCCGTGGCTACTAAACCACAGGCTGAAGCCTTTTTGTCCCCTCTAGCGGATACCAGACAACCGCTCATAGATGAGAAAACTGAAATTATCGGAATCGCAGTCGCACAAACGCCGACTCTAGACTCATCCTTCATCTCCACGCCACCGCCACTCAAACAAGCCAGGACTGTGCTTTTACCAGAGTTTCTTTGGCGTAGCGGTACGTACTTGTAAAAAAATAGAGCAAGACACGAAACTTCGCCTTTTTGTAAACAGAAAAAGAAAAAAATTCAACCTTGAGAGATTCGGAAACTTTTTAAATTTTCTTTAAAAGCTTAAAAATGGGAAAAAAAGGACAGTTATTTTTAACACCAAAAAAGAAAAAACTACCGAAATCCCTTTTTTTTTTCTCTCTCTCTTTCTCTCTATCACAGTAAAGGCGTACTTCGCATCGAAAAAAACTTTTTCTTTTATAAAATATTTTTTCTGTCTTTAACTGAACGAATTTTTGACAGAGAAATACTTCAAAATACCTTAAAATATAAAACTATTAACAAAAAAAACAACTTTTTTTCCAAATTTAAAACAAGTTTCAAACAACTTTAGACGGTCAGACTCTTCGACGCCGCGACGTATCCACCCTCCAAAATGGCACTGACCAAAAAAAAAACCCTGTTCTTTTTCTATCCAGGGAACTAATGTCTGGAGGCCTGTGCACGCCACCGTCTCCACCAGTGCTACCTGATAATGCATTTTTTAAAATTACGGGCTCCCTATCCCATATACGTTGCTGGGTGTGAAAAAGAGACTGTATCTATAGATAGGGTAAAACAAGCCTTTAAGACAGAGCCCAAATCCCTCCTTCATACACATTGCATAAACTCACTCTTACACCTGTAAAATCGCATACAACTCCAAAAGACACATATGTTAACACCACTAGTAGTGGTCGGCAAGTACTTTGGCAAAAAAAGTGTGTAAGACTCTCTCTATATAGAATGAGCTCTTTGATTTCTTGAACTCCACTGTATGTTTACATGAAACGAATCAACATTGAATAATTCCTGCTTTTACCAAAAGTAATACTTTTTATTTATCTACCTCCCACAGCGGTAAGATGTGACACAAGGTCGGAAAGTGGGATTTGAAAAGCCAGCGCCCGAGAAGGTGAGCACTCTGGCTATTAAAAATTGCCTGGGCAACCCAGTCGGCATTCCCAGGTAGGGGCGCCTCAGGCAGTAAGCGATAAACTTACTCTATCCCAAAGAGAGGAGGCAAAGCATGGGAGGGTGGACCTCGTAGAACTGCACAGGACAAACCCACAGACCGGCGGAATGAAGACCCGAAGGCCAAGACGATACCGGTATATAGGGTGTAGTATCCATCGGAGCAGATACTACACTTTGATCTTGGCCAAAAGGCCAAGAAGTTACGAATCTAATAAGTAATACTTGTAAAAAATATTTTTTCCATGAAATACTTATTAACAGAAAAGAAAAAAAAATCTGTAAAATACTTTTGACTAGAATATAAAAGCACAACACATTTTTTCATTAAACAAAATAAATTCTCTAAACTGAATTCATATTTTTTTTCTTTTTATTCTTTCCAACTGCTACACTTACCCCTTTTCTCTGTCGGCTTTCCGCCTAAGAACGGGTTGATGTAGCAGTAATAACCAGTGATGTTTATTTTCTCTCGCGGAGAGCAGCACCTGTGAGGTGGTTGTGTCAACCAGTAGCCAATCAGCCTCCAGAGCGCATTAATTTCAACTCACCCTTGAAGGACTATTTTGAGACCACGTGGGATTCAGACAGCAGCCCAATAGAGATTATGGTGAAGGATGTATGTAAATGGAAATGGAATGAAGATTTGAGGAACTATTAGGGTCACAAGCTAGCAAATGCTAACTTAACATGAATAGAGTTCTGTAAATGAAAAATGAAGGAAAGCATGATTAATCAACAAAACATTTATAGAACTGCAGTTTTACAAGAATATAAAAGTCAGTTTTAGTGAAGAAATGTTCATTTGGTAAAGTTTATACAACTCGTGTTCTTTGGTAGAAAATGTTCAGTAAATAAGCAGACACAAGAGCTAAAGATGTATATGTCTATATTTATTAGTGCGTATAAGTGGGTAGCAATTTGTTTCTGTTCGCCTGATTTCTTGTCAGTGCGTGAATAGATGTGCGCGAGGTGAGGAAAGCTTGTACGTGCGTTTTGCAGTGCCCTTTTCTTCTCGCCTCCCTAGCCAAAATCCAGGGGTAAGGGCGAGCGTACGTTCTTGTGGGTTCTTTCGAAGGGCGCTGTTTATTTCCTCATTCTTATAGAGGTTTCAAAGTTCGTGTTGTCTTTCCAATTTAACATAGACTTGTTAGGTTTGGGCTTTGAAACGATATTCATTGGTTGGAAAATATTGTATGTACACGTTTCTTTGAAAACTCTCTTGCTTTTTGGAATTGGAGAGGAGAGCGTATCCTAACAAAGCAGAGAAAGAAAGAGGGTTGCAGTTCAAGCCATTTGCTTTCTGGCGTTCGTTCGGATCGCATCTCGATTCACCACAAGTTTCCTGGCACTGCCGAAGAAAGACGTCTCCCTTGTTCTGCCCCTCTGTCAACTGAACACCGGCGATTCTTATTTGAAGATTAACTGCTCGTAGACTTTAGGCATCCTACAACTTTCTTACTTATTTTTTTTTACTCTGACACTGTCCTATGTTTCACCAACCTACACCGAACGGTGTAAGTTTAATAAATACTTTTCGCTATTGTTTAGAAAAGTGCTTGTTTATAGGAGTTTGTCTTCCAGTCCATGTTAATGAAGGTTCATATAAGAATATTGACCCAACGTGATTCTACAACGCAAGCCTTCTAAAAAACAAACAAAAATGTCACACGAAAACAACATTTCTGAAATTTGTCTTTTTCAGTTCAATAAACAACGAAAAAACAAACAAACCGAAACTAAGTTCCCGTTCAACAACAGCCATAAAAAATACGGACAATTCCACTCGAAAAAAAATTCTCTCTATAAATTTAAATAATTTTTGGTGGCCGAAGTCGAAAATGACCACAAGTATATAACGAAACCTTCTTTTCTGCTAAGAAAACATTTTTAACATCGGAGAAAATTACGAAGCTTTTTTCTCCTTGAAAAAAAAGAGCAATATTTATTTTTACCGAAGAAAAAAATAAATTTCCTTAAAAAAACTTTTCTTTGAAATATTAAAAAATTAAAAAAAAAAAAAAAAAATTTAATTTAAAAATTAATTTAATTTAATTTAATTTCATATTTGAATTTAATTATTTAAAACCAATAAATTTAATTTAATTTAATGTAATGATTTAAAACCGTTAAATTTAAATGAATTAATTTAATTTAAAAAAAAATTTAAAAATTAAAAAATTTCCTTGAAAAATATTTTCAAGAAAAAAATTTCTCTGAAAAATTTCCTTGAAAAAAATTTCCTTGAAAAATTTAAAAATCTAAAAAATAAAAAAATTAAAATTAAAAAAAATTTAAAAATTTAATTTAAAAATTAATGTAATTTAATTTAATTTCAAATTTGAATTTAATTATTTAAAACCAATAAATTTAATTTAATTTAATTTAATTATTTAAAACCAATAAATTTAAATTAATTAATTTAATTTCGAAAAATTTTTTAAATTTAAAAATTTCCTTGAAAAATCTTTTCAAGAAAAAAATTTCCTTGAAAAATTTCCTTGAAAAAAATTTCCTTGAAAGAAAAAAGAGCAGAAGAAAATTTCGAAAAAAGTTTTTCTTCTGCCTCTTCTTTTTCTAAAAAGATTTGCCGAAAGAGAAAAAACTCGAAAACACTATATTTTATTACATGAAGTTTGCGTTTTCATCACGTCGGGGTCACCACTGGTAGTGCTACTGCTGTTGGCGGATAATTTATTTAGACGACGGTTGTGTCTTTGAAAAGTGCCAATAACAACACTAACAATTAGTATAAATGTGGCTAAAACTGAAGAATAAAAAAAGACGGATCAAAACACGAAGGTTATTAATGAGGCACCATCCAGCAAGTGCTAACTTTAACAACGGGGTTTTCTGAATGAAAGCGAGGAAACATAAGTTAAAGAATAAAATATATTTATATATCAACAATTTTACAGAGATGTAAAATATACTTTGAAAGACCAAAATTCGTTGAAAAGGTTTAAAGTTCTTGTATTAAGAAATATACACGAGCGTAGAAAGCTTGTTTCAAAGTTCTGTTGTGTTTGTGCGATCTTACCTTCAGGGTGGTTGAGTTGTCACTTGACAGAGAGAGAGAGAGAGAGAGAGAGAGAGAGGGAGAGAGAGAGAGAGCGCTGTCATGCTTAAAGGAATTCAAGTTTAGGGCACTCGAGTCGTATTTCTTGGACGGGCGGTAATTGTTGATGAGAGTCGACGCACGCCGCGGTCTCGCCAAGAAGAACTCGGATTTCGTCGACCAGTTTGCTGTTTTTATAAGTTTTGTTAATTTGACATAGGCTTGCTATATTTTAGGTTTAAAAGGATTTTCATTAGTTGAAAAATATTGAGTTAACACGTTCCCGTGAACACTTACTTACTTTCGGAAGTGAAGAAGAAAGTGTAGGTATTTATCTACCCCCCCCTCCCACAGAGTAAAATGTGACGCAAGGTCGGAAAGTGGGATTAGATAAGTAAGCACCCTAGAGGAAGAGCACTTATGACCATCAAAAAATGCATGGGCAACGCCGTTGGCATTCTCCGGTAGGGGCGCCTCAGTCGATTAGCAATAAACTAACCCCTTCTCAAAGGGTGAAAAGGCAAAACCTGGGAGGGTGGACCTCCTAGAACTGCACAGGACAGACCCACAGACCGACGGAATCAAGGCCCGAAGGCCAAGATGATACCGGTCTATGGGGCGTAGTATCCATCGGAACAGATACTACACTGTGATCTTAGCCAAAAGGCCAAGAAGAAAGTGTATCTCAACGAACCGGAGAAAGTAAGAGGGTGGCTATTCAAGCTATTCGCCTTTCAGCGTTAGTTCGAATCGCATCTCGATCTACCACAGGAGAAAAAGAAAGAACTGATTTCTAAAAGAAAACTATTTTTAAGCCAATTTAATCAACGCTTTGTTTTCGTTATGTTTAACGTCCGTGTTGTTAAAAAATATTATAATAGTATGTCTTACAGTCTATGATTTTTTATGGAAATCGCTCCAGACAAGGCATGAAGCCACTTTATGTAAGGAGCTAACAAGAACAACTATGATTATCGTAAAGACAGGAGATGCCTATTGGTCTTAGTCTTGAAAAGAACAAGGTAGGAGGAAAACAGTCAGCAGGAAGAGAGTTCCACAAGCCTGCAGTTATTGGAAAGAAGCGACTGTATTAGAATGAGGTATCAAAGCAGCGAATTGATGGAGACCACTAGACCAACGAGCCAAACGAGCTGGAACAAAAGAAGCGGGGAATAGATCACATAATTCTGAAGAACACATGCTATAATAGTATTTATAGAAAAGACTGAGACTAGCAACATCACGTCTGTGAGAGAGAGGGTGAAGAGAAGAAGAAAGGGTAGGACCAATCAAATTACAGATACGTCTCTGCAATTTATCAAGTACCCTCAAATGGGACAGAGATTCACCAGCCCAAATATGACAACAGTAATCCATACATGGCCTGATAGTAGTTTTATAGAGGTAGAGAATAGCCTTAGGTGATTTCCTTTCGTTCAACGTCCGTTTTGTTAGAACATATCATAAGAGTTTGTCTTATAGTCTATGTTAAGATAGGCTTCAACAAGAATGCATATTGTGTGAAAGTGTTGATCCGTCGCCGGCCCTTGATCGATTTTCCTCTTCAACTGACACATGTGTTTACTAATCGATATGAAAAGAAAAGAAAGATCGAAATGAGTCCTGAATTAAAATAAAGTTCAATTCAAACAACACGCGCTGTCAAATTGTTTTGTTTTGTTTTGTTTGATATGCGTCCTCACAACTCTACGAGAGACTCTGTCTGTTGGTCTATCAGGCTTAAGTTATTGTTTTTCCTATAAATCTCAATCTAGGCTGGGGTATAAAATCATCTCACATTTTTTAATGTAAATACAAAAAAAAATGTGAAACAAGAGGTGACGATACTGACACTGATAGCAAAAGAGGACCGGAAGTACCGAAAGAAACGAGTCTCAGGCGCATGCGTGAGAATCTACCTTTATATGAAGTCATCAGGACGAGCAGACGACTTTTTTGGTTGGAGAACTCTGAAGGAATTCCACTGTTATCCTATTCTTTTTATTGTTACTTTATTCCCCTATTAAGCACACAGTTGCCCTCCCCTAAGAATTATTCATTGCAGTGAAAAGCATTGCTACCTGTTCCTGTTATTGTGACTTTATTCCTTGCCAAGAAGATGGCTGTCCACCCAAGGATTATTCATTTACTTGAAAATCATTGTTAATTTGTTCCTGCTATTGTGACTTTATTCCCCTGCCAAGAACACGGCTACTATCTAAGCATTATTCGTTCACTTGGATACCACTGTTAACCTGTTAATTGACTCCCCGTTTCGGCTGAGAGTCGCTAACTCCCAGTATTCCGCAAGACAACCACCTCCAAGAAGTAACTATTACAACACTTCCCCTATTCGCTGCCTTCCCTTTCGAACAATCGAAAGATTTTTCGACAAACCAACTGTCTAGAAAAACAGAAACCTGATTATATTTCTAAACAATAAATGCAAATATTTTTTTTTTAATATCTTTAACAATTGTATCAGACAAATGGTGAGCCCTGTTGGCAATAAATTGGTGGAGTCGTTACCAAAATTTCCCCATGACTCACCGTCCAATTCTCAGGTTCGCCACACAGCGGTGTGTGGCTAACAGACTTGCTGTCATTGGTCGTCGGGAACCTATTCAATGACAATTGCCATAAATTTGTGGTCGCTCTGGGCACAGGTTCGAGAGCGTGTAGCATTCACAGGTGCCGCTGTGGTCAGCCGATTGACCTATATGGACTCCACACCCCTTCATGTAGAAGGAGTGCCGGCAGTTTGTATTTACTCTTCCCCAGGAGTTAGGTACAAGGCCAGTTTTATCTTACTCCCACAAGTAAGATGTGACCCAAGATCGGGAGTGCCGGCAGGTTTCCTAGACACAACACTTTCAACGATATCGTCCAACGGGCACTAGACATTGTTGGCTTCCCGTCAATCCTCGAACCAGTTAGCCTCAACAGAGCGGGTTGCAAACAGCTCGATGTCCTGACGGCACTTCCCTTCCAAACAGACATTCACTAATATGGGATGCGACTTATGTCGAAGAGGAATTGCGTCGAACCAGTTACCCCTTGATCAATTGGATCTTTCCTCACCCTAACAAGCCAACAGGACATCCGATGAATCTTCCTCATATTTGCATATTAGTTTTAAAAAATACATTTGATTAATTAACTATCATTTTTTTTGTTGAATAAATTAAAAAAAAATTACATTCTCAGAAAGAATTGCGTCGACTCCTTCTTTGATCATTTCATTCAAATCCTAAAATGTCAGAATTTTTATATATATATATAGTAAGCTATAAAAATATATTCATGGTAATTTAGCTACACAGAGGCTTCTGCGTTTCATCCCCGTAGGAAATCGTCAGGCTAAGTAAGTTTTCTCTAAGTTTTGGAGTCGCAAGGCCCCTATAGTTTTAAATAGGGACTAAGTCCCTCTATTTTAAAATAAATATTTAAAAATTGATTGTGTTGTTTTCAAGCAAATAAAATAGATTTTTGAACGTTTATCTATAGTTGTAAATAGGGGCTAAGCTTAATTGGTATAAATATATTTTCATAGCTTACTACCTAGCTCTACTCACGTATTGAGCACTATTCAAACAAATACGCAATTCCTCTTGAGAAGGTAAACATACAAAAATAAGTCAGTAAACGTTTTCTCGACACATGTACTTTTATGAAATAGATATTTTAAGATTGATTCTGTTGTTTTCAAGAAAATAAAATTGATTTTTCTACGTTTGTCTATACTTGTAAATAGGGACTAAGCCCCTACTATATTTTAAAATAAATATTTTAAAATTTATTCTGTTGTTTTCAAGCAAAAAAAATCGATTTTTCTACGTTTGTCTATAGTTGTAAATAGGGACTATGCCCCTACTATATTTTAAAATAAGAATTTTAAAATTTATTCTGTTGTTTTTAAGCAAATAAAATTGATTTTTCTACGTTTGTCTATAGTTGTAAATAGGGACTAATCCCATACTATATTTTAAAATAAATGTTTTAAAATTTATTCTGTTGTTTTCAAGCAAATAAAATCGATTTTCTACGTTTGTCTATACTTGTAAATAGGGACTAAGCCCTACTATATTTTAAAATAAATATTTAAAAATTTATTCTGTTGTTTTAAAGCAAATTAAATTGATTTTTCTACGTTTGTCTATAGTTGTAAATCGGGACTAAGCCCCTACTATATTTTAAAATAAATATTTTAAAATTTATTCTGTTGTTTTCAAGCAAATAAAATCGATTTTCTACGTTTGTCTATAGTTGTAAATAGGGACTAAGCCCCTACTATATTTTAAAATAAATGTTTTAAAATTTATTCTGTTGTTTTCAAGCAAATAAGATTGATTTTTCTACGTTTGTCTATAGTTGTAAATAGGGACTAATCCCATACTATATTTTAAAATAAATGTTTAAAAATCTATTCTGTTGTTTTCAAGCAAATAAAATGGATTTTTCTACGTTTGTCTATAGTTGTAAATAGGGACTAAGCCCCTACTATATTTTAAAATAAATATTTAAAAATCTATTCTGTTGTTTTTAAGCAAATAAAATTGATTTTTCTACGTTTGTCTATAGTTGTAAATCGGGACTAAGCCCCTACTATATTTTAAAATAAATATTTTAAAATCTATTCTGTTGTTTTCAAGCAAATAAAATGGATTTTTCTACGTTTGTCTATAGTTGTAAATAGGGACTAAGCCCCTACTATATTTTAAAATAAATATTTAAAAACAAGTATTTACTCTGTTGTTTTCAAACAAATAACATCAATTTGTCTAAGTTTGAAGGAGGGGGCGATGTTCCCATCCCCTATAGTTTAAATAAGGAACAAGCTCCCGCACTCAATATTGAACACAAAACATTAAAGTTTCTTTTTTGTGTGTTAATTCTGAGATGTAACCGTGTTTTTCTTGGGAGGGGGATTCTGTTGCTACCCTGACTTAGGGTTACTGGTAGGTTTAATGGGGTGTCACCCAGAATTAGGGTTAGTGGTTGAGTTAAGGGAGAGTTTATGTTTTTTTTAAAGGGGCAGGGCTGTTGTCACACTGATCTAAGGTTAGTAGGGAGGTTTTTTTTCTATCCCCCCCCCCCAAAAAAAACACACAATATTTATCTCCCTTAACAAAAAGAATTTTAGTTATATGCCCTGAAAACGCTATTTGGTTAAATACTGGCCCGGATATGGGTGATCGTTTTAGGTTAAATTTATATGTGAAACTAATTCCTTATACTAAATTCTTAACTACTTGTTTTTTTCCGCAGTTTTTTCAAGGTACTAACACGCAATCGCCTAAAAATGGTAGAATCTCATTGGACGGGGGGGGGGGCGTTATTTAACTGAGGGTCCTCGTCTACTTTTAAATGCAGATATAATTTTCATTTTAATTTGACAAAAAATATATGTTTTTTATGTGCCACCATTGTTTCCTATTTATCCACTCGTGCCATTTTTACATTTGCCATTTTTATCTGTGTCATTTTACCTGTGTTATTTTTACTTGTGCCATTTTTACCTGTGCCATTTTTACATGTGCCATTTTTACCGGTGCCATTTTTTAACTAAATATTTACCCTTCTATCATTAGTACCAGCAATGGAAAATTAAGTTTTAAACAACAGAAAAAAATGAAAAGAATCATTTTTGGAATCGGAAATTAGGGTCAAATTTTTCCGATTCCGATACCCCAAAAAGTTCCGATTTCTCCGATTGCGATTCCGATTAATCGTCCCAACACGAGTATTACCTCCTTTCCCATAATTAATTTCGATTAACTGCGCTCCACCTACGATTTGATCTCAACATCTCACTATTGGAGTTACTTCATCTTTGAACGCTTTTCCATGCTGCCTTCACGAAAACACTTCTTCTCCTTTCATTGGACACCTTATCTACGGACAATTACCAGCTGGACAAACCCCATATCTTTTTTACACGAACATTTTTTCACTCTCCATTACTTAATATATTTTAAAATGTTGAATGTTGGCTTTTCCACTGCCAACTTATCTATCTATGTAATTCCTCTGATGATAAGATTTTGATCTTTGAAAAGCCTTGGCTCAAGGAAACAATAATAAACATAATTTTATTACCGAATATATCTTGCATTGAACAATCGAAGTTGATATAAATCTGGACATTCGTACATGTTTATCATTCTTCTTTCATCTATCTTTATATATATATATATAATAAACTTGTTACAAATATCCAGGGGGTATAAATCCAAAGGAAGTTGAAACCGGGGTTGTGAGAGTGCTCAATGAAAATTCAGAGCAAAAAATATTTTTTTTGTTGGTGATTTTATTATACCATTATTGCGACAAAATATATGTTGTTTCATTATCGTTCATAATGAACGCCAACTCTTCAAGCGTCAACGGAATCCAACTGCCTAAAATTTTAAATTCAACCCCAACCGGAAATTGAAGATGCATAAGAGGGAGGGGGGACGAAGATGGGGATCAGCCTATAGCGAGGACAGGAAAAGGGGAGGGGGAGACCCCTACAGGTGATATTTCAGAAAGTTGAGTGGGGTGATATCTAGTGTCTGGGCCATATATATATATATATATATATATATATATATATATATATATATATATATATATATATTAAAGAAAGATGAAGATAAAGAATTGTACATAAATTAATACAAATTTTATTACATCGAAAGTTTAGATGCAAGGAGTTACATTAATCCTTAAACCATGGTTTTTCAAAGATAAAACTCTTCTCGTCAGAGGATAAATCTGGTAATATGGTATTTATATCAATTAAATATTACCTAGTTCCATTTCACTTTGAAAAAATTGAAGAATAAAAACCAAAAGGGATTGGGGATAAAGAAGTTAAAAATAAAATAAGATAAAATAAAAAAATAAAAATAAAAAATAAAAAATAAAAAATGAAATAAAAGGCCGGGAAGTGAAAATTAGCAGTATTGGGAGGTGATTTTGTAGCTAGTTAATAGCTAAAGTAACTTTTGTAGAATTGAAGATATATATATACAAATCAGTTGTGGTTCTTATAAGCATCTGCAAGCAAAAATTATAAAATTAGATTGAAAACTAGATCACGAGATGCAAAATATTTTCAAATGAATGAAACATTTTTCATATTAATGATATATTTCGACATAAACATGTCCTCTTCGGTGTATACAGACATTTTTACCTTTTTTTCTGTTTCATTGACCAGATCTCCAACGAGAAATCACAAGAGATCTCTAGATGTTAATGGAGTGAGTTTTAAAAAGTCTTATTCTGTGTATCTCCACGCTGACACGTGATGTTTTAATAAATCAGTTGTGCTACACATAAGCATCTTCAAGTAAAAATTATGAAATCAGATTGAAAACTAAATTACGAGATGCAAGAGTTTTTTCAAATAAATGAAACATTTATTTATTTTAATATTAATGATATATTTCGACATAAACATGTCTTTTTCAGTGTACACAAACAATTTTTTTCCATTGTCACAATCTTCCAAACGGCGACGCCACAATAAAATAATGAGACATTATTTAAATATTAGTTAAATCCTATTTCATTCAGCGAAATTATTAAAATATTATATCCTATTTTATTCACCAAAATTATTTCAATATTAATTAAATCCTATTTAATTTACATAAATTATTTAAATATTAGTTAAATCCTATTTACTTCATTGAAATTATCTAAATATTAGTTAAATCCTATTTGATTCATCGAAATTAGTTAAATGTTAGTTAAATCCTTTTTTATTCACTGAAATTATTTAAATATTAGTTAAATCCTATTTTATGCATCAAAATTATTTCAATATTAGTTAAATCGTATTTCATTGTCAGAAATAATTTTAATATTTGTTAAATCCTATTTCATTCACTGAATTTATTTAAATATTTGTAAAATCCTAATTCATTCACTGAAATTATTTAAATATAAGTTAAAACCTATTTCATTTACATAAATTATTTAAATGTTAGTTAAATTCTATTTCATTTACATAAATTATTTATATATTAGTTAAATCCTATTCCATTCACTGAAATTATTTTAATATTAGTTAAATCCTATTTCATTCACCAAAATTATTTTAATATTAGTTAAATTCTATTTCATTTACATAAATTATTTAAATATTAGTTAAATTCTCTTTCATTCACTGAAATTATTTAAATATTGGTTACATCCTATTTCATTCACCAAAATTATTTAAATGTTAGTTAAATTCTATTTCATTTACATAAATTATTTATATATTACTTAAATCCTATTCCATTCACTGAAATTATTTTAATATTAGTTAAATCCTATTTCATTCACCAAAATTATTTTAATATTAGTTAAATTCTATTTCATTTACATAAATTATTTAAATATTAGTTAAATTCTCTTTCATTCACTGAAATTATTTAAATATTGGTTACATCCTATTTCATTCCCCAAAATATTAAAATATTAGTTACATCCTATTTCATTCCCAAAAATATTTTAATATTAGTTAAATTCTATTTCATTCACCGAAATTATTTAAATATTAGTATAATTCTATTTCATTCACTGAAATTATTTAAATATTAGTTAAATCCTATTTCATTCACTGAAATTGTTTAAATATTAGTGAAATTCTATTTTATTAACCAAAATTACTTAAATATTAGTTAAATTCTCTTTCATTCACTGAAATTATTTAAATATTGGTTAAATCCTATTTTATTCACTGAAATTATTTAAATATTGGTTAAATCCTATTTCATTCACCGAAAATGTTTAAATATTAGTTAAATCCTATTTTATTCACTGAAATTATTTAAATATTGGTTAAATCCTATTTCATTCACTGAAATTATTTAAATATTAGTTAAATCCTATTTCATTCACTGAAATTATTTAAATATTAGTTAAATCCTATTTCATTCACTGTAATTATTTAAATATTGGTTAAATCCTATTTCATTCACCGAAATTATTTAAATATTAGTTAAATCCTATTTCATTCACCGAAATTATTTAAATATTAGTTAAATCCTATTTCAATTACATAAATTATTTAAATATTGGTTAAATCCTATTTCACTCAGCCAAATTGGTTTGTCTCAGTCAATGTTGCAACGAAAAAATTCTCTCTCCAGATAAAATTACAATTTCTAGTTTAAAACAAGTAACAAAAGGTTCATTTTGTGGAAGTTAGAATGATAATCGTTTTATTGTACTGAACAACACACTTTCAAAGAGAATTCTTAGCGTGACAAAATTGAACTCAAGTCCAAGCCATCATTTGTTTTTGAAAACAACCTAAAACCATCTGCTGAAGAATATATAGATATCACTGGGACCACACGAGAAAGGCCACTTATTTCAGCTGCCAATCTGTGGACATAAAAAATCCACTGACCAGGGGAGACGATCATACGAGATTATCCTTACTTTGTAAACGTCTCAAGTGATGCATAATCACAGAAGTGACGGAACATTACTTTTTCAGGGCTTAATCTCTCAGCATCAATCCCCATTTGAAGATACACTAACTTTTGCATGCGGAGAAATCACATTCTCGCTGGTCAAACTCTAAACCAGATATATTTCCCATTTCTTAGCTGGTTTCTCTTTCCTTAGTTAAATATTTCTCACTCGCAATAAGTCTGTTATTCGCATGCATTGCAGACATGCAACCCACTAAACAGCACACATTTCTTCGGTTCTTAATTGTTTCCGGGTAACGCCGAATACACTGGTCCCACTAGTTGTAAAAGTTCATTATGTACAATTTATTAAACACAAGTTGCGATTTTTATCAGTAGCTTAATGAAAATCTATAGTCGGTATCTAATATAACAATAACGCATCTCCGATTATTTTGTTTGCTTAAACGTCTATAATATGGCCGGTTCATGGATTTTTTCCATAGGACGGGTAACGCAAAATATCTTTGAAAACATGAAAGGGAGATTAAGAGGCAGGTTTTCATATGAATCAATGTTTATGATGCGTTCCTTTGGGGCGAGGCTATGCTTGACACGTCTTTTGGATACGCCATCTCCAATGATGACCACGAACAATTTTAGATCCATGAAAATTGCACGTCTGGATTGTTTCTGGATTTCCGGATCTTTCAAATCAATGGTATTGTCCAAGAAGAGCAATCCAAATTGATGTGGATTATTAGTTCTACGAGGAAGAAATATATCGGGCTTGAGTTTCTTAATCAACGAAGCGAGAGAAGTGTTTTGGCATTTGGCCACGTTGCTGGTCAGTTGTGATTTCTCAGTGAATTCCCCAACAGACAAGTCTTGGGTTTTCAGACAGTCATCATATATGATTCCGTAGCGGAAAGCCCCCTCTCTCCCAACTTTTTTGATGACTGCAACGCTCGCTTTTAGGATGCGGTCAATCTTTCTCTGGTCGAATCGATTACTACTGACCATAAATACCACGTCGGTCAACTGTGTTTCATTGCAAGCTAAAATAAAGAAAAAGAAAACAATATTTCAGTTTGTCTTCCATTTCGTTTGACAGCATATCAACACGTTATGAGATTTTTGATGATGGAACACATATATTCTCGAAGAAGAATTTGAATCATGAGCGAATAAGTGTACGATCCTGATAAGAACAAATGGTTGCTAAAATAAAGAAAAAATGTAACTTATAAAATGTATCGATATTTATTGTTATATTGGTTAATTCATCGTTTCCCGGCTAAAATGGCGGACAATGAATCGGTTGATTTTTCTGATTAATTTTAGACCTCACAAATGAGTAAGTAAAGCCAAATAAATTGTTTAGGGCTAATTCCCACACTGATTTTAATTTAAAATAATTTAAGGTAAATTTGAAATTAGTCCCATAAAATTTATTTGGGTTTACTTACTCATTTTTGAGGTCGGAAAACTGCAGACGATTCATTGTTCGCCATTTTGGCTATGAAATGACGAATTAACCGTTATATTTATTTGCTTGATTTGCGTAAGAAAATTGTCAAGCTAAGTTAATCTCCACACACATCTACACGACTATACACTGGCTCATATGAGGAATGGTGCACCTTCTCCAAGTAATGTTACCTCAAGTCACAGAACTAAGCTGGATACAAAAAAAACAAACTATAACATGATTAACTGGTCAATTGGGGAGAGAAAAAATAATATTCCTAACTTCTTTATTAATTCCACGTTTGACAAGTAAAGGAGAACTTTTATGGAATATTTGAATATCTATGTATCTCATGTAGAGATTAAGTATTAGCCCCAGGAAGGGACCCCTTAATTTCTGAGGACTTCGACTGAAGTAAAATTAAACAAGTGATATATATATATATATATATATATATATATATATATATATATATATATATATTATACGATTTTTATCACCTAAATATTTAATGTATTTTTATGTAATTATTTTTATTGGTGATTGTAGCGTTCGTTGTTATTTAGCTTACTATTATTTCGATTGTCTCACTTTCCTAAGTGATTAAGATGCAAAAAATTGCATTATTAGTCGCCCTTAACTTCATAGGATGTATTTTTCGTTAATATATTTTTGTTTATTTTTATACGTACATAAAAGTAACCCATGGACACGTGTTTCTGGCTCACAGCCGTCATCAGCATGGCTAACTTAGACAGAGATCGAACCTTCGATATTGCTGTCTATAGTCCAGCGTTCTACCACTGGACCAAGACGCTCTGTTTAGAAATATGTACGATTTTTATCACCTAAATATTTAATGTATTTTTATGTAATTATTTTTATTGGTGATTGTAGCATTCAATGCTGATGACGCCTGTGAGCCAGAAACACGTGTCCATGGATGGATAAATAAAACTGTACTTACCATTGGCAAACGTTTGATTCTTGATCGCCGTACAAGCCTTGTTCGCAAAAAGGTTGGAATGTTTCCAAAGAACTCCAAAAGAGGCGAAGGTGTGTACAAATTCTACGTACGGTGTACTGGCTATGTCCTCTATTTTCTGCTGATCCACGGCAGCACCGATTCCAACCACAAAGATCTTCACGCCGGATTCCCGGAGCAACCTAGCCTCGATGCGTGTCCGACTAGCATAACTATAAAAACCGTCAGTAAAGAGGATTACAATTCTCTCTGCGCCTGCGCGGATTGAAGCCGCGTTAAACACGTCACGTCTCACCCGATGAAGAGCTCGGTGTATCCTCGTACCACCTCCTATATAATCAATTCTCTGAATTATACGCAATGCTGTTGGCTTGTCAGAACCGGTGTTGAAATCCAGAACGTGCATGTACATATGGCTAAATACTGAAACGCCGACCCGCGTCTTTCTAGCGCCAATGTCAAAATTGTTAACAATATTTTCGATCGCGTTAATCTGTTTTCTGAAGTCCTTAATCTGTACACTTGATGAAGAATCCATAAGAAAATGGACATCGGCTTTTATATTTCCGCAGGCTACAAAAGAAAACAACGTAATGTTAATGTCTCACCAAATCTCGTTAACATGTGATTTAAGATACAAAAGGAATAAATGTTACCTACAGTAAAAATGTAAATAAAACAAAGGGTTACCAGTTTTGAACTGTGTGGACCGTTTCGTATTGTGGGCAGTCGATTTTCAGGGGGGAAAACTTGTCTTCATAGTAGATATTTCATAGGTGTCATTTATTTTCATATTAGGAGAGACACTGCTTTCAGAAGGAACGCAATTGGGAAGACAGCAGTTGAGTTAGTGACAGCAGAGAGTAAACATTGAGATTAAGATTTAGATTGAGATTGTGCGTTGCGGTGTCGTCAAAGAGAAGTTACTTTCAATTCATTACCGGATTACAAGCTATTTCGGCACGAAGAGGAGATTATGGAGTTCGGAAATTTAAGCTTAAGCAAAAATGTGATATCGCTTTTTAATGTAGAAGGTGATGTAGTTGGGTGGATGAAAAAAGTGAAATCGGTGCCAAAGCTACAAAAGGCGCAATACCTTGTTAGTTAAATTACGCATTATTAACGCAGAGCTTCACTCTCATTTTGGTTTAGATACGTAAATGTAAGTATTTGAGCCACATTTTGTACACACGAAAAACATTGTTAAATGAAATTATTACGGAAAAGAAGACTTCCGTTTTAAAACAGTTTTATTAAACGCAATTTTAGATAAAAATGCAAGGGCAGATAACACTTTCCGTGTTGATAACTATAAAAATACATATAAGCTATACGTATTTCTATAGTTGTTAACACATAAATACTTATCTGGACTTTATTTGTAACTAGCAGCGTTACCCGGCGTTGCCCGGGGCAAAAATGCAACATATTTTCATTAAAACTTCTACCTCTCTACATTTCTCTACCCGTCTCTCTACCTTTCTCTATTTTTCCCTCCCCTGTTTTCCAATTCCCTACCCCCTCTTTATCATCCGCCAAGCACACCCCCTCTCTGAACATGCACGCAGACATACACACAGACAACTGTCGTTTATATAGATTCCTCGAGGAATGAGTCAGCATAAGGGAAGTAACTCTTTGATAAACATAAGACTTACTTCCCTTTAGTAAATAAAATGGTTGAATAAAATGACTGAAAAACCAAGGCCCCTAACGAACCTGGCTTAATTGACCTCCAAAGAATGAATGTATTTTTTTATAGATTTTAGATATTATTCATCGGGGTCAACGTCGATGAAGAAAATACCAACTTTGTGGCTGTTTGTTCAGTAGACTTTTACATGCACGCATACTTTTTGCTGGACACACACACAAACACACACACACGCACGTACACAAACATACAACTATCCTTTATATAGATTGGTCGAGGAATGAGTCAGCATAAGGGAAGTAACTCTTTGATAAAAATAAGACTTACTTCCCTTTAGTAAATAAAATGGTTGAATAAAATGACTGAAAAACCAAGGCCCCTAACGAAACCTGGCTTAATTGACCTCCAAAGAATGAATGTATTTTTTTTTAGATTTTAGATATTATTCATCGGGGTCAACGTCGATGAAGAAAATACCAACTTTGTGGCTGTTTGTTCAGTAGACTTTTACATGCACGCATACTTTTTGCTGGACACACACACAAACACACACACACATACTTTTTGCTGGACACACACACAAACACACACACACACGCACGTACACAAACATACAACTATCCTTTATATAGATTGGTCGATGGAATGAGTCAGCATAAGGGAAGTAACTCCCTTTCTAGTTAATTTGCAATATTTATGTGGTTTATTTGTAGTAGTTATCAGTTTATTTTTAGTTATGAAGTTAATTTGTAGTAATTATGTAGTTTATTTGTAGTAGTTATGTTGTTTATTTGCATTATTTATGTTGTTAATTTGTAGTAGTTATGTAGTGAATTTGTAGTACTTAATTTGTAGTAGTTATGTAGTTTATTTTTAGTAGTGATGTAGGTAATTTGTAGTAGTTATGTTGTTTATTTGTAGTTGTATTGTATGTAAATTGTAGTTGTTATGTAGTTAATTGTTCGTAGTTATGTAGTGTTTTGTAGTAGTTTATTTGTAGTAGTTATGTAGTTTTTTTGGCGTACTTAAATTTTAGTTGGTGTTTAGTTAAGTTGTAGTTCTTATGTAGTTTATTCGTAGTAGTTATGTATTTAATTTCTAGCACTTATGTAGTTTTTTGTAGTAGTTATGTAGTTTATTTGTAGTAGTTATTTCTATTGGAATTCTGGATCACTGCTTCTCCAGAGGCAATTTTTCAGCAACCAGAGAAGTAAGATTCGGCAAGGCACGTGTTATAGAGTTTGGAAAGTTCAGGGGCCAGCTCAGCAGAGCATTTTTATTACTATATCAAGGATAAGATCAGGCCCACATGAATTGGGGGTGTCAAGTTTGTTTTTATGATACCAGGACATTGGAAGGAGTGAAGAACAGAGCATCAAGTGTAACCTCTGTGGGAAATTTGGGAGGAAGTGATTCCTGGAGTTCAGAGTTGAGTTCCAGGTAAACGGCTGAGCAATTATATATATATATATATATATATATATATATATATATATATATATATATATATATATATATATATATATATATATATATATAACAGGTAGAACTTCATACAATTAGTAGAACATAAACCATTACATCTTCGAATTAAGAAACGAACACATATTTTTGGTTCTTTTTATTGTAGTCGATGGATAAATAAAACTGTACTTACCATTGGTAAACGTTTGATTCTTGATCGCCGTACAAGCCTTGTCCGCAAAAAGGTTTGAATGTTTCAAAAGAATACCAAAAGAGGCGAAGGTGTGTACAAATTCTGCGGACGGTGTACTGGCTATGTCCTCTATTTGCTGCTGATTCACGGCAGCACCGATTCCAACCACAAAGATCTTCACGCCGGATTCTCGAAGCAACTTAGCCTCGATGCGTGTCCGACTAGCATAACTATAAAAACCGTCGGTAAAGATGATTAAAATTCTCTCTGCGCCTGCGCGGATTGGAGCCGCGTTAAACACGTCACGTCTCACTCGATGAAGGGCTCGGTCTATCACCGTACCACCTCCTATGTACTTAATTCTCTGAATTATACGCAATGCTGTTGGCTTGTCAGAACCGGTGTTGAAATCCAGAACGTGCTTGTATACATTGCTAAACACTGAAACGCCGACCCGCGTCTTTCTGGCGCCAATGTCAAAATTTTTAACAATATTTTCGACTGCGTTAATCTGTTTTCTGAAGTCCTTAATCTGTATACTTGATGAAGAATCCAAAAGAAAATGGACATCGGCTTTTATATTTCCGCAGACTACAAAATAAAACAACGTAATGATAATGTCTCACCAAATCTCGTTGACATGTGATTTAATATACAAAAGGAATAAATGTTACCTACAGTAAAAATGTAAATAAAACAAAGGGTTACCAGTTTTGAACTGTGTGGACCGTTTCGTATTGTGGGCAATCGATTTTCAGGGGGGGGGGGAAACTTGCGTTCATAGTAGATATTTTATTGGTGGCATTTATTTTCATATTAGGAAAGAGACTGCTTTCAGAAGGAGCGCATTGGAGAGACAGCAGTTGAGTTAGGTACATTAGAGAGTAAACATGTAGTTTATTTTTAGTAGTTATGTAGTTTTTTTGTAGTAGTAATGTCGTTAAATTGTAGCAGTCATGTACTTAATTTGTAGTCGTTATGTAGTTAATTTGTAGTTGTTATGTAGTTTATTTGTAGTAGTTATGTAGTTAATTTGTAGTCGTTATGTAGTTAATTTGTAGTAGTTATGTAGTTAGTTTGTAGTAGTTATGTAGTTAATTTGTAGTCGTTATGTAGTTAATTTGTAGTTGTTATGTAGTTAATTTGTAGTAGTTATGTCGTTAATTTGTAGTCGTTATATAGTTTATTTGTAGTAGTTATTTAGTTTATTTGTAGTAGTTATGTAGTTAGTTTGTAGTAGTAATGTAGTTTATTTTTAGCAGTTACGTAGTTCAATTGTAGTAGTAATGTAGTTTATTTGTAATAGTTATGTAGTTTATTTGTAGTAGTTATGTAGTTAATTTTTAGTTTTAATCTAGTTAAATTGTAGTAGTTATGTAGTTAATTTGCAATATTTATGTAGTTTATTTGTAGTAGTTATGTAATTTATTTTTTAGTTGTAATCTAGTTAAATTGTAGTAGTTTTGTAGTTCATTTATAGTAGTTATGTAGTAAAATTGTAGTAGTTATGTAGTTTTTCGTAGTAGTAATGTATTTAATTTTTAATAGTTATGTAGTTAATTTACAGCATTTATGTAGTGTATTTGTAGTTGTAATCTAGTTAAATTTTATTTGGTGTGTAGTTAATTTGTAGTAGTTATGTAGATTTTTTGTAGTAGTTAAATTTTAGTCGTTATTCAGTTAATTTGTAGTTGTTATGTGGTTTATTTCTAGTAGTTAGGTAGTTTCTTCTTAATTTGCAATAGTTATGTAGTTTTTTGTAAAAATTCGTAAAAATTCAGGTACCTCCGATTTTTTTGAAATTTTCACAATATGTATTAGGCATTAATTAATAAATATTCCTCAAATTTCAGTTTCTATGGAGTGTTTTTAAAGGGTTTTAGGGAGCATAATATGGACAGAACCTCCCATTTGAAAATTCAAATATTTCAGATTCGCATTGAATTTGATGCATAGTAATTAGACGCAAGTGTAAAATGCAGTAAGCTGCATTTTTTTAGTGACGTTGCAAGTGTTAGATGCTCCATCGGAGGAAGAAGGGGGAACCAAATGAAGTGAAACTATCTTTGGTTTTATTTAGGCCATCCAAGTGTTTTGAAATGAATTAAGTATCTTGTAAAAGGCTAGACCCATGCTGAGATGTTCACGGATTGTCGCCTTGATAATCATCTGTCTGACATTTATCTCCGGGGATCCCTCAAATGGTCAGTGCCTGGGTGGTTCATGACCAGTGAGAAAGATCCGACCAGGAAGAAAGAGATGGGAGGGGAAACCTGGCCCTTTTGGGCATGACAGGAAGTTAGGGGTTTGCTGGTAAAGCTGGCGATCAGTTTTTTTATTTCTTCCTAAGACGCCTTAAGCTTAAGCCTTAAATTTTAGACATTTTCTAGAATGAAAATCATGTAATTGATTTTGATCAAAATTGGAATATCCCACCGTCCACGGTACCTGTCATGGTCACGCCCATTCCCAATTATAACCTCGTGTTAATTAATTAATCGATATATTATATGATATGTATGATAATTAAAATTATGATACTTACTTTTCAAACCGCTGGCGTTGTTTACAATTACCTGTAAATAATAATAAATCAATGGTAAGTGGCTGTTGCGCTAACGCAAAATCATTTGCAATGGTTATCGAAAGAGGTGAAGAGTAGTGGAAATATGAGGAGACTTGTTGTCACTAAGATTCCAGGGAACACCACCGGTTATTCACCGGTTATCTCAAGCAACTACTGACCAATAACCTGTTTACAAACTATGTCGAAACTCCTAACAACACAACTAAGAGAACAGATCTACCACTATCTTAATAATTGTGGACTACTCCCAGATGAACAGATAGGATGCCAGAAAGGGAAAATAGGGACGCATGACCTGTTCTACATAAATCAAAAGAGCCTAATGATAGAAACTAGAAAAAAGAACATAGCCATGGCATGGATCGACTACAAGAAAGTCTACGACAGAATCCTTCAAGCATGGATAATTGAATGCTTAATATCATCAATCTTATCAATGAAGCAACGTGAACATGGAGACTGGAACTTACAGCTGAAGGACAACACATGACCGAGATAAGAAACCGACGCAAATACACAGAACTTGCCAGAGAATTGAAAGGAATATGGAGCATGAAGAAAGTCCATATAATACCAATAATCGTAAATTGGAATCAAAGGGAAAACTGAGACCATACAAAGGACGGTAATGATGAAAACAGCTGCAATCTTAAGGAAAATCCTGGAATGCGGAAACCAACCCGCATAAGCTACGAATGCTAACCAGTCACATAGAAGTTTGCATGGGAAGAAAACATAAACACAAACAAAACATAACCACAAGGAACACAAAATGAAAAAATTTCATAAACGACCCCCTAAAAAAATGATGAAACCCGCATCGGCTGATACTATAGAAAATAGTCGTGAAGTGTTAAGGAGAATGGAAAGACCAGTGAGAAATCGATGGTAATTTTCTGCTGCGATAACGCAAGTCATTTGCAATATCAATCGAAAGAGGTGGAGAGGACTGGAAATCTGGAGAGACTTGTTGTCACTCAGAGTCCAGGAAACCCCACCGGTGATTATAAGTTAGCAATCACTGATGCCCTCTGTGAGAACTCCTAGTGATTACAAATAATAATAATAATAATAATAATAATAATAATAATAATAATAATAATAATAATAATAATAATAATAATAATAATAATAATAATAATAATAATAACGATGATGATGATGATGATGATGATGATGATGATGATGATGATGATAAAATTTGAGTTTCAAATAAAGAAAAGCAGGGGATAATTTTGTTATATATATTCTAAAAACATCCATGGAAATGAGATTTTGGATGTTAGAATATATTTTTTAATCTGAAAACATAACTTTGTATTTTTTGATTAGCTGTGTAATTGTTGAGAGGGGTAGTGATTAATATAAAGTGAGTGTACACATGGTGTAATACGAAAAATTAACTCTAATTAGATTTTTACCGTATTTATTAACTGTGTGATCGGTTGAAGGATGACGACTTAATACTGTCTGTGTGTTGGTGGTTGTCACTCCTACCTTCGCGCTAAAATTAATAATCGAAGAACAAACGACTGACCGGATTTTAAATTAAAACTAATGAAAAGTATTACTATTCTCGGTTTAATAGATATTTAAAAAAAAACTTTTATTCATCCTAGTAAGGCATACTGCCACTAACACGTAAGAGATTACTGTGATTAGGGGCCGGATATAAGTGGGGAGGTTTTGAAGAAAGACGTTTGTTCACATTACATTTAAATTTCTGCATGTTGGTAAAGTCGGGAAAACAGAAAGCAGGGAGGAAATTAAAAAGGCAAGCGGTCTCAGGAAATATGCAACTAGAGTAGAAACTTTTCCACCGTCTTAGGACCTCTCCAGTGAAGGGGTGAGATTTTGCTGCTAGTCGGGTTGGTCAGGGTTAGTTACTTTGAGATGTTTATTAGTCGTTCTCTAATTTCACGACGGTTCGGTAAGTATTTACAAAAATAAAATAAAATAAGTATTAACAAATGGAAAAGAAGAAAAGAAAATAAGGAAATGAAAAATAAGAAAGAAAGAAAAGCGAGATATGGGGAAGTGAAAGAAAGAAAGAATGAAAGAAAAAGGGGGGGGGGAATTATGAGGGAAATTTACATACCAGCAAAACTCCTGTGAGTAACGCGCTGAATAATGTCGGTCCCATGGCGACGTATTCCTCCGTTAAATCTGCTGTAAAAGAATCAGTTCGAGGTTAGGGTTAGGGTTAGGTTAGGGTTAGGGTTGGGGTTGGGGTTGGGGTTGGGGTTGGGGTTAGGGTTA
Organism: Sepiola atlantica; assembly: GCA_963556195.1. Lineage (NCBI taxonomy): Eukaryota > Metazoa > Mollusca > Cephalopoda > Sepiida > Sepiolidae > Sepiola > Sepiola atlantica. Next base: position 55,293,290 of record OY744547.1, read on the forward strand.
GGGTTGGGGCTAGTGTTGGGGTTAGGGTTGGGGTTACAATTAGGGTTAGGGTTGGGGTTAGGGTTGGGGTTAGGGTTCAAAGGTTTTGTATGATAATTCAACCAGAAATTCAACCAGAAATTCAACTCATTATAGAATGAAACTAGCTACCGGAACAGTAGCAGAAACTCGCTATGAAGCGAGCTGATAACAGAGGATATTGTTGTTTGAAAAAAACACACCTTACCTTGTGGGCTTATATATATATATTTCCGAGGCTTTTTTACTGATGGAATACTTCATTTCAGCCTCCCGACAATGTCGGGTCATCAGGAGATGCACGGTTTCAGGGTCTTTCTCTCGGCGGCTTTTTTGCGTATCGGGCCCCTCACTGATGTGAGGCCCCATTATCTGAATCGCATTTCAATCTAATTGTTCAATGCAATCGAAACAACTGACTATTCAACGGCTTAGCGTCTCACGTGTCGTTTGATGACTCAGTGTCTCGTCTGTTTTTGTTTTTGTTTTTAACGGATTAGCGTCTCACGTCTTTTTTGTATGAAAACGTTCGTTTATATCGAAGAGAATTTTTTTAATAAATAAATAAAATAAAATAAAATTAAATAAATAGCTAAATAAATAAATAAAATTAATATAAATAAATACTTAAATAAATAACATTCCTAAATTATCCAAATATTTCAAGGAAGATAATTCATAAATAATTTTAAATAAATAAAATAATGTTTTCCTCTCACAGAGATAGTTATGCAGTGGACACTTTCTATTATATCACCGTGTGATATTCCTTTTCGCCCAGAGCCACTTTATTTCTTAAGTTTTCCATCTGCCTCCGTCGTCTGTTTTTCTTGATTGATGGTTTAGTAGATTTCCCTTTTCACCATAAAATGCCATATAACATGGCCACAATTTTCCAACCGTTGATCATATTTCTTTCTATCTAATTCTTTATGCAGTTCATTGCTTATTGTATGGTCAAGCATGCACCATTCTTCCGAACTGCTGGCCGGTGGGAATTTTATTCTGGGAAGTTTCATGTCACTCTCTGGCGCAACTGCATGGATATCCTCGGCATATTTAGTATATATATTTAGTATAATCAGATTCTTTTTCAGCTGAAAGAAAGATCCAAGTTGTCCTTGATGGTCGTACATCTAAACAACATTATATCAATGCGGGTGTACCCCAGGGGACGATCCTTGGACCGTTATTATTCCTGATACTTATAAACGACCTCCCTAATGTAATTGTGTCCGAGATTCTTATATTTGCTGATAACACCACACTCTATACACGACACTTAGGACAAAACGAACACACGCATATAAAAGGCAATGACCGAATCACTAGAAAATTACATCCAGTCTGTGGTGGAATAGGGACATTTAATACTATTAACACAAAGCTCCTGTCCTCTAATAATTATAAGAAACTTATTCAACCATAGATTGCCATGACGAATAGGACCCTATCTGAGTATAATTTTTTGTATACAACCCTTATTGGTTACATATGTGCAAACATGTCGCAGTTGTCCTCTCTATATAGATTCAATTTCCTCACACCTTTATAGAAACTGAAATTTGAGTTTCTATAAATGTTTTGCACATATGTAACCAAAATGTTCTTATAAATAAACATTCATACAAAACATCTCTTGTTGTTATTGAACACTTTTTATAAACACTGGAGTTTCATTCGATTAACGTCTATAGAAACAAATATAATACATGTACTATCTATCTATCTATCTATCTATCTATCTATCTATCTATCTATCTATCTATCTATCTATCTATCTATCTATCTATATATATATACACACACATATATATATTAAGAATTAACACTCTCCTACACTGAAGATTGCATAAGCATGACACAACGATGCCTGTTAGTAATAACAATAAATATCAATTAAAAAAATATTGTTATCGACCCTGTATTACAAGGACTGGTGTCTCTTAGAGAATTTAATAATAAGCAGTATAAACGGCATAAATGCGATGTTCCAACCCTTTTTTGTTGTTGAACACTGTTCCACTAATTACTATGTGCGTTCACTGATTTGACGTATATAGAGTTTAATTCATCTTAATTCCCGTGCTAATTAGTGATGGCCGTTGGGTGTATATGGTTTTAAATAAAAGCGGAAATTTACTCGAGAGAGAGAGAGAGAGCTCTTTCGATCAGGAGAAATCGTTTGTATACATAATATATAATTAAACGAGAAAAAACAAGAATTGAGATGTAAATGCCAATGAGATGGGGTAATAAGCGTCCTGAAATAAATAATTTAATTTAATAAACTTAGTAAAAATATTTCATGCGGAATTGGACAAGATAAAGATAAATGCGACACATCGATCGCTGAAGGTGTGAAGTAAGTTGACTGGTAGATTTAACTACACAGAGAAGGCGACGCCATGGAGATTTAATCGTTTATGCCAGTAAAGGGGGAGGGGCTTAAGAAAGATAATTCGGAAGAATGATCAAGAAGACGGACATATTTAGTTTCCGGTGGAAGTAAGCTGAAAAAAAATCGGAAGTCTCAGATTTCCGGTTGAGAGTAGGTATATTTGGGAGACGCTGACTGTTTGTGGGGAGATCGGCCACAGAGTCCAACGAGGTCGATCACGGCGAGAATGATCTCGACGAGAGACAGAGACGGGTCGAACGACGGAGTTCGTCTTAACTGAGATCTTCAACTTGAGGTGGAAACGTTTAGAGTACAAAACCGATTAACTAGGTGAGTAGAAAGTGGATCTTGCGTTTACTTTCAGCAGCCTCGTAACACTCGCTTCTCTTATTTTGTCCTTTAGTCCTCACATTCCATGAGCGATGTTTCGGACAGATGGGGAAGAATTGCTGTTTTCTGTGTCGGAATCTATCCATCTAACACTCATTGTTGGCTAGTTTTTAACCTTGAAGTAGTATTTTTTAGCCCTTTTCACCAAGTGGCTTCATGCCTTGTCTGGAGCGATTTCCATTAAAAACAAATGGTAGATGATCTTTTCCCTTTCTTACAGCCCTCTTCTAACAGAATCGACGTTGCTAGTCTTTCTCTGCTCGATCCTTATTTCCAGATGGAACTCGTCTACCTACCACAACTGCAAAACACTTTCTTCCTCTGTGTACCAAAACTCAAACGGAAGTTACATGAAAAGAGTTTCTTTCTTTGAAACACATTACCACAGGGCTGCTTCCCTTCAGACTTCAGCATAATTGTCTTAAAGTCCACATTTGTGTAGTTGTCTTCTTAAATAATTGAATTTTGTCCATGACGTTCATCGTTTTTAATCGTCTCATAGTTTTGATCATCAACCAACTAACAATCCTCGAGTGGCTTTTGGCCTTGGTACGTGGTTACACATTTAGTATAAAACATTTTAGTTCAAGCTAAAGTGTTACACATTGACGACAATGCTATTTCAAACTTAAACCAAACAGATTGATGAAAATAGTATTTGAAACTTAAGCGTGACAGACGAACGAAAATGCTATTTCAAACTGAAGCATGACAGACCGACGAAATGCTATTAAAAGCTTAAGTTTGACAGACCGACAAAAATACTATTTCGAATTTACGCGAGACAGACCGACGAAAATACTATTTAAAACTTAAGCATGACAGACCGACGTAAATACACTTACAAATTTAAGTGTGACATACCGAGAAAAATGCTATTGATAACTTAAGTGTGACAGACCGACGAAAATGCTCTTTTAAACTTAAGCATGACAGACCGACGAAAATACTATTACAAATTTAAGTGTGATAGACCGACTAAATGTTATTTCAAAGTGAAATTTCGAACGTACATTTTACATTCAGTCGAAAATGTAGTTTAAAACAGCATGACAAATGGTATTTTAATCTTAAGCTTGTTAGACCGACGAAAATGGTATTTCAAACTGAAGTGTGACAGACGACAAAAATGGTATTTAAAATTTAAGTGTGACAGATCGACGAACATGCTCTTTTAAACTGAAGTGTGACAAACAGACGAAAATGGTATTTCAAACTGAACTGTGACAAACCGACGGAAATGCTATTTTAAACTTAAGCATGTTAGACCGACAAAAATGGCATTTCAAAATTAAATTTTACAGACCAAACGACAGAAAGGACTTCTTTAAAAATGAATCTCATTAATCAAGTAAAAAATGGCGTCACCTACCGGAGATGTGAAATGTTACTTCTGTCAACGGTTCTATGGTGAAAAAGTGTTCAACGTATGCATTCTGTCGACCGGTGTCTCCAATGTTGAATGGTGATTAAGGTTAGGGCTTTTATAAGAAAGTACTGGTCGTGAATCGCCATCAATTATTGCCACGAAAGCTTGAAAGAGTTCGACCCAATCACAGAAGTATCACGTGTTTTAATGATTTATTGATTTATTCAATCGTTTCTTATTTGATTTGTTTATTACGTACGTGTGCGTCGGATTGAAGAACAAAAGGGGTGGCCGGAGTGAAAGGTGGTTATTGAGTGACAAGAGCTTCAGGGGGATACGACACATCTAGAAAATAAACACCAACAATCTACGCACCTACATCTCACGTTGGTTCTCAGATGAAACGCGGGAAGACGGCCGTTTCATGTTTTAGTATTTCTTCTCATTAACTTCACCACTCTGTAAGGTAAAAGATATATACTAAACTCAATGTTATCGGAAAGACAGAATAAGGGGAAAATACGCCGAAATACAATATACACATTTTATTTACATATTGACAAACATAAGGTAGACATGTAACACCACGTAAACGAACATACATTAAAAGGGCTTGTTACTAATCATTCGTGGTGGTTTCTACCATATATGGTATGGTTTAGAATCTAAGACAGAGTTTCTTCTATATTCAACCACGTGGAAACCTGTCCAACATGAACACCCAGCTTTCTCGTCTAGTAGGCTGGGTCTATCTGTCAAAGGGGAAGTAACTCACCGATGTCCTTAGCAACCGGTGCCCTTCTCCTTTATTTCCCTACACCAGTTTTATTCTTTTATCTTACCCTCCTCTATCCTCAAATTTGAATATTACAGTGTTCTTAAACGAAATAAAGCATGGCTGACATCGGAAGTAATCACTGCAACTTAGTATATATAGTTTATCACTGCAACTTAGTATATATAGTTTATCACTGCAACTTAGCATATATAGTTTATCACTGAAACTTAGTATATATAGTTTATCACTGAAACTTAGTATATATAGTTTATCACTGCAACTTAGCATATATAGTTTATCACTGCAACTTAGCATATATAGTTTATCACTGAAACTTAGTATATATAGTTTATCACTGAAACATAGTATATATAGTTTATCACTGAAACTTTGCATATATAGTTTATCACTGCAACTTAGCATATATAGTTTATCACTGAAACTTAGTATATATAGTTTATCACTGCAACTTAGTATATAGAGTTTATCACTGCAACTTAGTATATATAGTTTATCACTGAAACTTAGTATATATAGTTTTTCACTGCAACTTAGTATATATAGTTTACCACTGCAACTTAGTATATAGAGTTTATCACTGCAACTTAGTATATATAGTTTATCACTGCAACTTAGTATATATAGTTTATCACTGAAACTTAGTATATCTAGTTTATCACTGCAACTTAGCATATATAGTTTATCACTGTAACTTAGTATATATAGTTTATCACTGAAACTTAGTATATAGAGTTTATCACTGCAACTTAGTATATATAGTTTATCACTGAAACTTAGTATATATAGTTTTTCACTGCAACTTAGTATATATAGTTTACCACTGCAACTTAGTATATATAGTTTATCACTGAAACTTAGTATATATAGTTTTTCACTGAAACTTAGTATATATAGTTTATCACTGAAACTTAATATATATAGTTTATCACTGCAACTTAGTATATCAAGTTTATTAATGAAACTTAGTACATATAGTTTATCACTGCAACTTAGTATATATAGTTTATCACTGCAACTTAGTATATATAGTTTATCATTGCAACTTAGTATATATAGTTTATCACTAAAACTTAGTATATATAGTTTATCACTGAAACTTAGTATATATAGTTTATCACTGAAATTAGTATATATAGTTTATCACTGCAACTTAGTATATATAATTTATCACTCTAAACTTAGTATATATAGTTTATCACTGAAACTTTGCATGTATAGTTTATCACTGGAACTTAGTATATATAGTTTATCACTGAAACTTAGTATATATAGTTTATCACTGAAATTTAGTATATATAGTCTATCACTGAAACTTAGTATATATAGTTTATCACTGAAACTTAGTATATATAGTTTATCAATGCAACTTAGTATATATAGTTTATTACTGAAACCTAGTATATATAGTTTATCACTGAAACTTAGTATATATAGTTTATCAATGCAACTTAGTATATATAGTTTATTACTGAAACTTAGTATATATAGTCTATCACTGAAACTTAGTGTATATAGTTTATCACTGCAACTTAGTATATATAGTTTATCACTGCAACTTAGTATATATAGTCTCGCGCCAGACTGATCTCTGTGCATGTCACTGGATGAATTCCCGTTTTCACTCCAGCAAACGTCCGTCAATGTTCTTGGTTTAGCTAATGTCTGTCTAATCATTTTAAGTACACATACTTATTAAAGTACCAGTATTACCACTATTACCGCGGAGACTACCGGCCACGCTATGCTAGGGTCTACCTTACTCATCCAGCTACGATTGACCTTTATTTGATCTAGTTTAACTGAGCCTTTAATCGCTCAAGGTTTATCTTCCCTACTGGCCTAAACAGTTCCGAAATCTTTTATAAAGTTATACGATAAAAAAATCCTTACTTTGTAGCTTCCACCCCTTGCTCCTACCAACCCGAAGAAGGACTCCTTCACCTTGGACCTCTTATGAACCCGATAGTAAGGGGAAGAGAAATCATGATCCCAAAAGTTTCACATCCCACGAGAAAATTCTATCACTGACAATGGGGGCGTTACGCTTATTGATTTGGTGGGCACACTTGTGGCAGTTGTATTCCCTCTCTGGGTGACTAGCGCCCATATTCCATCCGCGACGGTTACTGCCAACGGCAATACAAAATTATTCAGGTCAATTTCATTTCATCTCAACCTCGTTCCTTTTTTAACATATCATGCGCACATAACTCACATAGAATGACTCATCTTTCACTGTAACAATTCGTTTAAAAACGTGTGCATTTTCATTCAATTTATAAAGCAAATCAGAGATGAAAATGCGATGCAAAAGGTTCGTTTCACTCAAATAATATGGAATCCAAACATCGTATTCTTTTGTTTTAATTTTACTAAATGCTCATTAATGTTAGATTTTAATATATTAAAGCCTTCTTGCTAGTTCTCGTGTTGTGTAATGTGAGATATTTCCAACTAATGGCTTGATTTAGTTGCCATATGTAGAAGATCGTCTGCCGGAGCGTTCTTCATCATTAAGGATAAAATCTCCATCCCTAAACTTTGCGAACCACTTCACCGTACACTACACATATTTCTTTTTGAAAAGGAGCTTATATCCTCAAAATATCATTAAAATTACTTCCGGTCGAGATACGATATCGACACTTTTCTGAAATGGAGCAACTTGAAAAGGAGGTTATATCCTCGAAATATCATTTAATCAAATGCTCATAAATGATGGATTTTTGATATGTTAAGCCGTTCTACTTGTTCTCGTGTTGTGTAATGCAGATTATTCTCAAGTAATGTTTCGATTTACTTGTCATCTGTTGAGAGTCGTCTGCTTGAGCGTTCTTCATCATTAAGGCTAAAATCTCCAGCTCTATACTTTGCGAACCACTTCCATAGAAACTAGCTATCTATAATCAAGAGGAATAAAATCGTTATCATTGTATATCTCTTTCATTAGCGTGTCAGAATGTAGCAATGTTTAAATGCAGGTGTGTAAAAGTAAGATGAACATCGGAAATTTCCACTTAATGTTAAAATTAAGTTAGAAAGTGGAAAATTTCAATATAAGTTTATAGGCTTACGTGTACGGGTAGTTACGTCATGGGGGAAAGTACGTGACAGAAAAACTACAAAGCTTCTATCACTGGGAATTAAACGTCGAAGTTCGAGTCTTTCTTCATCCTAGGAGGGTTCGAACGGAAAGATTCAGCTCATCTTGGTGTAATCGCTGTAAATTAGTCTAAAAAGTAAAATATATCTCAGAGAAATTGAAATTTATGTCAGCTAAAACATCTTCACTGTACACAGCGCATATCTTTTTTAAATCTATTTTCAAAGAGCTAAAAAACTAACACAAGTTAAATCATTTTAACTTTCTTTCTCAAGAGATAGCTTGAAGTATGCTCTCACCGGAAATGTAAGTACACTATATCTGTTAATAATTTGACATGCTTTAGCATGTCGAAACATGCATTAAAAGATCGGAACGGACTTTCCGGACAAACTGATATGTTTAAACTAGTACAAAATCTTAGCCTGAATCTAGTTTATAGACAAACAAAAACTTAAGCCTGACGGACCGTCTTTCAAAAAAGATGCGAGGACGCACCTTGAAGAAAGACCAACGCATTTGTTACCGCAATTTTTATTTCTGACCAATCAATCTCTTTCTTTGCTTTTCATATTAATTAATTTTATTTGTATAAGAAAGTTCAATTAAAGTTCGATAGAGTGATGAGCAATTATACGCGATATGCATTATAAACTAACTTCCAATTATTAGCTATCGATTTTTCTCAATTTCTCTCTCCCTCCCTCTTATATATATATATATATATATATATATATATATATATATATATATGTATATATATATATATATATATATATATATATATATATATATATATGTATATATATGTAGTATAAATTTTATTCATACGTACATTATAGGTTACATATGTGCATACATGTTTCAGGTGTATTTCCCATAGAGAGTCAACCTTATCAGACTAAAACGAGGAATCCTCGTTTTGGTCTGAAGGCGTTGAGCAATTTTACGTAATATGTATTATAAACTAACTTCCAATAATTAGCTATAGATTTTTCTCAATTTCTCTCTTTCTCTCTCTATCTCTCTCTCTCTCTCTCTCTCTCTCTCTATTTGACATAACACTAAATTTAAATGATAACACTTTTGAATCCTACCATAAACCAAATCAGACATTATAATATATTGATAATAATTAAAACTATCCGTAATCTATGAAAAATGCACTCGTGTCCAATCTTTCTAAAAGAATATCTAATCTATCCTCTAACGAACGGGGGTTTGAATAAAAATAAGCAAAACTATAATGAGCATACGTTATATCCGGATATAACAAAGAAATAAATTTTGTCAAAATTGAAACGGGTGGAATTGTAGGGGTTAATTTTTAAATAGAAAACTATTCCATATAATATCATATAATATGGCTATGAGTAGATCTAAAGAAATCACAAACCATAATAATGTAAGAGACTTGAACATAATCCGTGCAAGCCCACATTAGACAGTGCTAGTAGAAAGAAATACAGGCGCAGTAAGTCCATATGGTTTTTACTTCATATAGTAAACACATCCTAAACAATATTCCTCGGGAATTTTAACGGATTGTTCAAAACAATTTCCCTATGGATAGCAAGCTAAGGACGATTATTAATCAAAACATAGTAACATTGTCTTTCTATACATCAAAATGCATAGACTTAACTATTATAGCTTGTAAAAATACTAAAATAAACCGGAAAATGAAAAATAGTTGATTGGATACAAACATAAACCCTGCAAATGTATATGAATATCGTCGAGAAGGTAAGTGTCTTACTTCTAATATAGTGTATAAATGCAGTATTGTAGAGAGAAATAGTACTAGAACATGCATAGGATCCACAGTTTCCAGTTTTAAGGATAAATATATAAACTATATATTCTCTTTCAAAGTAAGGCCCGACTAGGATCATAAGGTCTGCTACACTGGCATGTCGATGTTATCGATCTACAGCTATCGAGAGCTGTGGTCTCATCAGCCAGAAATTTTTTCCTTGATCCGACCCGGTCGGTGAAGTCTTGTACATGTTCGAATAAAAGCATTCACAATACAGCTCTATATCTTTATTGAGCACTCTTTTGTAAACCCGGTTTGATTCCCTTTGGATTGCTACCCTGTGGATTTATACTCTACCTGGATTACTATATATATATATATATATATATATATATATATATATATATATATATATATATATATATATATATATATATATATATAAAAGATTATGACTCTAAGAACATTTGGGAGTTCAAATCAATTTAGTAATACGTAGTAATAGTGAAAAAGACGTTTTAATACTTTTTTCGTCTGACGCGATAAAAAACAACACGGTCGAAGCTAAGGAAAATACAAACATAAACCCTGCAAATATATATGAATATTCTCGAGAAGGTAAGTGTCTTACTTCTAATATAGTGGATAATTGTCTGGAAGTTTTCCGTGTTGGAATCCTTTATTATAGCTAATCCATCATCTCTATATAGAAGATAATTAATTAACCCTAACCCTAACCCTAACCCTAACCCTAACCCCTTATTATAGCTAATCAATCATCTCTATATCGGCAGTCTATGGCACTCATTGTCAAATCAAACGAGTTTACCATTTTATTTTTTACCCATTGATTATTATTATTGATTAAATCTGATCTACATTTTTTTAATAATTTGCACTTCATACGTTGATATATCGGTATATATCTTTGTCAAACATGTTGAAGAGTTCCTCAGATACGGATAGTCAACGATGTCAAATTGTAAGAGGGTACATTAATTTTTATTTTCGATATTATTAAACCAAGTGATTGCTTTGACAATTATATATATTGTATAGGTATATATAAGGGCCCCCATCTATAGGTCAAATAGAACCTACTGGCGCTACAAAATCAGGCTGTCTGAAGTTATTGACTTCCTGACTCAAAATGCATTGTTTTTCCTTTGCAATACTCAATCATGTTCTGCAAAATCCAAAACGAAAAACAACAATTCCCTCCCTCCTCTCTTCTTCCCTCTCCCTTTCCCCCTTTCACTCAACCAAACACCATGAATAAATACGTAAATATATAAAGAACTTGAAGCATAAAACCATCACCAAAATGACCGGATTCAGCATTAAATAACCTGAAAAGAGTCGATATGCCGTGAAACAAAAACAACCAAACCAAAAACCATGATTAAACATTTAAACATATAAAAAACTTGAAGCATAAAAACCTTCACCAAAATTACCAGATTTAGTATTAAATAAACCGAAAAAGGTTGATTTGTCGTAAAACAAAACCACATACCAATCTATAAAGGACTTATAATTATTACCGATTCCTATCTAAAAACACTTCACCCACTCAACCGTAAATAAATTAGTACTATATAATTTTATAAACAATAATAATAGTCCAAATATAATTGTATTTTACTGTCTATGGTCATGGAAGATAATTAATTAAGAAATTAATTAATTAGTTACTCAACTAAAGCCCATTTACTATCAAAAAGTTCTGCAATTAAAAAATAACTACTTATCTATACATATGCATTAGGAATGGGGCAGTCTATAACTTAATTATGATATTATTTTTAGCCAAAGTTATTGAATAATTAAAATGATATACTTAATTATTGATCTGATGTATGTGCTAATCTACTCAATTGCCTAGATGGTTTAAATCTATGTGTACTCATTAGTCAAGCCTAAATATGGAGAATTTATATTTAGATTGGTGAAAACAATTCTGCAATATTTCTTCTTTCTTATTGATTAAATTTTCCTTAGGCGTTATTATATAAAATTCAAGGTTACATAGATTACATGTTTAACTTCAACAGGAGTATATTTATTTGCTTTACCTAGTATACACCATTTTAATTCGAATTGGATATTATTTTCCGTAATTCTCTAATACACTTAGCTAATGATGTTGGATGTTCCTTATGATCCTAGTCGGGCCTTACTTTGAAAGAGAATATATAGTTTATATATTTATCCTTAAAACTGCCAACTGTGGATCCTATGCATGTTCTTGTACTATTTCTCTCTATAATGCTGCATTTATACACTATATTAGAAGTAAAACACTTATCGTCTCGAGGATATTCATATACATTTTTACAAATTATTTTAGTATTGTTACAAGCTATAATAGTTAAGTCTATGCTTTTTGATGTATAGAAAGACAATTTTACTATGTTTTGATTAATAATCTTCCTTAGCTTGCTATCTCTAGAGAAATTGTTTTGAACAATCCGTTAAAATTCCCGAGGAATATTGTTTAGGATGTGTTTACTATATGAAGTAAAAACTATATGGACTTACTGGGCCTGTATTTCTTTCTACTAGCACTGTCTAATGTGGGCTTGCACGGATTATGTTCAAGTCTCTTACATTATTATGGTTTTTGATTACTTTAGATCTACTCATAGCCATATTATGTGATATTATATGGAATAGTTTTCTATTTAAAAATTAACCCCTACAATTCCACCCGTTTCAATTTTGACAAAATTCATTTTTTTGTTATATCCGGAGATAACCTATGCTCATTATAGTTTTGCTTATTTTTATTCAAACCCCCGTTCGTTAGAGGATAGATTAGATATTCTTTTAGAAAGATTGGACACGAGTGCATTTTTCATAGATTACGGATGGTTTTAATTATTATCGATATATTATAATGTCTGATTTGGTTTATGGTAGGATTCAAAAGTGTTATCATGTGAATTTAGTGTTATGTCAAAAACGTTTACTGTTTTATTGTTTATATCAATGGTAATTTTAAAGTCAAATTTTCAAAAGAAATTATTTAAATCTTTTTTTCTTATTCTCTAAATCATTATCACTATAGCTGACAAAAGATAATGGATCATCTCCGTATGAAGCTCCCAGCATACCCTGTATTTTCTTATTGAGTTTTCTAATATATACAGTCACACTATATCGGTGACTCCATAGTAACGTCAAAATTAAATTCCTTATTCTTTCTAGTCCATATTTTATTATCGTATAGTATTAATGTTCTTCTAGCAAATTTGATAGTGTTTATTTCTAGTTTCGCTATGTATTTTTCATAATATATATATATATATATATATATATATATATATATATATATATATATATATATATATATATATGCGTGTGTATATATATATATATGTATATATTATATATATATATATATATATATATATATATATATATATATATATATATATATATATATATATATATATATATATACATTTAAGCATGAAGATTCCCCGGGGATGAAACGAGGGAGCCTCTGTGTAGTTTAATTGCCATAAATATACTTTCAAAGCTTACTAACTAGCTCTACTTACGTATCGAGCACTGTTGAAGTAAATACTGAAAATTGATACATAAAAAATTATATCTCCTTATAATATTTTATGTGGATATATGAAATAGTTATATATATATATATATATATATATATATATATATATATATATATATATATATATATATATATATATATATATATATATATATAACTATTTCATATATCCACATAAAATATTATAAGGAGATATAATTTTTCAGTATATATATATATATATATATATATATATATATATATATATATATTAGGTTGAAGAGGTTGACTCTCTATGGTAGATTACAACTGAAACATGTATGCACATATGTAACCAAAAATAATTTATACTATATATATATATATATATATATATATATATACGAGGATTCTTCGTTTTAGTCTGATAAGGTTGACTCACTATGGGAAATGCAACTGAAACAGGTATGCACATATGTAACCAATAATGTTTGTATGAATAAAAATTTATACCATATATATATATATATATATATATATATATATATATATATATATATATATATATTTATATAAGAGGGAGAGAGAGAGAGAAATTGAGAAAATTCGATATCTAATAATTGGAAGTTAGTTTATAATGCATATCGTGTATAATTGCTCATCACTCTATCGAACTTTAATTGAATTTTCTTTTACAAATAAAATCAATTAATATGAAAAGCAAAGAAAGAGATTGATTGGTCAGAAATAAAAATTGCGGTAACAAATGTGTTGGTCTTTCTTCAAGGTGCGTCCTCGCATCTTTTTGAAAGACGGTCCGTCAGGCTTAAGTTTTTGTTTGTCTATAAACTTAATTCAGGCTAAGATTTTGTACTAGTTTAAAAATATCAGTTTGTCCGGAAAGTCCGTTCCGATCTTTTAATGCATGTTTCGACATGCTAAAGCATGTCAAATTATTAACAGATATAGTGTACTTACACTTCCGGTGAGTGCATACTTCAAGCTATCTCTTGAGAAAGAAAGTTAAAAATGATTTAACTTGTGTTTGTTTTTTAGCTCTTTGAAAATAGAAGATTGTAAGGCAGTGTTAGACATTTGATGCTTTTCTATTTCCATAAAGGCAAAAAAGATATGCGCTGTGTACGGTGAAGATGCTTTAGCTGACATGAATTTCAATTTCTCTTAGTTTTGATTTACTTTTTACAGTAATTTGCAGCGATTACACCAAGATGAGCTGAATCTTTCCGTTCGAAACCCCCTAGGATGAAGAAAGACTCGAACTTCGACGTTTAATTCCCAGTGATAGAAGCTTTTTAGTTTTTCTGTCACGTACTTTCCCCCATGACGTAACTGCCCGTACACGTCAGTTTATGAACTTGAAACTTCTATTGAAATTTGCCACTTTCTAACTTAATTTTAACATTCAGTGGAAATTTCCGATTTTAACCTTACTTTTACACACCGGCATTTAAACATTGCTACATTCTGATACGCTAATGAAAGAGATATACAATGATAACGATTTTATTCCTCTTGATTATAGATAGCTAGTTTCTATGGAAGTGGTTCGCAAAGTATAGAGCTGGAGATTTTAGCCTTAATGATGATGAACGCTCAAGCAGACGACTCTCAACAGATGACAAGTAAATCGAAACATTACTTGAGAATAATCTGCATTACACAACACGAGAACAAGTAGAACGGCTTAACATATCAAAAATCCATCATTTATGAGCATTTGATTAAATATTTCGAGGATATACCCTCCTTCTCAAAGTTGCTTCATTTAAGACACGTTTGGATATCGTATCTCGACCGGAGGTAATTTTAATGATATTTTGAGGATATAAGCTCCTTTTCAAAAAAAGAAATATGTGCAGTGTACGGTGAAGATTACACAACTGTACGGAAGTGGTTCGCAAAGTTTAGGGATGGAGATTTTAGCCTTAATGATGAAGAACGCTCCGGCAGACGGCCGTCTACATATGGCAACTAAATGAAGACATTAATTGGAAATATCTCACATTACACAACACGAGAACTAGCAAGAAGGCATTAATATATCAGAATCTAACATTAATGAGCATTTAGTAAAAGTTGAGTACACAAAAAAAAACGATGTTTGGGTTCCATATAATTTGAGTGAAAATAACCTTTTGCATCGCATTTTCATCTCTGATTTACTTTGAATGAAAATGCACACGTTTTTAAACGAATTGTTACAGACGGGTCAGTCTATGTGAGTTATGTGCGCATGACATGTTAAAAAAGGGACAAGGTTGAGATGAAATGAAATTTTCAGGTAGAAGTCCTTAATAATGTTGTATTGCCGTTAGCAACAACGGTCGCGGATGGAATATGGGCGCTAGCCGCCCAGAGCAGGAATAGAACTGCCACGAGTGTGTAAGAGGGGCCCACCCAATTAATAAGGGTAACGCCCCCATTGTCAGTGATAGAATTGCCCTTGGGATGTGAAACTTTTGGGACCACGATTTCTCTTCCCCTTACTATCGGGTTCATGAGAGGTCCAATGTGAAGGAGTCTTTCTTCGGATTGGTAGGAGCAAGGGGTGGAAGCTACAAAGTAAGGAATTTTTTTCATCGTATCACTTTATAGAAGATGTCGGAATTGTTTAGGCCAGTAGGGAAGGTAAACCTTGAGCGATTAAGGTCGAGTTAAGCTAGATAAAAAAAGGTCAATCGTAGCTGGATGAGTAAGGTAGACCCTAGCATAGCGTGGCCGGTAGTCTTCGTGATAATAGTGGTAATATTGGTACTTTCATAAGTATGTGTATTTAAAATGATTAGACGGACATTAGCTAAACCAAGAACCATTGACGGACGTTTGCTGGAGTGAAAACGGGAATTCATCCAGTGACGTGCACCGAGATGAGTCTGACGCGAGACTACTCAGAGCCGTCCATAGGATGCCTGCAAAAAGTTCAGGCGAAAGCGAGGTGAAAAGAGAGGGATAATAAGCGAAGTCGCCGGCTGTGAAAGCTAGACTAACTGAGGACTGAATTTTAGACACAGAGTGAAGGTTAAAGGGATTGTAGAAGTAATTTGTAAGGTGCGTTGCGAGCTCCTCCTCCTCTTATAGCAGAATGAACTTTCCATTGCATGTGTAGTCTTAATCTATGTTACAATTCCTCTAGCACCCTGATACGAAAATGAGAGACATTTGTCCTCCCCTCTGTTTTCATACTACTATGTAAAGAAACTGGTTTTGAGGTACTAGGAGCTCACATCAGTATTGCAGATTTGCGAAAACTCACTGGAATCCCATTAACATCCTCTGTCATAAAATGTAAAGTATTGAGATTGTTTGTTCACGTTAAGCGTTTCAGTGTAATGCTATGACAAAAAATGAGTTGAAGGCATAATACAAGGATACCAGTCGAAAGGTAGACAAAATAACATATTGATAGTCAACGTTTGTGAATAAGCGAACATAAACATACACCATGTGTTCTTCAGAATTATGTGATCTCTTCCCCGCTTCTTTTGTTACAGCTCGTTTAACTCGTTGGTCTAGTGGTCTCCATCAATTCGTTGTTTTGATACCTCATTGAAATATAGCTTCCTCTTCCAGTAACTTCTTTTCAAGAACCGCAGACTTGTGGAACTTTCTTCCTGCTGACTGTTTTCCATCCTACCTATAATATTGGTCTTTTCAAGACTAAGGTCAATAGGCATCTCCTGTCTTTGCGATAATCATATTTGTTCTTGTTACTCCTTACATAAAGTGGTTTCATGCCTTGTCTGGATCGATTTCCATAAATAAGCGAACACCTTGGCCGAATATCTTACGACTTGGAGGACACTCAACCATGTTAGTAAGTATTCTGCAGTAAACTGAGAAAACGTTTAATAATGAATGTAAAAATGACTAGAAGTTTTCAGTGATAAACTTTATATACTAAGTTACAGTGATAAACTATATATACTAATTTCAGTGAAAAACTATATATACTAAGTTGCAGTGATAAACTATATATACTAAGTGTCAGTGATAAACTATATATACTAAGTTACAGTGATAAACTATATATACTAAGTGTCAGTGATAAACTATATATACTAAGTTGCAGTGATAAATTATATATACTAAGTTTCAGTGATAAACTATATATACTAAGTGTCAGTGATAAACTATATATACTAAGTTACAGTGATAAACTATATATACTAAGTTGCAGTGATAAATTATATATACTAAGTTGCAGTGATAAACTATATATACTAAGTTTCAGTGATAAACTATATACACCAAGTTTCAGTGATAAACTATATATATTAAGTTTCAGTGATAAACTATATATACTAAGATTAAGATCAAAACTATGAGACGATTAAAAACGATGAACGTCATGGAAAAAATTCAATTATTTAAGAAGACGACTACACAAATCTGGACTTTATAGACAATTATGCTGAAGTCTGAAGGGAAGTAGCCCTGTGGTAATGTGTTTAAAAGAAAGAAACTCTTTTCATGTAACTTCCGTTTGAGTTTTGGTACACAGAGGAAGAAAGTTATTTGCAGTTGTGGTAGGTAGACGAGTTCCATCTGGAAATAAGGATCGAGCAGAGAAAGACTAGCAACGTCGATTCTGTTAGAAGAGGGCTGTAAGAAAGGGAAAAGATCATCTACCATTTGTTTTTAATGGAAATCGCTCCAGACAAGGCATGAAGCCACTTGGTGAAAAGGGCTAAAAAATACTACTTCAAGGTTAAAAACTAGCCAACAATGAGTGTTAGATGGATAGATTCCGACACAGAAAACAGCAATTCTTCCCCATCTGTCCGAAACATCGCTCATGGAATGTGAGGACTAAAGGACAAAATAAGAGAAGCGAGTGTTACGAGGCTGCTGAAAGTAGACGCAAGATCCACTTTCTACTCACCTAGTTAATCGGTTTTGTACTCTAAACGTTTCCACCTCAAGTTGAAGATCTCAGCTAAGACGAACTCCGTCGTTCGATCCGTCTCTGTCTCTCGTCAAGATCATTCTCGCCGTGATCGACCTCGTTGGGCTCTGTGGCCGATCTCCCCACAAACAGTCAGCGTCTCCCAAATATACCTACTCTCAACCGGAAATCCGAAACGTCCGATTTTTTTTCAGCTTACTTCCACCGGAAACTAAATATGTCCGTCTTTTTGATCATTCTTCCGAATTATCTTTCTCACTGGCATAAACGATTAAATCTCCATGGCGTCGCCTTCTCTGTGTAGTTAAATCTACCAGTCAACTTACTTCACACCACTGGCGTAGCTAGGGGGGGGGGGCGAGGGGGGCGGGCCGCCCCGGGCGGCACACCTGAGGGGGCGGCATTTTGAGAGGGTAAAAATAGAAAGTAGAGAAAAAAATTAAAAAAAACAAAAGTTAACAAAAAATATGAAATTTTATACTATAATTTTATATAATAATAAATTTAAATGAGAACATTTGAAAACCTGAAAATGTTATGAAATGATAAAATCATTTTTATTTACTTTTTTGTCGTTGTTGTTAAAGTCCGAATTTTCGCCAAATAACATGGATGTATCAAGGAGAGAATAGTCCGATGTAGTTTTCTTTTCTTTGTCTTCATAATGTTATTATTAAGAGGGCGAGCCCTCCGAAGAGAAAAAACGTCTTGTATCGGTGCTTTTTTAAATCCGTGTGTGTAATCGCTCGGTTTTCAGAAATTTGTTGTTGTTAATAACGTTTCAACTCTTTTAAAAATAGTTTTAATATATTTTAAACAAATGTATTTATGAATGGCAAATAAGGCTATAAATTAATTTTTTGTGAGAGAACTGTCGCAAGGCATCAAGTCGGTTGAAAATTTACAAACAGATTTTTCGCGCCTTTTTTTCGGCAAAGTTATCAATGACTCTATCAAAATTCACTTCCTCGACAAGTTCCCTCTCTATTGAGAGGATTGCCAAGTCTGTAAGTCTTGTCTGGCTCATTGCTGATCTAAGGTAGTTTTTTATGAGCTTCAGTTTTGAGAAAGAGCGCTCACAGCTAGCAACGCTAATAGCTCTGGTGAGGAAAATTCTCAGCAAGATCACAATATTAGGGACGGAATCCCCAAGTTGGTATCTTTGTATAAAGTTCAAAAGTTCAAGAGGTCCATCGATTTTGTCTTTTTCTGAAGCTTTTACAACATACTGTAACCTCTTCTTTTCAGCAAAGAATTTCTCTTTTTCTATATCTTCGTCAAATCCACCAAGCTTTAGCAACTACTTCCAGCTAGGAACGAAATCCGATCATCTGAGAGAGCGAGGGAGAAATATTTTAACAACAATTAGCAGCCTTTGGGCTGATATCACAGTGTAGTATCTGTTCTAATGATACACTTCCCCTTTTCTGTCGTCGGTCAGTATGGGGAAATCGTTCATGGCTGAGAATTTTAATTTTTGTTCCTATCCAGAGTGCCCCTTTTTGTGGAGCTGGATTTTCCACACATTAAAAACCGGCCTTGTGTCTAACTCTGCCCTCGTGGAGAGGCAAGTAAATGGGAACAATCGGCAGTCGTTGCCAAACCGACCTCAGCTCTAATTGTACACAAGATCTAATTTTAAACAAGACCATTGCTATATTCGCTTACGGCCGTTTGCCATTTTCGGCTCTCATTATGCTCAACATTATGGGAGCATTATAATAAATACGTATTTATTTTATAACTATATATGTGCATATATACATATATATGTGCATATACACATATATTTATACATACATATACATATATACATACATACGTGCATATATACATATATACATATATACATATATACACACACATACACATATATAAATACGCATATATACATACATATATATGTATATATATATATATATGGCTGGTTTTAATTCTTGAACAAAATTTCCATTAATTGAGAATAAATTGCTTTAATTCATTTCAATCACTAAGTTTAAAAAATGCAAGCATTGATTATTTCTGGAGATATACTCAGTGACCGGCTGACCTAACAGGATAGGGCCAAGCCTAGGCTTCGGCCAAGCACCAAAAAAACAAAATGACCTCAGAAAGATTTCATACTTAAAGGGGAACTTTCATATAAATTTTTATCGAATAGGTGCGAAAAGAAAGTTGGATATTTGGGTGTATATACACCGACATCAAAGAGGAAATAACATTAGATGCGAAAGTTTGAATTCATTAATTTTATTACTGTCCAAACGTTTGTTTTTGTAGCATACTTTTTATAACTCCTTGTAAACTTTACAATTGCTAGCTGGGGGATCGGACAAAATCACCCCGGGCAACCCCCACCATCTACTTAAAACAAAAGGAAAACAGATAAAATCTCAAATGAATAAAAAATATTAAAAATCAGTTTTCATATTTTAATTTAAATTTAATTGAATTTAGGAAAATTAGATACCGTAGAACTAATTTTCGCAAGGTATGAAAATTAAGAATAATGTTAACTTAATAATAATGGACCAGTTTTCCTACCTAGCAAAAAATTTTCCATGGACGAATTATCCATGGGCGAATTATCCATGGACGAATTTTCCGGGCACCCAAATGCCGGGGGGGGGGGGCAAATTTTACTACCGCCCCGGGCGGCAAAAGGTCTAGCTACGCCACTGCTTCACACCTTCAGCGATCGATGTGTCGCATTTATCTTTATCTTGTCCAATTCCGCATGAAATATTTTTACTAAGTTTATTAAATTAAATTATTTATTTCAGGACGCTTATTATTCCATCTCATTGGCATTTACTTCTCCATTCTTGTTTTTTCTCGTTTAATTATATATTATGTATACAAACGTTTTCTCTTTCTCTCTCTCTCTCTCTCTCTCTCGAGTAAATTTGCTATTTTTATTTAAAACCATATACACCCAACGGCCATCACTAATTAGCACGGGAATTAAGATAAATTAAACTCTATATACGTCAAATCAGTGAACGCACATAGTAAGTAGTGGAACAGTGTTCAACAACAAAAAATGGTTGGAACATCGCATTTATGCCATTTATACTGCTTATTATTAAATTCTCTAAGAGACACCAGTCCTTGTAATAAAGGGTCGATAACGATATGTTTTTAATTAATATTTATTGTTATTAGCATCAGGCATCGTTGTTTCATGCTTATGCAATCTTCAGTGTAACCCTAACCAAACCCAAACCCCAACCCTAACCCTAACCCTAACCCTAACCCTAAACCTAAACCTAACCCTAACCCTAACCCTAACCCTAACCCTAACCCCAACCCTAACCCTTACCCTAACCCTAACCCTAACCCCAACCCTAACCCTAACCCTAACCCTAACCCAACCCTAACCCTAACCCAACCCTAACCCTAACCCTAACCCTAACCCCAACCCTAACCCTAACCCTAACGCTAACCACAACCCTAACCCTAACCTTAACCCTAACCCTAACAGTAACCCTAACCCTAACCCTAACCCCAACCCTAACCCTAACCCTAACCCTAACCCTAACCCTAACCTTAACCCTAACCCCAACCCCAACCCCAACCCTAACCCTAACCCTAACCTCGAACTGATTCTTTTACAGCAGATTGAACGGAGGAATACGTCGCCATGGGACCGACATTATTCAGCGCGTTACTCACAGGAGTTTTGCTGGTATGTAAATTTCCCTCATAATTCTCCCCTGTTTTTTCTTTTATTTTTTCTTTCTTTCGCTTCCCCATACCTCGCTTTTCTTTTCTTCTTCTTTTCATTTTGTTAATACTAACCGGCCCGTCGCGAAATTAGAGAACGACTAATAAACATCTCAAGGTAACTAACCCTGACCAACCCGACTAGCAGCAAAATCTCACCCCTTCACTGGAGAGGTCCTAAGACGGGGAAAAGTTCTGCCTTTTTAATTTCCTCCCTGCTCCCTGTTTTCCCGACTCTACAAACATGCAGAAATTTAAATGTAATGTGAACAAACGTCTTTCTGCAAAACCTCCCCACTTATATCCGGCCCCTAATCACAGTAACCTCTTACGTCTTAGTGACAGTATGCTTTGTCTAGGATGAATAAAAGTTTTAAAAATATCTATTAAACCGGGAATAGTAATACTTTTCATTAGTTTTAATTAAAAATCCGGTCAGTCGTTTGTTCTTCGATTATACATTTTAGCGCGAAGGTAGGAGTGACAACCACCAACACACAGACAGTATTAAGTCGTCATCCTTCAACCGATCACACAGTTATCGCAGCAGACAATTACCGTCGATTTCTCACTGGTCTTTCCATTCTCCTTAACACTTCACGACTATTTTCTATAGTATCAGCCGATGCGGGTTTCATCATTTTTTTAGGGGGCCGTTTATGAATTTTTTTGCATTTTGTGTTCCTTGTGGTTATGTTTTGTTTGTGTTTATGTTTTCTTCCCATGCAAACTTCTATGTGACTGGTTAGCATTCGTAGCTTATGCGGGTTGGTTTCCGCATTCCAGGATTTTCCTTAAGATTGCAGCTGTTTTCATCATTGCCGTCCTTTATATGGTCTCAGTTTTCCCTTTGATTCTAATTTACGATTTTTGGTATTATATTGACTTTCTTCATGCTCCATATACCTTTTCCATTCTCTGGCAAGTTCTGTGTATTTGCTTCGGTTTCTTATCTCGGTCATGTGTTGTCCTCCAGCTGTAAGTTCCAGTCTCCACGTTCACGTTGCTTTATTGATAAAATTGATGAAATTAAGCATTCAATTATCTATGCTTGAAGAATTCTGTCGTAGACTTTCTTGCAGTCGATCCATGCCATGGCCATGTTCTTTTTTCTAATTTCTATCTTCTTTAGGCTCCTTTGATTTATGTAGAACAGGTCATGCGTCCCTATTTTCCCTTTCTGGCATCCTATCTGTTAATCTGTGAGTAGTCCACAATTATTAAGGTAGTGGTAGATCTGTTCTCTTAGTTGTGTTGTTAGGAGTTTCCACATGGTTTGTAAACAGGTTATTGGTCAGTAGTTGCTTGGGATAACCGGTGAATAACCGGTGGTGTTCCCTGGAATCTTAATGACAACAAGTCTCCCCATATTCCCACTACTCTTCACCTCTTTCGATAACCATTGCAAATGATTTTGCGTTAGCGCAACAGCCACTTACCATTGATTTATCATTATTATTTACAGGTAATTGTAAACAACGCCAGCGGTTTGAAAAGTAAGTATCATAATTTTAGTTATCATACATGTCCGTTATAATATATCGATTAATTAATTAACACGAGGTTATAATTGGGAATGGGCGTGACCATGACAGGTACCGTGGACGGTGGGATATTCCAATGTTGATCAAAATCAATTACATGATTTTCATTCTAGAAAATGTCTAAAAGTTAAGGCTTAAGCTTAAGGGGTCTTAGGAAGAAATAGAAATTCAGGGAATCTTGCTTAGTTGGTGTAAACATATATACATGCATGAGTGTGCGTTCAATGCACTGGCCGTAATCGTCTCCATACGTTGTGCCAGTTCAAAGGTTGTTGTGCGATCTTGTCTCCGTGCTGCAACAAAGACTCTCATGCCAAAACTCCAGTTTATAAACAAGAAACAAATTTATTTACTAGAGGTTACAAATGAAACTCGTGTTCCCCGGTTGAATGGCAGACTTGCAAAACGAGATTTTCATGTCGAACCAGAAAAGGATAAGTCCAACACAACCCTTTAGCTAAGAGACTCCGATGGGCCCATCCTCGCTAGGCAGCACGCAGCTTCAAAACTGATCGCCAGCTCTACCAGCAAACCCCTAACTTCCTGTCATGCCCAAAAGGGCCAGGGTTCCCCTCCCATCTCTTTCTTCCTGGTCGGGTCTTTCTCACTGGTCATGAACCACCCAGGCACTGACCACTTGAGGTATCCCCCGAGATAAATGTCAGAGAGAGGATTATCAAGGCGAAAACCAAAGATAGTTTCACTTTATTTGGTTCCCCCTTCTTCCTCCGATGGAGCATCTAACACTTGCAACGTCACTAAAAAATGCAGTTTATTGCATTTTACAGTTGCGTTTAATTACTAGGCATCAAATTCAATGTAAATCTGAAATATTTGAATTTTCAAATGGGAGGTTCTGTCCAGATTATGCCCCCTAAAACCCTTATAAAATACCCCAAAGAAACTGAAATTTGAGGAATATTTATTTATGGATACCTTATACATATTGTTAAAATTTCACAAAAATCGGAGGTATCTGAATTTTCACGAAGGGTTTCTACACCCTTTTTGCCTCCCATCAGCATAAAACTAGCTTAAACTAAATATAGCCCACATTACCATCCCTTACCTAACTTTAATATGGCTCTTGTTCCGGGGTTCGAATCGTGTGAATGGTCATTTATATAAAATATGAAACTAAAAGTATACTTTTAGAGGATACACCCTATAGTGAAATGGTTTAAGCTCAATATACGATATAGAGCAATTATAAAGATAAATGAAGGAAAAAAGATGTACGATAAATGAAGGATAAATATGTACGAATGACAAATAGATTTGTCATTCGTACATCTTTATCTCTCTTCCTTCATTTAAAATACTTGTTATCCAGGGTTTCGAATCGTACGACCGGTAGTGAATAGTCATATCTCTATGCTGATGAGTCCCGATTGAAAAGGGACGAAACGTATACGTACATAGATAATAAACAACAACAAATATTTTATATTTGTCGCTCCTCGTAAAACAAGTAGAGCCCTCTTAATGGTAGTACAAACACAGCATGACGTCACTTGCTTTATATGCATCACTCCTTCTTTAATAGAAGTAGAGTGCTTCGACATCAAGCCGCTTTTATGTGTTAAATTATCATTGTTTATCGGCTATTCAACTGGTGGGCGCGCGGTTTAAGCCGTTGGATACAAGTTGAAAAATACTTGTTATCCAGGGTTTCGAATCGTACGACCGGTAGTGAATAGTCATATCTCTATGCTGATGAGTCCCGATTGAAAAGGGACGAAACGTATACGTACATAGATAATAAACAACAACAAATATTTTATATATATATATATATAGATAGATATGTGTTTCCAGCTGTAAATAATCTTCCCTGTAATTTGTATGAGTGTGTTGTGTATAACGGCCGTGTGGGCTAAGACGTCGGAATATTAGTTTGAAACATGACGGCGGGACAGGGTAGTGGTTGTAAAACCAATGTAGCTATTAGCTTTATTATTATTATGGGAGTTACATTCTCCCAAGGGGTATTTATACTTATAAATAACATTGGTTCTTCAAAGTGTACTGGGGTTAGGGGTTTACTACAAGATTTGGGTTTTAAATTTCTTATAGTAAATAATAAATCTAATTTTATTATTATTCTCAATTGGAGATATGTATCTGTGTACGATATTTTTCATGGCTGTTTCTTCTAATCTGAATGTCGTTTGTTGATAAAGCATTGCTTTCTGATGGGGAAAAATAATGTTCAAGCAAGTGTTAAATGTATAGTTTAGATTATTCAGACTACTGTGATCATCTTGAGTGTTATTCTCACAATCTTTTGGCCGATGTAACCTCGACGTTCTTCAGGTGTATCTTGTAGAACTCGGGAATCTTTCTGTCGAACTCGGGAATCCACGGAGGTATCATGCTCTCGTTCGATCAACCATGACTGGGTAGAAGTCTTCAGTAATTCGAAGTCCCTAGTATCGCCCGCACCAGGGATTGAACCTTTAATCTTCAAAAGACTGCACCTATAACCGAATTTTACTTGGTACTTTATCCGTTACGCCACGTTTTCTTGTAGACAAGAAGGCCAGAGATTACATCGGCTGAAACATTTGGAGAATAAATCTCAAGATTAGAACAGTAGTTCAAATAATCCAAATCATACAAATTATCAATCCTCATCTCAAAATTTCAGAAACACAAGTGTTAAATGTTATTCGGACCATGCTCAGTCAAAGACAACAGTTAAGAGATGATATGCGTACAGACACAAATGATGCTGAAGGCAATGAATTCA
This sequence comes from Sepiola atlantica, assembly GCA_963556195.1. NCBI lineage: Eukaryota > Metazoa > Mollusca > Cephalopoda > Sepiida > Sepiolidae > Sepiola > Sepiola atlantica. Next base: position 55,319,619 of record OY744547.1, read on the forward strand.
CCATTTTGTATGAACATTTGTTAATGAGAAAACTGTGTTGAAAGTGGGTGCCGCGTTTGATCACAGTCGATCTTAGGCAACAACGCGTGAACGATTTAGCGTGTTGTTTACAGCTATTTGAACATAGCAAAAAAAAGGGTTGCATCAATATGTGACAATGGATGAAACAGGAATCAACCGCTTCACTCGATAGTGGGACAAAGTATCCGAGGCCCCATGGTGATCGGGTACCCTGGTTACGCACTAATATGCATCTTGGTGGTGATGCTAGGCCCTGTGTAGAGACGAAGTGGATATATAAAACTAGTATATATTTGACGTTGAAACGAACTTCCGCCACTATTATTGCGCTAGAACGGCAATGAATAAAGCTGAACTGCTTGCTCAGCCGTTTACCTTAAACTCAACTTTGAACTCCACAAATCACTTCCTCCCAAATTTCCCACGACATAAAGAAGTCACACTTGATGACCTGTTCTTCACTCCTTCCCATGTCCTGCTATCATAAAAAAAAACTTGACACCCCCAATTCATGTGGACCTGATCTTATCCTTGCTATAGTAATAAAAGATGCTCTGCTGAGCTGGTCCCTGAACTTTCCAAACTCTATAACAAATGCCTTGCCGAATCTTGCTTCCCTGGTAGCTGAAAAAAATTTTCTGATGTACCAGTGTTTCAGAATTCCCATAGAAAAGAACGAGCCTACAAGTGTATTGCCCTATCAGTCTTCTTCCACACTTTGGTAAATATTTTTAATCATTACTCAATCTAGCGATAGTGTTTGTCCCATATCTTAAAAAAATGACGGTACAATTCTACTACTCTATGATACACCACACATAACTACTAGAAATAAACTACATAACTACTACAAATTAACTACATAACTACTACAAATTTACTACATAACTACTACAAATTAACTACATTACTACTACTATTTAACGACATAACTACTACAATTTAACGACATAACTACTACAAATTTACTAGATTACTACTACAAATAAACTACATAACTACTACAAATTAACTACATAACTACTGTGAATTAACTACATAACAACTACAAATTACCTACCCAACTACTACAAATTAACACCATAACTACTACAAATAAACTACATAACTACTGCAAATTAACTTCATAACTACAAATAAACGGAAATGCTTGGATTTTTTTCTTGTTGTGATAAACACAACCTGCGGCAATTCTCCCTGTGAAAAGAAAATATAAGTGAAATGTAGTCGCAATTTATTTTTTATTTATTATATGAATGGCAGTTGTCTGTTTGTGTACGTGTGTGTGTGTGTGTGTGTCTGTATTTGTGTGTGTGTAAAACTATAAAACAAAGACCCACAAGTTGGGGGTCGTTTTTTTTTCAGATATTTTTGTGTACAAAATGGAAACTGAGTTACTTCCCTTATGCTGACTCATTCATCGACCAATCTATATAAACATCTCTGTGTTGAGCCCCCCCCCCTGTAATTATCTATTAAGTAAAGGTGTGCGTGTGTGTCCAGCTAAATATAAAAATCTACAGAACAAAACAGCTGAAAGTAAAAGTCTACAGAACAAACAGCCACAAAGTTGGTACTTTCTTCATCGACGTTGACCCGGATGAATAATATCTAAAATCTTTAAAAAATACATTCATTCTTTGGAGGTCAACTAAGCCAGCTTTCGTTAGGGGCCTTGTTTTTTCAGTCATTTTATTCAACCATTTTATTTACTAAAGGGAAGTAACTCTGATTTTTATCAAATAGTTACTTCCCTTATGCTGACTCATTCCTCGAGGAATCTATATAAACGAGAGTTGTCTGTGTGTATGTCTGCGTGCATGTTCAGAGAGGGGAATGTGCTTGGTGTATGATAAAGGGGGGGTAGGGAATTGGAAAACAGGGGAGGGAAAAATAGAGAAAGGTAGAGAGACGGGTAGAGAAATGTAGAGAGGTAGAAGTTTTAATGAAAATATGTTGCATTTTTGCCCTGGGCAACGCCGGATAGCCCTGCTAGTTACAAATAAAGACCAGATAAGTATTTATGTGTTAACAACTATAGAAATACGTATAACTTATATGTATTTTTATAGTTATACACAGAAAGTGTTATCTGCCCATACATTTTTATCTAAAAGGTAATTGCGTTTTAAAACGAAATTCTTCTTTTCCATAATAATTTCATTTAACAATGTTTTTCCTTTGTAAAAAATGTGGTTCAAATACTTACATTTACGTATCTAAACCAAAATGAGAATGAAGCTTTGCGTTAATAATGTGTAATTTAACTAACAAGGTATTGCATCTTTTGTAGCTTTGCCACCGATTTCACTTTTTTCATCCACCCAACTACATCACCTTCTCCATTAAAAAGCGATATCAAATCTTTGCTTCAGCTTAAATTTCCGAACTCCATAATCTCCTCTTCGTGCCGAAATAGCTCGTAATCCGGTAATTAATTTAAAGTAACTTCTCTTCGACGACACCGCAACGCACAATCTCAATCTCAATCTTAATCTCAATGTTTACTCTCTGCTGTCACTAACTCAACTGCTGTCTTCCCAATGCGCTCATTCTGAAAGCAGTGTCTCTCCTAATATGTAAATAAATGCCACCTATAAAAAATCTACTATGAACGCAAGTTTTTTCCCCTGAAAATCGACTGCCCACAATACGAAACGGTCCAGACAGTTCAAAACTGGTCACCCTTTGTTTTATTTCCGTTTGTATCTTAAATCACAAGATCAAAGTGTGGTATCTGTGCCAATGGATACTGCACCTCATAGAACGGTATTGTCTTGGCCTTCGGGGCTTGATTTACGCCGGTCTATGGGTTTGTCCTGTGCAGTTCTAGGAGGCTTTGCCTTCTCACCCTTTGAGAAGGGGTTAGTTTATTGCTAATCGCCTGAATGCCGACGGGGCTGCCCAGGCAACTTTTAATGGCCAGAGTGCTCACTTTCTCGAATGCTGGTTTATCAAATCCCACTTTCCCGACCTTGTGTCACATCTTACCGCTGTGAGAGGTAGGTAAATAGAAACAATTAAAAAAATAATCAAGAATTCTCCAAAAGTAAATACAAAGTCTCGAGTTCGAATCCAACCGAGGGCTGATCGACAATATTTCCAACGCAAAGAAACCCCGAAAAGAAAAAGAAATTTCCCTCATAATAATCTCGGCGAATTTCGATAATTGATTAAGTTATGTAAGGGACACTTACTCCTTACGTTTTTTAAATTTTTATTTCTTTTATTTCAATTCACTTGTTATACATAGAACTCTACACACACACATACACATAAATATATATAAATACATATAAACATACACATACACACATACACACATACACACATACATGTATATAGATATACATACAGGGGTTTAACAAAATAATAGAAATCTTTCAAACCCTCCAATGAAATCCAGTCTTGTGAAGCTCTCAGCGATCAGTTTTTTGTTTAAACAGGATTATCCAGATGATTGTTAAACTCTGCTGTAATTTTGGGTGCCGTGATTTTGTGCTCTTTCTTCGCAATCTTTACAAGACCTCTACGATCTCTTTCAGACAGCTTCGGCTTTCGTCCAGAATTTAGTTTAGAGGAGGATGTTTTCCTTTCATTTTCATAGGCTGTCATCATCTTCGAGACAGTTCCTCTCGATACGGCCACCATCTCAGCCATTTCTGTTACAGTAACACCTGCCATACGGGCACCAACAATCTCTCCTATTTGGAAACCTGATAGATCCGTCATTTAATTTTTTCTTACTAATATGATTATCTGAAATAAAAAATAAATGTAAAAATATTCATTCATGAACACAATAACTATGAATAAAAATATGTAACCAACATTTTGGTAATTTCTTTCAATTTTTATTGATGCAAAATTCACAATGAAGGAGGATGTTTTCCTTTCTTTTTCATAGGCTGGCATCACCTGCGAGACATTTCCTCTCGATATGGCCAGATATGAAATCTGATAGACATGTCATTTCATTTTTTTATTAATAATATACACTATCTGAAATAGAAAATAAATTTAACCAATTAATTCAGAAGAACAATAACCATGAATAAATAAATAAATCAATAAAATGAAACCAACATTTAGGTAATTTCTGTTCAATTTTTAGAGGTGTTTTCAAATTGATGCAATACTCACAAAGGTGTTTCCATTATTTTGTCCAACACCTGTATATGTGCATATACATATCTCTGCATACATACACATACCTATACATAAATACATACGTGCATACCTATTATAAACATACACACACATACACTCCTCCCACCCCAATAAAATGAAGGAACACAAGAATCAGCACGGTGGAATCCCAAAGAAAAACATCAAATCTTAGCACGCGAATTGATCATTGTTTTAAATAATGAAATTCTCGAGTGGTGATCTTTTTCCCTCGTGTCTGTGGTATTTTATCGGCTCTACATAAAAAAACGTTACGTTATCTTCATTTTCTCATTTTTATTTAGAAATCTACACACACACACACATAGAAATATAGAAATATAGGTATAAAAATAATTATATATATATATATGATAACAGTAAATACTTTGTCGTCTGCGCTCTACCTTATTCCAACATTGAGTAATGTACATATGTTAATTTTTTTGTACGGCCGAAAATGTCATCTGGATTTCAATGAAAGTTGTTAATATTGCATTAACGGCGATTATAATATTTGGAGTTAAGAGAAAACAATTATTTATAGAAGGAAAAGAAGTGTTATAGACGCTGTGATGTGGATGATGGTTATTGCTGTAGACAGGAAAAGTATGATTGTTATTACTGTGATTAAGGATAGCTAGAGGAAGCTGCCGCTGGTGCTATGCGTATATGTGTCTCTGTCTTAAACGACTTAAATATAACTACTAATAAAGAGACACAATTTTGTAGTACTGAAGTTGGCAGTCATCATGCGGGTCGTTCATCGGAGATTGAATCCAGAAGGTTCCGATTACAAGATAGAATCTAGTTATTTCTGTGTTAGGCCAAGAGTCAACTTATGCAAATGAGCATTGTTTTGAATGGGCGAATTCTCATTGAAATAAAAGGACTAGAAAATGTCCATCCCGGCGTAAAGATAAAATTATGATACGTCGAGTGTTCAGCGATAACAGAAATTGAATTGGCGTTTTGTGTCGGTTTACTTGATTGATGAGAATTGAATTTTTTTTTTCGAGTTATCGTCGTCGTGTTTTGGAGAATTGTTTGTACTGATATCGATCCTGAACCAGCTTTCGTGACGTTCGACTCAGAATCGTTCGGCTGTACTACGCAAACGCCCGAGTGTTGACGAGCCGAATCAGCGAGCAACCGATAATTCTGTTACAAAGATAAAATAAGTGCTTTTGAAGACGGATTTTTTGGCAGGAAGTTTTTTTGAAGAAAATAAACCCAAAATGAATTACGAACAGCTTTGTACTGCAGTATCATTGCGAGCAAGTAAAAATAAATAATAACATTAAAAAAAATATGTCGTGATAGAAGTATTTTTGGTACGTTTTTTGCTTTGTTTGTTTCTTCAAAAAAATTCCTTGTAAATAAAAATACAGTATTCATTTTATAACAGTAACCTCGCTATGTTTTTTCCTGTTGTTTCTTTCAAAAAAATTCATGTAAATATGTTTAATTTTCTTTGTTGTTTCTTTAAAAAAATTCTTTACCCTAACCCTTACCCTAAACCCTAACCCTAACCCTAAACCCTAACCGTAACCTTAACAAAAAAAAACAACAAGTAAAACAGTATGATTATAGGACGCAGCACCGTATCAAAAATGTCGTCTGGTACAAATCGGCTCGTCAACTCTCGAGCGTTTGCGTAGAACAGACGATCGCTTCCGAGTCGAACGTCACGAAAACTGGTTCAGGATCGATAAGAGCACCGTATTGTTCATACGCATTTGTGGTCACACTCCCAGTCTGAGTGAAGCAACTCCTGAGAGCATCCATAAAAATAGAGGCGACATTGATTGAACAGTTGCTTGAGTGCCATCATCTGTGGTGAAGCAAATCTTGGTCAGCACGTTGAAATGGCCGCGCAGTCGGACCAGAGTGACCCTAGAACTCCGCAGAGACGGAACCAACATGCCAAAGTGAATTGCTTCCGGTGTGGGCAGAATGGTCACATTGCAAAAGAATTGCATGGATAAAAGACGGTGACACATACGGTACTTCTAGTGTGTGTGTGGGGGGTCGAACACATGACCTCGAGGTGTTTTATTATGGTGGTTGGGTGGTTAGATTGTTGGTGTACATATATGGGGTTGAAATTCCCTTTTCATCAATGGTTTATATTTATTTGTTTCAAGGTAAAAGGTAACACCTAAGAAATCTACTTATTGAAAATTAGTAATAATTTCCACTTTTACCTGTATTTTCTTCATTTCCTTATGTATTATCTTTCTAATTAGGTCGCATTTAGCAAATGTGCAGTTTCTAACTATCAGCAAACAACACAAAAGAAAACAATTTGACAGCGCGTGTTGTTTGAAATGAACTTTATTTTTATTCAGGACTCATTTCGATCTTTCTTTTCTTTTCATATCGATTAAGAAACACACGTGGAGTCAATTAACACGTTAACAATGCTTTTCAAGTAAATAAAATCAATTTGTCTAAGTTTGAAGGAGGGGACGGGGTCAGACACATGGCCTCGAGGTGTCCAGAGTTAAAGTGAACCAAATGTCTTGCTCAGCGATTCCGGATACAGGTTTATCCCGTACCATAGTAAGCGCAAGGTTATGACTACCTGAAGCAGGAAGAGAATCAAACTAACGACAATAAATGGTGAAACACAGGCGACTTAGTAAAGATTTGCACGGACTCTGGTGCATCCGCTAAGGTCGATATCCTGGTGACGCAAAAAGACATACTGGGCTTCGACTGGTCGCATATGACGCTATTAAAGCACTGGGTGGTGTTCTCATTACACCAGCTGGGACTGTGAAATTCCCTAAGGCACCGATGTGTGCCGCACTTTGCATCGATCGGCCAGACTTCAAGGTAGAGTGCGACTAACGCCAAAAGATCTGGACTACGTCGAGCAAATGGACCGGATAATAAAGTACCAACCAACCTACGGAGTGGCGTCACCCAGTACCCCGTATTATTTGAATATCTATGTATCTCTTGTAGAGATTAAGTATTAGCCCCAGGAAGGGACCCCTTAATTTTTGAGAACTTCGACTGAAGTAAAATTAAACAAGTGAAATATATATATATATATTATATATATATATATATATATATATATTATACGTACATAAAAGTAATCCATGGACACGTGTTTCTGTCGCACAGCCGTCATCAGCATGGCTAACTTAGACAGAGATCGAACCTTCGATATTGATGTCTATAGTGCAGCGTTCTACCACTGGACCAAGACGCTCCGTCTCGAAATATGTACGATTTTTATCACCTAAATATTTAATGTATTTTTATGTAATTATTTTTATTGGTGATTGTAGCGTTCGTTGTTATTTTGCTTACTATTATTTCGATTGTCTCACTTTCCTAAGTGATTAAGATGCAAAAAATTGCATTATTAGTCGCCCTTAACTTCATAGGACGTATTTTTCGTTAATATATATATTTATTTATTTTATACGTACATAAAAGTAATCCATGGACACGTGTTTCTGTCGCACAGCCGTCATCAGCATGGCTAACTTAGACAGAGATCGAACCTTCGATATTGATGTCTATAGTGCAGCGTTCTACCACTGGACCAAGACGCTCCGTCTAGAAATATGTACGATTTTTATCACCTAAATATTTAATGCATTTTTATGTAATTATTTTTATTGGTGATTGTAGCGTTCGTTGTTATTTTGCTTACTATTATTTCGATTGTCTCACTTTCCTAAGTGATTAAGATGCAAAAAATTGCATTATTAGTCGCCCTTAACTTCATAGGACGTATTTTTCGTTAATATATATATTTATTTATTTTATACGTACATAAAAGTAATCCATGGACACGTGTTTCTGTCACACAGCCGTCATCAGCATGGCTAACTTAGACAGAGATCGAACCTTCGATATTGATGTCTTTAGTCCAGCGTTCTACCACTGGACCAAGACGCTCCGTCTAGAAATATGTACGATTTTTATCACCTAAATATTTAATGTATTTTTATGTAATTATTTTTATTGGTGATTGTAGAGTTCAATATCGAAGGTTCGATCTCTGTCAAAGTTAGCCATGCTGATGACGGCTGTGAGCCAGAAACACGTGTCCATGGATGGATAAATAAAACTGTACTTACCATTGGTAAACGTTTGATTCTTGATCGCCGTACAAGCCTTGTCCGCAAAAAGGTTGGAATGTTTCAAAAGAATACCAAAAGAGGCGAAGGTGTGTACAAATTCTGCGGACGGTGTACTGGCTATGTTCTCCATTTCCTGCTGATCCACAGCAGCACCGATTCCAACCACAAAGATCTTCACGCCGGATCGCCGGAGCCACCTAGCCTCTATGCGTGTCCGACTAGCATATCTATCAAAACCGTCGGTAAAGAGGATTACAATTCTCTCTGCGCCTGCGCGGATTGAAGCCGCGTTAAACACGTCACGTCTCACCCGATGAAGAGCTCGGTGGATCAACGGACCACCTCCTATGTACTTAATTCTATGAATTATACGCAATGCTGTTGTCTTGTCAGAACCGGTGTTGAAATCCAGAACGTGCCTGTATGCTTTGCTAAACACTGAAACGCCGACCCGCGTCTTTCTGGCGCCAATGTCAAAATTGTTAACAATATTTTCGACTGCGTTAATCTGTTTTCTGAAGTCCTTAGTCTGTATACTTGATGAAGAATCCACAAGAAAATTGACATCGGCTTTTATATTTTCGCAGGCTACAAAAGAAAACAACGTAATGTTAATGTCTCACCAAATCTCGTTAACATGTGATTTAAGATACAAAAGGAATAAATGTTACCTACAGTAAAAATGTAAATAAAACAAAGAGTTACTAGTTTTGAACTGTGTGGACCGTTTCGTATTGTGGGCAGTCGATTTTCAGGGGGGAAAAACTTGCGTTCATAGTAGATATTTCATAGGTGGCATTTATTTTCATATTAGGAGAGACACTGCTTTCAGAAGGAACGCAATTGGGAAGACAGCAGTTGAGTTAGTGACAGCAGAGAGTAAACATTGAGATTAAGATTGAGATTGAGATTGTGCGTTGCGGTGTCGTCAAAGAGAAGTTACTTTAAATTCATTACCGGATTACAAGCTATTTCGGCACGAAGAGGAGATTATGGAGTTCGGAAATTGAAGCTTAAGCAAAGACTTGATATCGCTTTTTAATGGAGAAGGTGATGTAGTCGGGTGGATGAAAAAAGTGAAATCGGTGGCAAAGTTACAAAAGGCGCAATACCTTGTTAGTTAAATTACACATTATTAACGCAAAGCTTCATTCTCATTTCGGTTTAGATACGTAAATGTAAGTATTTGAACCACATTTTTTACAAAGGAAAAACATTGTTAAATGAAATTATTATGTCAAAGAAGAATTTTTAAAACGCAATTACCTTTTAGATAAAAATGTATAGGCAGATAACCTTTTCTGTGTATAACTATAAAAATACATATAAGTTATACGTATTTCTATAGTTGTTAACACATAAATACTTATCTGGTCTTTATTTGTAACTAGCAGTTTCCTCTCTCTGAACATGCACGCAGACATACACACAGACAACTCTCGTTTATATAGATTCCTCGAGGAATGAGTCAGCATAAGGGAAGTGACTCTTTTTGATAAAAATCAGAGTTACTTCCCTTTAGTAAATAAAATGGTTGAATAAAATGACTGAAAAACCAAGGCCCCTAACGAAAGCTGGATTAGTTGACCTCCAAAGAATGCATATTTTTTTAAAAGATTTTTGATATTATTCATCCGGGTCAACGTCGATGAAGAAAGTACCAACTTTGTGGCTGTTTGTTCTGTAGACTTTTACTTTCAGCTGGACACACACGCACACCTTTACTTAATAGATAATTACAGGGGGGGGGGGCTCAACACAGAGATGTTTATATAGATTCCTCGATGAATGAGTCAGCATAAGGGAAGTAACTCAGTTTTCATTTTGTACACGAAAATATCTGAAAAAAAAACGACCCCCAACTTGTGGTTCTTTGTTTTGTAGTTTTACTTTTTGCTGAACAAATACACACACACAAACACACACACACAAACACACACACACAAATACAGACACACACACACAAATACAGACACACACACACATACACACGTACAGACAACTGCCCTTTGTTTTGTAGTTTTATTTTTTGCTGAACAAATACACACACACAAACACACACACACAAACACACACACACAAATACAGACACACACACACAAATACAGACACACACACACATACACACGTACAGACAACTGCCCTTTGTTTTGTAGTTTTATTTTTTGCTGGACAAATACACACACACAAACACACACATACAAACACACACACACACAAATACAGACACACACACATACACACGTACATAAACAGACAACTGCCCTTTGTTTTGTAGTTTTATTTTTTGCTGGACAAATACACACACACAAACACACACATACAAACACACACACACACAAATACAGACACACACACATACACACGTACATAAACAGACAACTGCCCTTTGTTTTGTAGTTTTACTTATCCCTGCTATAGTAATAAAAATGCTCTGCTGAGCTGGCCCCTGAACTTTTCAAACTCTATAACAAATGCCTTGCCGAATCTTGATTCCCTGTTCCAGAATTCCCATGGAAAGAACGAGCCCACAAGAGTATTGCCCTATCAGTCTCTTCCCACACTTAAACACAGGTTCAAAAATTAATGGGAGGACTTACACAACACTTAATGCTGGACAAATACACACACACAGACACACACACAAACACACACACACAAATACAGACACACACACAGACACACACACACAAATACAGACACACACACACACACGTACACAAACAGACAACTGCCATTCATATAATAAATAAAAAATAAATTGCGACTACATTCCACTTATATTTTCTTTTCACAGGGAGAATTGCCGCAGGTTGTGTTTATCACAACAAAAAATAGATACAAGCATTTCCGTTCATTTGTAGTTATGAAGTTAATTTGCAGTAGTTATGTAGTTAATTTACAGTAGTGATGTAGTTAATTTGTAGTAGTTATGTTGTTAATGTGTAGTAGTTAGGTAGTTAATTTGTAGTTATTATGTAGTTAATTCACAGTAGTGATGTAGTTAATTTGCAGTAGTTATGTAGTTAATTCACAGTGGTTATGTAGTTAATTTGCAGTAGTTATGTAGTTTATTTGTAGTAGTAATGTAGTTAAATTGTAATAGTTATGTCGTTAAATTGTAGTAGTTATGTTGTTTAATTGTAGTAGTTATGTAGTTAATTTGTAGTAGTTATGTTGTTAATGTGTAGTAGTTAGGTAGTTAATTTGTAGTTATTATGTAGTTAATTCACAGTAGTGATGTAGTTTATTTGCAGTAGTTATGTAGTTAATTCACAGTGGTTATGTAGTTAATTCACAGTAGTTATGTAGTTAATTTGCAGTAGTTATGTAGTTTATTTGTAGTAGTTATGTAGTTTATTTGTAGTAGTAATGTAGTTAAATTGTAATAGTTATGTTGTTTAATTGTAGTAGTTATGTAGTTAATTTGTAGTAGTTATGTAGTTAATTTGTAGTAGTTATGTAGTTAATTTGTAGTAGTTATGTTGTTAATGTGTAGTGGTTATGTTGTTAATTTGAAGTAGTTATGTAGTTAATTTGTAGTAGTTATGTTGTTAATGTGTAGTAGTTAGGTAGTTAGTTTGTAGTAGTTATGTAGTTAATTTGTAGTAGTTATGTTGTTAATGTGTAGTAGTTATGTAGTTAATTTGTAGTAGTTATGTAGTTAATTTGTAGTAGTTATGTTGTTAATGTGTAGTGGTTATGTTGTTAATTTGAAGTAGTTATGTAGTTAATTTGTAGTAGTTATGTTGTTAATGTGTAGTGGTTATGTTGTTAATTTGAAGTAGTTATGTAGTTAATTTGTAGTAGTTATGTTGTTAATGTGTAGTAGTTAGGTAGTTAATTTGTAGTTATTATGTAGTTAATTCACAGTAGTGATGTAGTTTATTTGCAGTAGTTATGTAGTTAATTCACAGTGGTTATGTAGTTAATTTGTAGTAGCTATGTAGTTAATTATTAGTAGTTATGTTGTTAATGTGTAGTAGTTAGGTAGTTAATTTGTAGTAGTTATGTTGTTAATGTGTAGTAGTTAGGTAGTTAATTTGTAGTAGTTATGTAGTTAATTTGTAGTAGTTATGTTGTTAATGTGTAGTAGTCATGTAGTTAATTTGTAGTAGTTATGTAGTTAATTTGTAGTAGTTATGTTGTTAATGTGTAGTAGTTAGGTAGTTAATTTGTAGTTATTATGTAGTTAATTCACAGTAGTGATGTAGTTTATTTGCAGTAGTTATGTAGTTAATTCACAGTGGTTATGTAGTTAATTCACAGTAGTTATGTAGTTAATTTGCAGTAGTTATGTAGTTTATTTTTAGTAGTAATGTAGTTGAATTGTAATAGTTATGTCGTTAGATTGTAGTAGTAATGTAGTTAAATTGTAGTAGTTATGTAGTTAATTTGTAGTAGTTATGTAGTAAATTTGTGGTAGTTTTATAACCTCGTAATTTACGTTAATTATAAATAATAACTTGTAAATAAATGGATGAACTATCAAGAGAAACGTTTAACAGATTTATTAAAACTGAACACAGAATGAATTAATGAGTTAATTGGCCGCTGGACACGATTGATATATTCACAGTCTGAAGCCGTGATCTTTTGTTTTCTTTCTCCCTGGGCAGACGACAAGGGCGATAACTCTTAACTCTCGAAATGATTCAAGGGAGGTAATTCTGTTTTCGTTAGGTGTCCTTATCTCTCCCCGTTTTAGTTTTTAACTGTATCGAGCGCACCTGGGGTCAACTTGGAGGTGCTTTACCCTAGTGCGACTGCGCTTTGGCCACATCCTGTGAGGTCTTTGATAATTCTCATTTGTATTTGTCTGCATGGGAGGTAATTGAGATGGCAGTTCAAATGTGTCCATTAACAAATCAAGCGGAATGGTTGTTCTGTTGTCCACTAAGTTGTCTACAGAGAATCTGAGACGCAACTGGTTTTTGTGCCGTGCCCAGAATTGACTCCCGACTGGAACATTATACAGGAATTGTCCATTTATTTGCGGATGATGCCTGGTACCCAGTTTGGCCGACCAGGTCTGTAATTCCGAGCAAACACTTGTGTGCCAACTGAAAAAGCTTTTGCTTTGTTAGGGCTTGGTTGTTGCCTTTGTGGCTGGGGACGTAAAGCGTCCAGTGTGGTATGGAGTTTTCGTCCCATGAGTGCCTCTGCTGGTGATAGACCATTCTTCACAGCCCCATTTGGTGTTATTCTATATGAAAGGAGGAAAGCATGTAGTATCTCCTCTGTTGTTCCCTCCCCTCTTGCTTTTAGTAGTGCCCTTTTGAATGTGTCTACAAATCTTTCGCCTTGTCCGTTGGATTGAGGATGATATGGTGGCGACCGAACGTGTGTTATGCAACACGATTTGCAGAATAGTTGGAATGACTGACGTAAATTGTGATCCGTTGTCTGAGACTAAAGTCTTGGGTAAGCCGTGTTGACTAAATAGCCGCCTAAGTACTGTTATTGTAAACTGAGTGTCAGTCTGTTTCATTGGAAAAACTTCTGGCCATTTGGAATGGGCATCCACAACCACCAGAAAACTAAGGCCATTGATAGGGCCAGCAAAGTCTATCTGTATTCTGGACCATGGGCGCGCGGTATGTCCAGCGAGAATCAACAATCTAAGGTGAGGTCTTCTGCGATTCCATACAGTGGATACAACGTTTAACAGCATGCTCAATGTCTGTGTCTATGTTAGGCCAATAGACCACGCTGTGGGCTAGTGATTTCATTCGGTTAATGCCTGGATGGCCCGAATGTAGTTGCTTAAGGACTGCTTGTCTGAGTTTAGTGGGAATAGCAACATGATCTGCAAACATCAAACAACCATCAATGACAGAAAGAGAGCCACTGCGCCGTTTGAACTGTTGGAGGTCTCCCATTAGGTTAGGAGGCCATGTATGTTGAAGAAATCTGCACACTTTTTGTATCGTTGGATCCTGTTGTGATTCTCGCTTTATATCATTCCTTGTCACTGGAATTGTCCGGATACAATCTGTGAGCGTGCGTTGAAAATCGTCCTCGATGTTGATGGCAGCGATGACAGTGTCGTCATCTGGAACTGATTGTGCACTAATGAGTCGTGACAAGGCATCAGCTTGGCCGAATTCTGATGTCCGGCGGTACTGTATAGCGAAATCGTACCCCAGTAGAATGATTGCCCACCATGGTAATCGGCTGGCTGAATAACCGGAATACCCGTTTTTGAGTCAACTATTGACAGTAGTGGCTTATGGTCTGTCAGAAGTGTAAAGTGACGCCCGAACACATCTTATGGAATTTCTTCACAGTAATAATCAGTGACAATGCTTCCTTTTCCACTTGACTGTAATTGCGTTCAGCGGGTGTCAGGGATCTGGCTGCATGCATAATAGCTTTCTCAGTTCCATCTGTGAATATATGCGAGATTACGGCTCCAACGCCATGATTTGATGCATCTGCTGCTACCACAATTTTCTTATTTGGATCAAAATGTGTGAGCAGTAGGTCCGAGTTAATGAGTGCGTTGATTTTTTCAAATGAGTTTTGACAGTCCTCTGGCCAGGACCATTTTGTGTCTTTTATCAACAGTTTGTTGAGTGGTGATTTTATTTGATGGAGTGAAGGCAAGAAACTACCGTAGTAGTTCACCAGTCCCAGAAATGCGCGTAAACCGCTAACGTCCGATGGGGGTGGCATGTGTTGAATGGCTGCCACATTAGCAGGATCTGGACGACGACATTGACAATCAAACATAAATACCAAGTATTTTATGGAAGGTAAGTAAAAATGGCACTTTTCAGGTCGGAGCTGGAGACCAAAGTCTTGGATGCAGCTGTAACTTCCATGCCAGTGAGCATTGTGTCCATAATCCGTTGAAATATGGCAGGGGCGGTTTTTACCCCAAAAGGTAAACGAGTGAATTGGAATAATCCACGGTGTGGGTTTATAGTAAGCAGCTCCCTGAAGGTTTCTCTCACTTCGACTTGCAAATAAGCCTCTGCGAGGTCCAATTTTCCAAAGCAGGTGCCACCATGAAGTACAGTGAAGAGATCATCGGGGATTGGCAATGGGTATTGATGATTCTCTAGTGCTGTGTTGAGCCCCGTTGAAAAATCAGCACACAACCGAAATAAATTTGTAGTAGTTATGTCGTTAAATTGTAGTAGTTATGTCGTAGAATTGTAGTAGTTATGCAGTTAATTTGTAGTAGTTATGTAGTAAATTTGTAGTAGTTATGTAGTTAATTTTAGTAGCAATGTAGTTAATTTGTAGTAGTTATGTAGTTAATTTGTAGTAGTAATGTAGTTAACTTGTAGTAGATATGTCGTTAAACTGTAGTAGTTATGCAGTTAATTTGTAGTAGTAATGTAGTTAATTTGTAGTAGTAATATAGTTAAATTGTAATAGTTATGTAGTTAATTTGTAGTAGTAATGTAGTTAATTTGTAGTAGTAATGTAGTTACATTGTAGTAGTTATGTCGTTAAATTGTAGTACTTATGTAGTTAATTTGTAGTAGTAATGTAGTTCATTTGTAGTAGTTATGTAGTTTATTTGTAGTAGCTATGTAAGTAATCTGTAGTAGTCATGTAGTTAAATTGTAGTAGTTATGTGTGGTGTATCATAGAGTAGTAGAATTGTACCGTCATTTTTTAAAGATATGGGACAAACACTATCGCTAGATTGAGTAATGATTAAAAATATTTACCAAAGTGTGGAAGGAGACTGATAGGGCAATACACTTGTAGGCTCGTTCTTTCTATGGGAATTCTGAAACACTGGTACATCAGAAAATTTTTTTCAGCTACCAGGGAAGCAAGATTCGGCAAGGCATTTGTTATAGAGTTTGGAAAGTTCAGGGGCCAGCTCAGCAGAGCATCTTTTATTACTATAGCAGGGATAAGATCAGACCCACATGAATTGGGGGTGTCAAGTTTTTTTTATGATAGCAGGACATTGGAAGGGGTGAAGAACAGAGCATCAAGTGTGACTTCTTTACGTAGTGGGAAATTTGGGAGAAAGTGCTTTGTGGAGTTCAAAGTTGAGTGTAAAGTAAACGGCTGAGCAAGTAGTTCAGCTTTATTCGTTGCCGTCCTCGCGCAATCATAGTGGTGGGATATTAGAGGAAGTTAGTTTCAACGTCAAATATATACTAGTTTTATATCTCCACTTCGTCTCTACACAGGGCCTAGCATCACCACCAAGATGCATATTAGTGCGTAACCAGGGTACCCGATTCCCATGGGGCTCCGGATACTTTGTCACACTATGGAGTGAAGCGGTTGATTCCTGTTTCATCCATTGTCACATATTGATGCAACCCTCTGTTTTGCTATGTTCAAATAGCTGTAAACAACACTCTAAATCGTTCACGCGTTGTTGCCTAAGATCGACTGTGATCAAACGCGGCACCCACTTTCAACACAGTTTTCTCATTAACAAATGTTCATACAAAATGGTGAATTCATTGCCTTCAGCATCATTTGTGTCTGTACGCATATCATCTCTTAACTGTTGTCTTTGACTGAGCATGGTCCGAATAACATTTAACACTTGTGTTTATGAATTTTTGAGATGAGGATTGATAATTTGTATGATTTTGATTATTCGAACTACTGTTCTAATCTTGAGATTTATTCTCCAAATGTTTCGGCCGATGTAATCTCTGGCCTTCTTTTCTACAAGGAAACGTGGCGTAACGGATAAAGTACCAAGTAAAATTCGGTTATAGGTGCAGTCTTTTGAAGATTAAAGGTTCAATCCCTGGTGCGGGCGATACTAGGGACTGCGAATTACTGAAGACTTCTACCCAGTCATGGTTGATCGAACGAGAGCATGCTACCTCCGTGGATTCCCGAGTTCGACAGAAAGATTCCCGAGTTCTACAAGATACACCTGAAGAACGTCGAGGTTACATCGGCCGAAACATTGTGAGAATAACACTCAAGATGAGAACAGTAGTCCGAATAATCCAAACTATACATTTAACACTTGCTTGAACATTATTTTTCACCATCAGAAAGCAATGCTTTATCAACAAACGAAATTCAGATTTTTCCATTATTTTAAAAATTTGCATCAGTAATCTCACTTAAGTAGCTGTAATTTGTAAACTAATAATCCGATTGTGCTCAACCTTTGACACGTGCCAGTTGAAGGTTAGTACTTTATTGAACTTTGAATTCTAATAAAATTTGATTGACACCTTATTTTATTACCTCATTTTATATTATAATATTAATGCTCTATCCAGTATATTGAGCTTCAGTTTTTATCCGGATGTTTCACTAATTATAAGATATTAGTTGACGCTTATATCTTTTGTTGGATTACTTTATATATATATATATATATATATATATATATATATATATATATATGTATATATATATATATATATATATATGACCCGGGACTTATTGACTGATGTGTTATATATAAATGTCAGTGTGTGTGTGTGTGTGTGTTCCTATAGAAAGAAAGGTTTGAGAATATTTTCTTTTCAGAGGGAAAATACCGAATGTTGTATTATTAACTGAAAAAGGGAATGAATGCAACCATTTCTTTTAATCTTTAGTAGTATAATGTGTTGTGTTCTACGCTACTACTACTACTACTACTACAAATACTACTACTACTATTACTACTACTACTAGTAGTAGTAGTAGTTAATTTCCTCTTTGGATGCTGGATGTTGCTACTGTAATTATAATAATTATAAAAATTATACGCTACTACAACTACTACTACTACTACAACTAATACTACTACTGGTAGTAGTAGTACTAATAGTAGTAGTAGTTAATTTCTCCTTTGGATGCTGGATGTTACCACTGTAATCATAATAATCATAAAAATTATAAACACAGGTTCAAAAATTAATGGGAGGACTTACACAACACTTAATATGAAGGGCCCCTAGGATCCCAAATGTAGTCGGATTTAAAGAACTTTACTCATAGCATGTAAGCTACTCAGTAATGTTTGCATTTCATTCCCGAAGAACTTCGTCGGCCTAAATTACTATAGTGTAGCTCATTTATTAATATATATATATATATATATATATATATATATTGTGTGTGTATTTAGACAGCATTTTTTAATTCATGCAAACATTGTTAAAAATAACAGAATTCTTCTGTTTAATTATACCTTCTTTATTTTTTCAAATTTTCTAATGGTCTTTTTTGTTTAAATAAAAAATACTTATATATGCTCCATAGGTATCACGAACGTTTTTGATTCTTCAAATGTAACCAAACTTCAGATTAGAAGAAACAGCCATGAAAAATATTGTACACAGATACATATCCCCAATTGACAATAATAATAAAATTAGATTTATTATTTACTATAAGAAATTTTAAACCCAAATCTTGTAGTAAACCCCCAACCCCAGTACACTTGGAAGAACCAATGTTAGTTATAAGTATAAATACCCCTTGGGAGAATGTAACTCCCATAATAATAATAAAGCTAATAGCTACATTGGTTTTACAACCACTACCCTGTCCCGCCGTCATGTTTCGAATTAATATTCCGACGTCTTAGTCCACACGGCCGTTATCAACAACACACTCATACAAATTACAGGGAAGATTATTTACAGCTGTACACACACATCTCTCTCTCTCTCTCTCCATATATATATATATATATATATATATATATATATATATATATATATATATATATATATTAAAGAAAAATGAAGGAAGAGAGATGAAGATGTACGAATGACAAATCTATTTGTCATTCGTACATCTTTATCCTTCATTTATCGTACATCTTTTTTCCTTCATCTATCTTTATAATTGCTTTATATCGTATATTGAGCTAAAACCATTTCACTATAGGGTCTATCCTCTAAAAGTATACTTTTAGTTTCATATTTTATATATATATATATATATATATATATATATATATATATATATATATATATATATGTATATATATATGTGTGTGATTATTTTAATAATAACTCCTTAAATATTATCTACATCGGTATAAGTTTCATCCTTGGAGAGTCATCAATGTAGAAATGATCATTCACACCAGTCACACGATTCGAACCCCGGGACAAGAGCCATATCACACTCCAATTCCAAGCGCGCTAACCAATCAGGCTAACGTTAATGTGTACAGACGAGATGAAAAATAAACCTTATCTATTTAAAGGGAAGCGGACAGCTATAGTCCGCTGTAATAACAGTGTTCAACAGTAAGGAACATGCATTATAACTTTTGACGGCTTCTTATATTCACTAATTATATATATATATATATATATATATATATATAAAGTTAGGTAAGGGGTGGTAATGTGGGCTATATTTAGTTTAAGCTAATTTTATGCTGATGGGAGGCAAAAAGGGTGTAGAAACCCTTCGTGAACATTCAGATGGCTCCGATTTTTGTGAAATTTAAACAATATGTATAAGGTATCCATTAATAAATATTCCTCAAATTTCAGTTTCTTTGGAGTATTTTAAAGGGTTTTAGGGAGCATAATATGGACAGAACCTCCCATTTGAAAATTCAAATATTTCAGATTTGCATTGAATTTGATGCATAGTAATTGTACACCAACTGTAAAAATGCAGTAGGCTGCATTTTTTTAGTGACGTTGCAAGTGTTAGATGCTCCAAAGGGGGAACCAAATAAAGTGAAACTATCTTTGGTTTTATTTAGGTCCCCCAAATGTTTATTTATCTTTGATATGAATTAAGTATCTCATAAAAGGCTAGACCCATGCTGGGATGTTCACGGATTGTCGTCTTGATAATCCTCTGTCTGACATTTATCTCCGGGGATACCACAAATGGTCAGTGCCTGGGTGGTTCATGACCAGTGAGAAAGATCCGACCAGGAGGAAAGAGATGGGAGGGGAAACCTGGCCCTTTTGGGCATGACAGGAAGTTAGGGGTTTGCTGGTAGAGCTGGCGATCAGTTTTTCTATTTCTTCCTAAGACCCCTTAAGCTTAAGCCTTAAATTTTAGACATTTTCTAGAATCAAAATCATGTAATTGATTTTGATCAAAATTGGAATATCCCACCGTCCACAATACCTGTCATGGTCACGCCCATTCCCAATTATAACCTCTTGTTAATTAATTAATCGATATATTATAACGAACATGTATGATAATTAAAATTATGATACTCACTTTTCAAACCGCTGGCGTTGTTTAACATTACCTGTAAATAATAATAAATCAATGGTAAGTGGCTGTTGCGCTAACGCAAAATTATTTGCAATGGTTATCGAAAGAGGTGAAGAGTAGTTGAAATATTAGGAGACTTGTTGTCATTAAGATTCCAGGGAAAACCACCGGTTATTCACCGGTTATCTCAAGCAACTACTGACCAATAACCTGTTTACAAACCATGTGGAAACTCCTAACAACACAACTAAGAGAACAGATCTACCACTACCTTAATAATTGTGGACTACTCCCAGATGAACAGATAGGATGCCAGAAAGGAAAATTAAGGACGCATGACCTGTTCTATGTGAATAAAAAGAACATGGCCATGGCATGGATCGACTGCAAGAAAGTCTACGATTGAATCCTTCAAGCATGGATAATTGAATGCTTAATATCATCAATCTTATCAATGAAGCAACGTGAACGTGGAGACTGGAACTGACAGCTGGAGGACAACACATGACCGAGATAAGAAACCGAAGCAAATACACAGAACTTGCCAGAGATTTGAAAAGGGATATGGAGCATGAAGAAATCAATATAATACCAATAATCGTAAATTGGAATCAAAGGAAAACTGAGACAATACAAACGACGGCAATGATGAAAACAGCTGCAATCTTCAGGAAAATCCTGGAATGCGGAAACCAACCCGCGTAAGCTACGAACGATAACCAATCACATGGATGCTACAATAGGAAGAAGACAAAACCACAGGAGGAACATCGCAACGTGAAACCAAGAAACAGAATCTGCAAGAAACTTCATAAACTGTTCCTCCCATCCCCAAAGTGATTGCACAAGACTCGGCTGATACCTCACAAAATAGTCGTGATGGGTCAAGGAGGATGGGAAGACTAAGGAGGGAGAGCACCAACCGGACCTCCACTAGAAGAGTGTGGAGAGTGCTGAGACTTTGGGGAGGCTTATTGCAACCCAAATCAGAGGAAAACAATGGTCGTTACCAACGATAAATCAATGGTAAATGGTTGTTGCGATGCCGCAAAGTCATTTTCAATTGTTATCAATAAGATAATGATAATAATAATAATAATAATAATAATAATAATAATAATAATAATAATAATAATACAACTAAAAATATGCTGTTACACAAATATATATTAGTACCACGGAAAGTGACATAAAAAATCTTAGAAAATTATTTCATTTACAAAATATACTTTACTGATCATATTAAATCATATAGAATACACTTTCGTTTGTTAGGAAACAAGTCAGCCATTTCAATGAATTAATCCCGAAAAATGGAAAATCCTTTTTGGAAAACGTAATTTCTTTAGAAAATATAATTCACTCATAAAATTATATCCACTATGTTGCCTTTTGTTTTTTTTAGAAAACAAGTCAGCCATTTCAATGAATTAATTCGTGAAATCGTATTTTTTCTGGCTTTGGATTTCATTGCTATTCCTCATGTGTTATTATAACAACATTAAATTAACTCTCGGGCTACGCAAATAGGTACAGTTAGTATATATATATATATATATAAATATATATATATATATATATATATATATATATATATATATATAAAGTAAAAGTATGCTTTTAGAGAATTGAACCTATATTGAAAGGGTTTAAGCTCAATATACTAGATAGAGCAATTATAAAGATGAATGAAGGAAGAGAGATAAAGATGTGCGGATGACAAATCTATTTCATCTTCGATTGTTCAATGCAAGGTGTGCTCGATAAAAAACACGTTTATTTTTCTTTCTTTAAGCCAGGCTTTTCAAAGATTAAAATCTTATCATCAGAGGAATTACATAGATGGATAAGTTGGCAGGGGAATAGCCAAAATTCAAAATTTGAAAAATTTAAGAAACAATATAAAGTAATGGAAAGTAAAAGTGTGTGCATAAAAAGATTATCAAAATATAGAGTCTGCCCAGTTGGTGAATGTCCGTTGACAAACTGTCCGTGACGAACGATTTAAAGATGGAAGAGGGATTTCGTGGAGACTTTGTTAAAAATGTTAAAAATGTAGTAAATCGAATAGAATAGTGTTCTGTTCAACCGTAGATAAAACACACTTATTAGGATGTAATTTTGAGAATTAGGGTCATTTTAAAATACTTCCGTGGACCGCGAATTAAAAGAGTTTTTAAAGAGTTGAGTTTAAAATGTTGTATATATTTCAAGCAGGCCGTGGAAATTATTAGTAGTTACTTCGATCGAATCTAAGGAATGAGAGAGAATTTTCTGGTCGAAGACGAAGCCAGTAAAAAGTGGGAAAGAAGTGTGAAATTAGGGAAGTGTGAGGAGAAGGTTTAGTGTGTGCAACTATGGCTATTTAATTATTTATTTTTTATTTTTTCAATTTTTCTGATGGTCTTTTTTGTATTAAAATTAAAAAAATTAATAAATGTCTCATAGGTATTACACACGTTTTCGATTCTTCGTCAAATCAGCCTCAGGTGTCGAAAGCAAATGAACAAAAAAGCTGGAGAAAGAAGTGAATTTTTTAAAGGACAGTGGAGAAACGCACAGAGAACGTTTTCGCATTGTTCCAGGAAAGACGCTACCGATTTAAATTCAGCGAAATAAAATCATTTTTTACCTAAGGTATACCACAGCACCACTTCTATCTTAACTTTATATCTTTAAGATTTAAAAAAATAATTCTTTTGATAACTAAAATACAAGATTATAAAAATAATTATGAATATAAAAAAATGAACACGAACGATGTTTATATATATGTAGCAGTTACATGAGAGATTTATTTTGTTTACATGTACACGCAATATCTTGCGTTATGTCGGGTTGTAATTTGGTCGGCGTATTGATACACAGGCGATTAGCACTCCATTGACATGCGCAGTCGAGACCTACTGATTTCCGTCCAGAGGATTTAGCGCCAAAGACAAATGAGTTCCGAAATAGATTTCATGCTGATAAGCCATCCATCATATCCTGTTCTCATCGTGTGCCAGAACCGGTCAGGCGATATGTGGAACTCCAGGGTACCACATTCTGTTTGTGACAAAAGTCAGCCTACCTAGCAACTCTCTAAATATTCCTTTGTTCCTGCCGACAAAGATTAGTCCATATTTCAGCGGAGAGTTCTGTCCCTTTTCATGGAACTGACAAACACAATCCCAGAAAAGAACTCAACCAAATATATAAAGAAATCCACTCTTAACCTTTGTAGCAATGTTGCTTACCATACGAACTGTACATGAAGTGAAGCCGAATTTAAGGTCATTACGTTAAACATTTTAAAATATTGCCACTAGTTTCATACATGATGTTATTAATTTTAGGTTGTTGTGTTTTTTATGTAGATAGCTTCCAGTATTTTTAATTTTTTTAAATAGGTTTTGGAATGAATTCTTTTCAGTGTTATTAACTAGAATTTGTCTTAAATCAGAGGGAGAGAAGTTATGTTTTTGTAGATATTGGTAAATTGAGCTGAAGTTTACAAGATGCATGGTGAAGTAACGGGATAGGGTAGTGGTTGTAAAACCAATGTAGTTATTAGCTTTATTATTATTATTATTATTATTATTATTATTATTATTATTATTATTATTATTATTATTATTATTATTATTATTATTATTATTATTATTATTATTACGGGAGTTATATTCTCCCAAAGGGAATTTAAAATTATAAGTAACAAGTCAAGTGGTTTTTGGATGAGGGAGGAGTTATTTTTTACTACGGATTTTGGGTTCTAAATTTCTTATAGTAAATAATGAGTTTAATTTTATTATTATTGCCAATTGGGGATATGTATATGTGTATAATATTTTTTATAGCTTTTTATTCTAATCTGAAGTTTCGTTGAATTTGATTGAAATAATATACAAGTTGAGTATTGATTTACTCCTCTCTAGGAGTTAGGCACAAGGCCAGTTTTTATCTTACTCCCACAAGTAAGATGTGACCCAAGGTCGGGTCGGGAAAGTAGGGTTTAAAAATTGCCTGGGCAGCCCCGTCGGCATTCCCCGGTAGAGGCGCCCCAGACAGTAAGCAATAAAGTTACTCCTCCCCAAAGAGGGGAGGCGAAGCCTGAGAAGGTGGACCTCCTAGAACTGCACAGGACAGACCCATAGACCGGCGTAAATCAAGCCCAGAAGGCCAAGACAATACCAGTCCATGGGGTGCAGTATCCATCGGAACAGATACTACACTTTGATCTTAGCCAAAAGGCCAAGAAATTGAAAGTTGAGTAGTGATGTTGCATATTATTATTATTTTTACTGGTGTTTTTTAAAGTTTCCAATCATTAATTTCATTTGTTTATCGAT
Source organism: Sepiola atlantica (assembly GCA_963556195.1). NCBI lineage: Eukaryota > Metazoa > Mollusca > Cephalopoda > Sepiida > Sepiolidae > Sepiola > Sepiola atlantica. The sequence goes on from OY744547.1 coordinate 55,344,397, forward strand.
GATATAATTTGAGAATTTGTTGTTAATAATTACTTGTTTTATATTTTTTAATTCAATGAATAGTATTTTTAAGAGGAGGAAATTAATTTGGCACAGTTTAATAGATTTTAACAATAGCTATTTTGTAGCGATAGGGGTCACTCGCTCTTGTAATTTAAAAGACTAGAATTTAACAAGACTAGAAACCAAGAAGAGAATTGAAAGGGATGTGGAGTATGAAGAAAGTCAATATAATACCAATAATCGAAGGAGCACTAGGAACAATCCCGAAAAAACTGGAACAGAGATGGGGAGAAATCGGAATCAACGGAAAGCAATGATGATAACAGCTGCAATCTTAAGGAAAATCCTTTAATACGGAAACCAACCCACATAAGCTACGAATGCTAACCAGTCACATAGAAGTTTGCATGGGAAGAAAACATAAACACAAACAAAGGATAACCACAAGGAACGCAAAATAAAAGACATTTGATAAACGACCTCCTAAAAAAAGGATGGAACCCGCCTCGTCTGATACTATAGAAAATAGTCGTGAAGGGTCAAGGAGAATGGAAAGACCGAAGAGGGAGAGCACTAACCAGACGTCCACTGGAAGAGTGCAGAGAGGACTGAGACTTTGGGAAGGCTTATTGCTATCCAAATCCCAGAGAAGACCAAAGGTTGTTGCCAGTGAGAAATCGATGGTAATTGTCTGCTGCGATAACGCAAAGTCATTTGCAATATTTATCGAAAGAGGTGAAGAGTACTGGAAATCTGGAGAGACTTGTTGTCACTCAGAGTCCAGGAAACCCCATCTGTGATTATCAGTGAGCAATCACTAATGACCTCTGTAAGAACCCCTAGTGAGTACAAATAATAATAATAATAATAATAATAATAATAATAATGATGATAAAAATATCTCCAGCTTTTCTTTATTTGAAACTCAAATTTGATGATGATGATGATGATGATGATGATGATGATGATGATGATGATGATGATAAAATTTGAGTCTCAAATAAAGAAAAGCAGGGGATATTTTTGTTATATATATTCTAAAAACATCCATGGAAATGAGATTTTGGATGGTAGAATATATTTTTTAATCTGAAAACATAACTTTGTAATTTTTTATTAGCTGTGTAATTGTTGATAGGAGTAGTGATTTATATAAAGTCAATGTACACACGGTGAGATACGAAAAAATAACTCTAATTAGATTTCTACCGTATCTATAAGGATGACGACTTAATACAAACGGCTTACCGGATTTAAAATTAAAACTAATAAAAAATATTACTATTCTCGGTTTAATAGATATTTAAAAAACTTTTATTCACCCTAGACAAGACATACTGCCACTAAGACGTAAGAGGTTACTGTGATTAGTGGCCGGATATAAGTGGAGAGGTTTTGAAGAAAGACGTTTGTTCACATTACATTTAAATTTCTGCATGTTGGTAGAGTCGGGGAAACATGGAGCAGGGAGGAAATTAAAAAAACAAGCGATCTCAGGAAATACGCAATTCAAGTGGAAACTTTTCCGCCGTCTTGGGACCTCTCCAGTGAAAGGGCGAGATTTTGCTGCTAGTCGGGTTGGTCAGGGTTATTTACCTTGAGATATTTATTAGTCGTTCTCTAATTTCACGACGGGCCGGTAAGTATTAACAAAAAGAAAAGAAAAAAATATTAACAAATAGAAAAGAAAAAAAAAGGAAATAAGGAAATGAAAAATAAGAAAGAAAGAAAAGCGAGATATAGAGAAGCGAAAGAAAGAAAAAAAAAAGAAAAAAAAGGGGAGAATTATGAGGGAAAGTTTACATACCAGCAAAACTCCTGTGAGTAATGCGCTGAATAATGTCGGTCCCATGGCGACGTATTCCTCCGTTCAATCTGCTGTAAAAGAATCAGTTCGAGGTTAGGGTTAGGGTTAGGGTTGGGGTTAGGGTTCAAAGGTTTTCTATGATAATTCAACCAGAAATTCAACCAGAAATTCAACTCATTATAGAATGAAACTAGCTACCGGAACAGTAGCAGAAACTCGCTATGAAGCGAGCTAGTAACAGAAGATATTATTGTTTGAAAAAAACCCACCTTACCTGATGGGGTTAAGCCCCCTATAAAAGTGTTTAAATTATCATTGTTTATCAGCTATTTAAAATTGGCCGAGCGGTTAAAGACGTTGGATTTGAGTTGAAAAATTCTTGTAGTCCAAAGTATCGAATCGCATGACCGGTAGTGAATAGTCATATCTCTATGTTGAAGAGTCCAGATTAAAAAGGACGAAACGTATACGTACATAGATAATACACAATAACACATTTTATATTTGTCGCTCCTCGAAAAAGTAGAGCACTGTAATGGTAGTATTGACACAGCATGACATCACTAGCTTTATAATGCATCGTCCCTTCCTTTAAAAAGAAGTAGAATGCCTTGACGTTAAGCCGCCGATAAAAGTGTTAAAATGCTATTTATAACTCAAGTATGACAGACAAGCAGAAATTGTATTTCAAACTTAAGCGTGACAGACCGACGAAAATGCTATTTCAAACTTAAGTGTGACAGACCTGCGAAAATGCTATTTCGAACTTAAGCATGACAGACCGACGAAAATCGTATTTCAAACTTCAGTTCGACAGACCAACTAAAATGCTGTTTCAAACTTAACCATGATAGACAGACGAAAATGGTATTTACAGCTCAAGTGTGACAGCCCCTGGAAAATGCTATTTCAAATTAAAGTGTGAGTGCGACGACATGCTATTTCAAACAAGCATAGCAGAAAAAAGTATTTAAAACTTAAGTGTAACAGACCGACGAAAATTCTATTTCAAACATAAGAATGACAAACAGACGAAAAAGGTATTTCAAACTCAAGTATGACAGACCCGGGAACATGCTATTTCAAATTTAAGTGTGAGAAATCGACGAAAATGCTTATTCAAACAAGCATGACAGACTGACGAAAAAAGTATTTAAAAGAATGTGACAGACCTAGGAAAATGCTATTTGAAATTTAACACGACAGATTGACGTAAATAGTATTTCAAAGTTACCTGTTTCAGACCGACGAAAATTGTATGTCAAACTTAAGTGTGACAAACTAATGAAAATAGTATTTAAAATTTAAGCATGACAGACCAACGAAAATGCTATTTCAATCTTAAGCATGACAGACCGACGTAAATACTATTACAAATTAATGTGTGACATACCGAGAAAAATGATATTTCAAACCTAAGTGTAGCAGACTGACAGAATATGAAATTTCAAACATATGTATTCAAAACTTAAGTTTGACCGACGAAAATATTTTAATCTTAAGCATGTTAGACCGATGAAAATGGTATTTCAAACTGAAGTGTGACAGACCGACGAAAATGGTATTTCAAACTGAAGTGTGACAGACCGACGAAAATGGTATTTTAAACTGAAGTGTGACAGACGGACGAAAATGCTCTTTTAAACTGAAGTGTGACAGACCGACGAAAATGGTATTTCAAACTGAAGTGTGACAGACCGACGAAAATGCTCTTTTAAACTGAAGTGTGACAGACGGACGAAAATGGTATTTTAATCTTAAGCATGTTAGACCGACGAAAAGGCATTTCAAAATTGAATTTTACAGACCAAACGAGAGAAAGGACTTCTTTAAAAATGAATCTCATTAATCAAGTAAAAATTGGCGTCACCTACCGGAGATGTGAAATGTTACTCCTGTCAACGGTTCTATTGTGAAACAGTGTTCAACGTATGCCAACTGTCGACCGATGTCTCCAATGTTGAATGGTGATTAAGGTTAGGGCTTTTATAAGAAAGTACTGGTCGTGAATCGCCATCAATTATTGCCACGAAACCTTGAAAGAGTTCGACCCAATCACAAAAGTATCAACTGTTTTAATGATTTATTGATTTATTCAATCGTTTCTTATTTGATTTGGTTATTACGTACGTGTGCGTCGGATTGGAGAACAAAACGGGTGGCCGGAGTGAAAGGTGGTTATTGAGTGACAAGAGTTTCATGGGGATACGACACATCTAGAAAATAAACACCAACAATCTACGCATCTACATCTCACGTTTGTTCTCAGATGAAACGCGGAAAGAAGGCCGTTTCATGTTTTGGTATTTCTTCTCATTAACTTCACCACTCACTAAGGTAAAACATATATACTAAACACAATGTTATGGGGCAGACAGAATTAAGAGAAAATACACCCAAATACATTATACACATTTTATTTACATGTTGACAAACGTAAAGTAGACGAACAACACAGCATAAAAGAACATACAATAAAAGGGCTTGTTACTCATCACTCGTGGTGGTTTCTACCATACATGGTGGGTTTCAAATCTAAGACAAAGTTTCTTCTATATTCAACCACGTTGAATCCTGTCCAACATGGTGAACACCCATCTCTCTCGTCCAGTAGGCTGGGTCTATCTGTAAAAGGGGAAGTAACCCACTGATGTCCTTAGCAACCGGTGCCCTCCTATATTATTTCCCTACACCTGTTTTATTATTTTATCTAACCCTCCCCTCTCCTCAAACATGAATATTACAGTGTTCTTAAACGAAATAAAGCATGGCTGACATCGGAAGTAATCACTGAAACTTAGTATATATAGTTTATCACTGACACTTAGTATATATAGTTTATCACTGCAACGTAGTATATATAGTTTATGACTGAAACTTAGTATATATACTTTATCACTGAATCTAAGTATATATAGTTTATCACTGAAACTTAGTATATATAGTTTATTACTGTAACTTAGTATATATAGTTTATCACAGCAACTTAGTATATATAGTTTATCACTGCAACTTGGTATATATAGTTTATCACTGCAACTTAGTATATATAGTTTATCACTGGATCTTAGTATATATAGTTTATCACTGAAACTTAGTATATATAGTTTATCACTTGAACTTAGTATATAAAGTTTATCACTGCAACGTAGTATATATAGTTTATCCCTGAAACTTAGTATATATAGTTTATCACTGAATCTTAGTATATATAGTTTATCACTGTAACTTAGTATATATAGTTTATCACTGCAACGTAGTATATAAAGTTTATCACTGCAATTTAGTATATATAGTTTATTACTGCAACTTAGTATATATAGTTTATCACTGCGACTATGTATATATAGTTTATCACTGCAACTTAGCAAATATAGTTTATCACTGCAACTTCGTACATATAGTTTATCACTGGATCTTAGTATATATAGTTTATCACTAAATCCTAGTATATATAGTTTATCACTGTAACTTAGTATATATAGTTTATCACTGCAACGTAGTATATATAGTTTATCACTGAAACTTAGTATATATAGTTTATCACTGCAATTTAGTATATATAGTTTATAACTGTAACTTAGTATATATAGTTTATCACTGTAACTTAGTATATATACTTTATCACCGAATCTTAGTATATATAGTTTATCACTGAAACTTAGTATATATAGTTTATTACTGTAACTTAGTATATATAGTTTATCACTGCAACTTAGTATATATAGTTTATCACTGCAACTTGGTATATATAGTTTATCACTGGAACTTAGTATATATAGTTTATCACTGGATCTTAGTATATATAGTTTATCACTGAATCTTAGTATATATAGTTTATCACTGCAACCTAGTATATATAGTTTATCACTGAAACTAAGTATATATAGTTTATCACTGCAATTTAGTATATATAGTTTATCACTGTAACTTAGTATATATAGTTTATCACTGCAACTTAGTATATATAGTTTATCACTGCGACTATGTATATATAGTTTATCACTGCACTTAAGTAAATATAGTTTATCACTGCAACTTGGTATATATAGTTTATTACTGAATCTTAGTATATATAGTTTATCACTGAATCTTAGTATATATAGTTTATCACTGAAACTTAGTATATATAGTTTATCACTGCAACGTAGTAGATATAGTTTATCACTGAAACTTAGTATATATAGTTTATCACTGCAATTTAGTATATATAGTTTATCACTGTAAATTAGTATATATAGTTTATCACTGCAACTTAGTATATATAGTTTATCACTGCAGCTATGTATATATAGTTTATCACTGCAACCTAGTATATATAATTTATCACTGAAACTTAGTATATATAGTTTATCACTAAAACTTAGTATATATAGTTTATCACTTAAACTTAGTAGATATAGTTTATCACTGAAACTTAGTATATATAGTTTATTACTGCAACTTAGTATATATAGCTTATCACTGCAACTTAGTATATATAGTTTATCACTGAAAATTAGTATATATAGTTTATCACTGCAACTTAGTATATATAGTTTATCACTGCAACTTGGTATATATAGTTTATCACTGCAACTTTGTATATATAGTTTATCACTGGATCTTAGTATATATAGTTTATCACTGAAACTTAGTATATATAGTTTATCACTTGAACTTAGTATATAAAGTTTATCACTGCAACGTAGTATATATAGTTTATCACTGAAACTTAGTATATATACTTTATCACTGAATCTAAGTATATATAGTTTATCACTGAAACTTAGTATATATAGTTTATTACTGTAACTTAGTATATATAGTTTATCACAGCAACTTAGTATATATAGTTTATCACTGCAACTTGGTATATATAGTTTATCACTGCAACTTAGTATATATAGTTTATCACTGGATCTTAGTATATATAGTTTATCACTGAAACTTAGTATATATAGTTTATCACTTAAACTTAGTATATAAAGTTTATCACTGCCACGTAGTATATATAGTTTATCACTGAAACTTAGTATATATAGTTTATCACTGAATCTTAGTATATATAGTTTATCACTGTAACTTAGTATATATAGTTTATCACTGCAACGTAGTATATAAAGTTTATCACTGCAATTTAGTATATATAGTTTATCACTGCAACTTAGTATATATAGTTTATCACTGCGACTATGTATATATAGTTTATCACTGCAACTTAGTATATATAGTTTATCACTGCGACTATGTATATATAGTTTATCACTGAAACTTAGTATATATAGTTTATCTCTGCAATTTAGTATATATAGTTTATCACTGTAAATTAGTATATATAGTTTATCACTGCAACTTAGTATATATAGTTTATCACTGCAGCTATGTATATATAGTTTATCACTGCAACCTAGTATATATAATTTATCACTGAAACTTAGTATATATAGTTTATCACTGAAACTTAGTATATATAGTTTATCACTTAAACTTAGTAGATATAGTTTATCACTGAAACTTAGTATATATAGTTTATTACTGCAACTTAGTATATATAGTTTATCACTGCAACTTAGTATATATAGTTTATCACTGAAAATTAGTATATATAGTTTATCACTGCAACTTAGTATATATAGTTTATCACTGCAACTTAGTATATATAATTTATCACTGCAACTTAGTATATATAGTTTATCACTGAATCTTAGTATATATAGTTTATCACTGCAACTTTGTATATATAGTTTATTTCTGCAACTTAGTATATATAATTTATCACTGAAAATTAGTATATATAGTTTATCACTGAATCTTAGTATATATAGTTTATCACTGCAACTTAGTATATATAGTTTATCACTGCAACTTAGTATATATAGTTTATCACTGAAAATTAGTATATATAGTTTATCACTGCAACTTAGTATATATAGTTTATTACTGCAACTTAGTATACATAATTTATCACTGCAACTTAGTATATATAGTTTATCACTGAAACTTAGTATTTATAGTTTATCGCTGCAACTTAGTATATATAGTTTATCACTGTAACTTAGTATATATAGTTTATCACTGCAACTTAGTATATATACTTTATCACTGAATCTTAGTATATATAGTTTATCACTGAAACTTAGTATATATAGTTTATTACTGTAACTTAGTATATATAGTTTATCACTGCCACTTAGTATTTACACTTTATCACTGAAACTTAGTATATATAGTTTACTACTGAATCTTAGTATATATAGTTTATCACTGAAACTTAGTATATATAGTTTATCACTGAAACTTAGTATATATAGTTTATCACTGAAACTTAGTATACATAGTTTACTACTGAATTTTAGTATATAAAGTTTATCACTGAAACTTAGTATATATAGTTTATCACTGTAACTTAATATATATAGTTAATCACAGCAACTTTGTATATATAGTTTATCACTGAATCTTAGTATATATAGTTTATCACTGAATCTTAGTATATATACTTTATCACTGAATCTTAGTATATATAGATTATCATTGAAACTTAGTATATATAGTTTATCACTGAATCTTAGTATATATACTTTATCACTGAATCTTAGTATATATAGATTATCATTGAAACTTAGTATATATAGTTTATTACTGTAACTTAGTATATATAGTTAATAACTGCAACTTAGTATATATAGTTTATCACTGAAACTTAGTATATATAGTTTATCACGACAACTTAGTATATATATAGTTTATCACTGCAATTTAGTATATATAGTTTATCACTGCAACTTAGTATGTATAATTTATCACTGTAACTTAGTATATATAGTTTATCACTGAATCTTAGTATATATAGTTTATCACTGGAACTTAGTATATATAATCTATCACTGTAACTTAATATATATATAGTTTATCATTGCAACTTGGTATATATAGTTTATCACTGAATCTTAGTATATATAGTTTATCACTGCAACTTAGTATATATAGTTTATCACTGCAACTTAGTATATATAGTTTATCACTGAAACTTAGTATATATAGTTTATCACTGCAACTTAGTATATATAGTTTATCACTGAAACTTAGTATATATAGTCTATCACTGTAACTTAATATATATAGTTTATCACTGCAACTTTGTATATATAGTTTATCACTGTAACTTTGTATATATAGTTTATCACTGAAACTTAGTATATATAGTCTATCACTGTAACTTAATATATATAGTTTATCACTTGAACTTAGTATATAAAGTTTATCACTGCAACGTAGTATATATAGTTTATGACTGAAACTTAGTATATATACTTTATCACTGAATCTAAGTATATATAGTTTATCACTGAAACTTAGTATATATAGTTTATTACTGTAACTTAGTATATATAGTTTATCACAGCAACTTAGTATATATAGTTTATCACTGCAACTTGGTATATATAGTTTATCACTGCAACTTAGTATATATAGTTTATCACTGGATCTTAGTATATATAGTTTATCACTGAAACTTAGTATATATAGTTTATCACTTGAACTTAGTATATAAAGTTTATCACTGCAACGTAGTATATATAGTTTATCCCTGAAACTTAGTATATATAGTTTATCACTGAATCTTAGTATATATAGTTTATCACTGTAACTTAGTATATATAGTTTATCACTGCAACGTAGTATATAAAGTTTATCACTGCAATTTAGTATATATAGTTTATTACTGCAACTTGATATATATAGTTTATCACTGCGACTATGTATATATAGTTTATCACTGCAACTTAGCAAATATAGTTTATCACTGCAACTTCGTACATATAGTTTATCACTGGATCTTAGTATATATAGTTTATCACTAAATCCTAGTATATATAGTTTATCACTGTAACTTAGTATATATAGTTTATCACTGCAACGTAGTATATATAGTTTATCACTGAAACTTAGTATATATAGTTTATCACTGCAATTTAGTATATATAGTTTAAAACTGTAACTTAGCATATATAGTTTATCACTGTAACTTAGTATATATACTTTATCACCGAATCTTAGTATATATAGTTTATCACTGAAACTTAGTATATATAGTTTATTACTGTAACTTAGTATATATAGTTTATCACTGCAACTTAGTATATATAGTTTATCACTGCAACTTGGTATATATAGTTTATCACTGGAACTTAGTATATATAGTTTATCACTGGATCTTAGTATATATAGTTTATCACTGAATCTTAGTATATATAGTTTATCACTGCAACCTAGTATATATAGTTTATCACTGAAACTAAGTATATATAGTTTATCACTGCAATTTAGTATATATAGTTTATCACTGTAACTTAGTATATATAGTTTATCACTGCAACTTAGTATATATAGTTTATCACTGCGACTATGTATATATAGTTTATCACTGCAACTAAGTAAATATAGTTTATCACTGCAACTTGGTATATATAGTTTATTACTGAATCTTAGTATATATAGTTTATCACTGAATCTTAGTATATATAGTTTATCACTGAAACTTAGTATATATAGTTAATCACTGCAACGTAGTAGATATAGTTTATCACTGAAACTTAGTATATATAGTTTATCACTGCAATTTAGTATATATAGTTTATCACTGTAAATTAGTATATATAGTTTATCACTGCAACTTAGTATATATAGTTTATCACTGCAGCTATGTATATATAGTTTATCACTGCAACCTAGTATATATAATTTATCACTGAAACTTAGTATATATAGTTTATCACTAAAACTTAGTATATATAGTTTATCACTTAAACTTAGTAGATATAGTTTATCACTGTAACTTAGTATATATAGTTTATTACTGCAACTTAGTATATATAGCTTATCACTGCAACTTAGTATATATAGTTTATCACTGAAAATTAGTATATATAGTTTATCACTGCAACTTAGTATATATAGTTTATCACTGCAACTTGGTATATATAGTTTATCACTGCAACTTTGTATATATAGTTTATCACTGGATCTTAGTATATATAGTTTATCACTGCAACTTAGTATATATACTTTATCACTGAATCTTAGTATATATAGTTTATCACTGAAACTTAGTATATATAGTTTATTACTGTAACTTAGTATATATAGTTTATCACTGCCACTTAGTATGTACACTTTATCACTGAAACTTAGTATATATAGTTTACTACTGAATCTTAGTATATATAGTTTATCACTGAAACTTAGTATATATAGTTTATCACTGAAACTTAGTATATATAGTTTATCACTGAAACTTAGTATACATAGTTTACTACTGAATTTTAGTATATAAAGTTTATCACTGAAACTTAGTATATATAGTTTATCACTGTAACTTAATATATATAGTTAATCACAGCAACTTTGTATATATAGTTTATCACTGAATCTTAGTATATATAGTTTATCACTGAATCTTAGTATATATACTTTATCACTGAATCTTAGTATATATAGATTATCATTGAAACTTAGTATATATAGTTTATCACTGAATCTTAGTATATATACTTTATCACTGAATCTTAGTATATATAGATTATCATTGAAACTTAGTATATATAGTTTATTACTGTAACTTAGTATATATAGTTAATAACTGCAACTTAGTATATATAGTTTATCACTGAAACTTAGTATATATAGTTTATCACGACAACTTAGTATATATATAGTTTATCACTGCAATTTAGTATATATAGTTTATCACTGCAACTTAGTATGTATAATTTATCACTGTAACTTAGTATATATAGTTTATCACTGAATCTTAGTATATATAGTTTATCACTGGAACTTAGTATATATAATCTATCACTGTAACTTAATATATATATAGTTTATCATTGCAACTTGGTATATATAGTTTATCACTGAATCTTAGTATATATAGTTTATCACTGCAACTTAGTATATATAGTTTATCACTGCAACTTAGTATATATAGTTTATCACTGAAACTTAGTATATATAGTTTATCACTGCAACTTAGTATATATAGTTTATCACTGAAACTTAGTATATATAGTCTATCACTGTAACTTAATATATATAGTTTATCACTGCAACTTTGTATATATAGTTTATCACTGTAACTTTGTATATATAGTTTATCACTGAAACTTAGTATATATAGTCTATCACTGTAACTTAATATATATAGTTTATCACTTGAACTTAGTATATAAAGTTTATCACTGCAACGTAGTATATATAGTTTATGACTGAAACTTAGTATATATACTTTATCACTGAATCTAAGTATATATAGTTTATCACTGAAACTTAGTATATATAGTTTATTACTGTAACTTAGTATATATAGTTTATCACAGCAACTTAGTATATATAGTTTATCACTGCAACTTGGTATATATAGTTTATCACTGCAACTTAGTATATATAGTTTATCACTGGATCTTAGTATATATAGTTTATCACTGAAACTTAGTATATATAGTTTATCACTTGAACTTAGTATATAAAGTTTATCACTGCAACGTAGTATATATAGTTTATCCCTGAAACTTAGTATATATAGTTTATCACTGAATCTTAGTATATATAGTTTATCACTGTAACTTAGTATATATAGTTTATCACTGCAACGTAGTATATAAAGTTTATCACTGCAATTTAGTATATATAGTTTATTACTGCAACTTGATATATATAGTTTATCACTGCGACTATGTATATATAGTTTATCACTGCAACTTAGCAAATATAGTTTATCACTGCAACTTCGTACATATAGTTTATCACTGGATCTTAGTATATATAGTTTATCACTAAATCCTAGTATATATAGTTTATCACTGTAACTTAGTATATATAGTTTATCACTGCAACGTAGTATATATAGTTTATCACTGAAACTTAGTATATATAGTTTATCACTGCAATTTAGTATATATAGTTTAAAACTGTAACTTAGCATATATAGTTTATCACTGTAACTTAGTATATATACTTTATCACCGAATCTTAGTATATATAGTTTATCACTGAAACTTAGTATATATAGTTTATTACTGTAACTTAGTATATATAGTTTATCACTGCAACTTAGTATATATAGTTTATCACTGCAACTTGGTATATATAGTTTATCACTGGAACTTAGTATATATAGTTTATCACTGGATCTTAGTATATATAGTTTATCACTGAATCTTAGTATATATAGTTTATCACTGCAACCTAGTATATATAGTTTATCACTGAAACTAAGTATATATAGTTTATCACTGCAATTTAGTATATATAGTTTATCACTGTAACTTAGTATATATAGTTTATCACTGCAACTTAGTATATATAGTTTATCACTGCGACTATGTATATATAGTTTATCACTGCAACTAAGTAAATATAGTTTATCACTGCAACTTGGTATATATAGTTTATTACTGAATCTTAGTATATATAGTTTATCACTGAATCTTAGTATATATAGTTTATCACTGAAACTTAGTATATATAGTTAATCACTGCAACGTAGTAGATATAGTTTATCACTGAAACTTAGTATATATAGTTTATCACTGCAATTTAGTATATATAGTTTATCACTGTAAATTAGTATATATAGTTTATCACTGCAACTTAGTATATATAGTTTATCACTGCAGCTATGTATATATAGTTTATCACTGCAACCTAGTATATATAATTTATCACTGAAACTTAGTATATATAGTTTATCACTAAAACTTAGTATATATAGTTTATCACTTAAACTTAGTAGATATAGTTTATCACTGTAACTTAGTATATATAGTTTATTACTGCAACTTAGTATATATAGCTTATCACTGCAACTTAGTATATATAGTTTATCACTGAAAATTAGTATATATAGTTTATCACTGCAACTTAGTATATATAGTTTATCACTGCAACTTGGTATATATAGTTTATCACTGCAACTTTGTATATATAGTTTATCACTGGATCTTAGTATATATAGTTTATCACTGCAACTTAGTATATATACTTTATCACTGAATCTTAGTATATATAGTTTATCACTGAAACTTAGTATATATAGTTTATTACTGTAACTTAGTATATATAGTTTATCACTGCCACTTAGTATGTACACTTTATCACTGAAACTTAGTATATATAGTTTACTACTGAATCTTAGTATATATAGTTTATCACTGAAACTTAGTATATATAGTTTATCACTGAAACTTAGTATATATAGTTTATCACTGAAACTTAGTATACATAGTTTACTACTGAATTTTAGTATATAAAGTTTATCACTGAAACTTAGTATATATAGTTTATCACTGTAACTTAATATATATAGTTAATCACAGCAACTTTGTATATATAGTTTATCACTGAATCTTAGTATATATAGTTTATCACTGAATCTTAGTATATATACTTTATCACTGAATCTTAGTATATATAGATTATCATTGAAACTTAGTATATATAGTTTATCACTGAATCTTAGTATATATACTTTATCACTGAATCTTAGTATATATAGATTATCATTGAAACTTAGTATATATAGTTTATTACTGTAACTTAGTATATATAGTTAATAACTGCAACTTAGTATATATAGTTTATCACTGAAACTTAGTATATATAGTTTATCACGACAACTTAGTATATATATAGTTTATCACTGCAATTTAGTATATATAGTTTATCACTGCAACTTAGTATGTATAATTTATCACTGTAACTTAGTATATATAGTTTATCACTGAATCTTAGTATATATAGTTTATCACTGGAACTTAGTATATATAATCTATCACTGTAACTTAATATATATATAGTTTATCATTGCAACTTGGTATATATAGTTTATCACTGAATCTTAGTATATATAGTTTATCACTGCAACTTAGTATATATAGTTTATCACTGCAACTTAGTATATATAGTTTATCACTGAAACTTAGTATATATAGTTTATCACTGCAACTTAGTATATATAGTTTATCACTGAAACTTAGTATATATAGTCTATCACTGTAACTTAATATATATAGTTTATCACTGCAACTTTGTATATATAGTTTATCACTGTAACTTTGTATATATAGTTTATCACTGAAACTTAGTATATATAGTCTATCACTGTAACTTAATATATATAGTTTATCACTTGAACTTAGTATATAAAGTTTATCACTGCAACGTAGTATATATAGTTTATGACTGAAACTTAGTATATATACTTTATCACTGAATCTAAGTATATATAGTTTATCACTGAAACTTAGTATATATAGTTTATTACTGTAACTTAGTATATATAGTTTATCACAGCAACTTAGTATATATAGTTTATCACTGCAACTTGGTATATATAGTTTATCACTGCAACTTAGTATATATAGTTTATCACTGGATCTTAGTATATATAGTTTATCACTGAAACTTAGTATATATAGTTTATCACTTGAACTTAGTATATAAAGTTTATCACTGCAACGTAGTATATATAGTTTATCCCTGAAACTTAGTATATATAGTTTATCACTGAATCTTAGTATATATAGTTTATCACTGTAACTTAGTATATATAGTTTATCACTGCAACGTAGTATATAAAGTTTATCACTGCAATTTAGTATATATAGTTTATTACTGCAACTTAGTATATATAGTTTATCACTGCGACTATGTATATATAGTTTATCACTGCAACTTAGCAAATATAGTTTATCACTGCAACTTCGTACATATAGTTTATCACTGGATCTTAGTATATATAGTTTATCACTAAATCCTAGTATATATAGTTTATCACTGTAACTTAGTATATATAGTTTATCACTGCAACGTAGTATATATAGTTTATCACTGAAACTTAGTATATATAGTTTATCACTGCAATTTAGTATATATAGTTTAAAACTGTAACTTAGTATATATAGTTTATCACTGTAACTTAGTATATATACTTTATCACCGAATCTTAGTATATATAGTTTATCACTGAAACTTAGTATATATAGTTTATTACTGTAACTTAGTATATATAGTTTATCACTGCAACTTAGTATATATAGTTTATCACTGCAACTTGGTATATATAGTTTATCACTGGAACTTAGTATATATAGTTTATCACTGGATCTTAGTATATATAGTTTATCACTGAATCTTAGTATATATAGTTTATCACTGCAACCTAGTATATATAGTTTATCACTGAAACTAAGTATATATAGTTTATCACTGCAATTTAGTATATATAGTTTATCACTGTAACTTAGTATATATAGTTTATCACTGCAACTTAGTATATATAGTTTATCACTGCGACTATGTATATATAGTTTATCACTGCAACTAAGTAAATATAGTTTATCACTGCAACTTGGTATATATAGTTTATTACTGAATCTTAGTATATATAGTTTATCACTGAATCTTAGTATATATAGTTTATCACTGAAACTTAGTATATATAGTTAATCACTGCAACGTAGTAGATATAGTTTATCACTGAAACTTAGTATATATAGTTTATCACTGCAATTTAGTATATATAGTTTATCACTGTAAATTAGTATATATAGTTTATCACTGAAACTTAGTATATATAGTTTATCACTGCAGCTATGTATATATAGTTTATCACTGCAACCTAGTATATATAATTTATCACTGAAACTTAGTATATATAGTTTATCACTAAAACTTAGTATATATAGTTTATCACTTAAACTTAGTAGATATAGTTTATCACTGTAACTTAGTATATATAGTTTATTACTGCAACTTAGTATATATAGCTTATCACTGCAACTTAGTATATATAGTTTATCACTGAAAATTAGTATATATAGTTTATCACTGCAACTTAGTATATATAGTTTATCACTGCAACTTGGTATATATAGTTTATCACTGCAACTTTGTATATATAGTTTATCACTGGATCTTAGTATATATAGTTTATCACTGAAACTTAGTATATATAGTTTATCACTTGAACTTAGTATATAAAGTTTATCACTGCAACGTAGTATATATAGTTTATCACTGAAACTTAGTATATATACTTTATCACTGAATCTAAGTATATATAGTTTATCACTGAAACTTAGTATATATAGTTTATTACTGTAACTTAGTATATATAGTTTATCACAGCAACTTAGTATATATAGTTTATCACTGCAACTTAGTATATATAGTTTATCACTGCAACTTAGTATATATAGTTTATCACTGGATCTTAGTATATATAGTTTATCACTGAAACTTAGTATATATAGTTTATCACTTAAACTTAGTATATAAAGTTTATCACTGCCACGTAGTATATATAGTTTATCACTGAAACTTAGTATATATAGTTTATCACTGAATCTTAGTATATATAGTTTATCACTGTAACTTAGTATATATAGTTTATCACTGCAACGTAGTATATAAAGTTTATCACTGCAATTTAGTATATATAGTTTATCACTGCAACTTAGTATATATAGTTTATCACTGCGACTATGTATATATAGTTTATCACTGCAACTTAGTATATATAGTTTATCACTGCGACTATGTATATATAGTTTATCACTGAAACTTAGTATATATAGTTTATCTCTGCAATTTAGTATATATAGTTTATCACTGTAAATTAGTATATATAGTTTATCACTGCAACTTAGTATATATAGTTTATCACTGCAGCTATGTATATATAGTTTATCACTGCAACCTAGTATATATAATTTATCACTGAAACTTAGTATATATAGTTTATCACTGAAACTTAGTATATATAGTTTATCACTTAAACTTAGTAGATATAGTTTATCACTGAAACTTAGTATATATAGTTTATTACTGCAACTTAGTATATATAGTTTATCACTGCAACTTAGTATATATAGTTTATCACTGAAAATTAGTATATATAGTTTATCACTGCAACTTAGTATATATAGTTTATCACTGCAACTTAGTATATATAATTTATCACTGCAACTTAGTATATATAGTTTATCACTGAATCTTAGTATATATAGTTTATCACTGCAACTTTGTATATATAGTTTATTTCTGCAACTTAGTATATATAATTTATCACTGAAAATTAGTATATATAGTTCATCACTGAATCTTAGTATATATAGTTTATCACTGCAACTTAGTATATATAGTTTATCACTGCAACTTAGTATATATAGTTTATCACTGAAAATTAGTATATATAGTTTATCACTGCAACTTAGTATATATAGTTTATTACTGCAACTTAGTATATATAATTTATCACTGCAACTTAGTATATATAGTTTATCACTGAAACTTAGTATTTATAGTTTATCGCTGCAACTTAGTATATATAGTTTATCACTGTAACTTAGTATATATAGTTTATCACTGCAACTTAGTATATATACTTTATCACTGAATCTTAGTATATATAGTTTATCACTGAAACTTAGTATATATAGTTTATTACTGTAACTTAGTATATATAGTTTATCACTGCCACTTAGTATTTACACTTTATCACTGAAACTTAGTATATATAGTTTACTACTGAATCTTAGTATATATAGTTTATCACTGAAACTTAGTATATATAGTTTATCACTGAAACTTAGTATATATAGTTTATCACTGAAACTTAGTATACATAGTTTACTACTGAATTTTAGTATATAAAGTTTATCACTGAAACTTAGTATATATAGTTTATCACTGTAACTTAATATATATAGTTAATCACAGCAACTTTGTATATATAGTTTATCACTGAATCTTAGTATATATAGTTTATCACTGAATCTTAGTATATATACTTTATCACTGAATCTTAGTATATATAGATTATCATTGAAACTTAGTATATATAGTTTATCACTGAATCTTAGTATATATACTTTATCACTGAATCTTAGTATATATAGATTATCATTGAAACTTAGTATATATAGTTTATTACTGTAACTTAGTATATATAGTTAATAACTGCAACTTAGTATATATAGTTTATCACTGAAACTTAGTATATATAGTTTATCACGACAACTTAGTATATATATAGTTTATCACTGCAATTTAGTATATATAGTTTATCACTGCAACTTAGTATGTATAATTTATCACTGTAACTTAGTATATATAGTTTATCACTGAATCTTAGTATATATAGTTTATCACTGGAACTTAGTATATATAATCTATCACTGTAACTTAATATATATATAGTTTATCATTGCAACTTTGTATATATAGTTTATCACTGAATCTTAGTATATATAGTTTATCACTGCAACTTAGTATATATAGTTTATCACTGCAACTTAGTATATATAGTTTATCACTGAAACTTAGTATATATAGTTTATCACTGCAACTTAGTATATATAGTTTATCACTGAAACTTAGTATATATAGTCTATCACTGTAACTTAATATATATAGTTTATCACTGCAACTTTGTATATATAGTTTATCACTGTAACTTTGTATATATAGTTTATCACTGAAACTTAGTATATATAGTTTATCACTGCAACTTAGTATATATAGTTTATCACTGAAACTTAGTTTATATAGTTTATCACTGAAACTTAGTATTTATAGTTTATCACTGCAACTTAGTATATATAGTTTATCACTGAAACTTAGTATTTATAGTTTATCACTGCAACTTAGTATATATAGTTTATCACTGAATCTTAGTATATATAGTTTATCACTGCAACTTAGTATATATAGTTTATCACTGAAACTTAATATATATAGTTTATCACTGAAACTTAGTATATATAGTTTATCACTGAAACTTGATATATATAGTTTATCACTTCAACTTACTATATATAGTTTATCACTGAAACTTAGTATATATAGTTTATCACTGCAACTTAGTATATATTGGTAACAGTGCCCTTTTTCTGCTTCGTCTGCAAAAGATCTATCCATTTAAGATACAGGCTGACTTCGTGTGTATGAGAGAGAGAGAGAGAGAGAGAGAGAGAGAGAGAGAGAGAGAGAGAGAGGGAGAAAGAGAGAGAGAAAGAGAGGGAATGAGAGGGAGAACGATAACATATAGATAAACACACCGACCGTCTCGCTTTTCAAGCTACACTGTACGCCACAGTCTCCACCCTCCACCGGGGCTAGCCGGGACAGCGACATCCCTGTCCGTTCAGTCCGGTTGTTAGAAGTTTCGTTATTTCTCGACTTCCATTTTAGCCCACCCTCTTTTAGGGCGCCCCCATCCGATTGCTATATAATGATACAAGATTATTTCTGTTTGCCAATCGTGAGCGTCATTTTTTAATTGCTGCTTTTATTTTATTCAGTTGTGAGCAGTATTTTTCAAAATTGATTGTCTGGTTACGTGTCACCATCTCATGGTACATAATTCATTTCCAATCCCGCCAGACACAAAGCATAATTTTTGTAGGGTTAAGATATGCCTTTGAGGTGGCTAAGGGTTGCTCATCTCGCTTACCCCAGGGACATTTTCTCACAACATTATGGCAAATGACCCATCTTTCATCGCCTGTAAAAAATGCGATCCAAAAAGTTATTTTCACTCAAATCATATGGAACCTAAACATCAAGTTTTACTAAATGCTCATTAATGTTAGATTTTGATATATTAAAGCTTTCTTGCTAGTTCTCTGAAATGGAGCGATCTTGAAAAGGAGGGTATATCTTCGAAATATCATTTAATCAAATGCTCAACAATGATGGCTTTTTGATATGTTAAGCCGTTCTACTTGTTCTCGTGTTGTGTAATGCAGGTTATTCTCAAGTAATGTTTCGATTTAGTTGTCATCTGTTGAGTGTCGTCTGCTTGAGCGTTCTTCATCATTAAGGCTAAAATCTCCAGGTCTCTACTTTGCGAACCACTTCCGTAGAAACTAGCTATCTATAATCAAGATGAATACAATCGTTATCATTGTATATCTCTTTCATTAGCGTATCAGAGTGTGGCAATGTTTAAATGCAGATAAGATAAAAATCGGAAATTTCCACTTAATGTTAAAATTAAGTTTGAAAGTGGAAACTTTCAATAGAAGTTTAAAGTTTATAGGCTGACGTGTACGGGTTTTAAATTGTTGATTTTAACAATTTTACTGAATCAAATTGTTTAATTAAAATAAATATTGATTTAAAAATTATTAAACATATTTCTATTCATGGAGAAGGGTAATACACAAATCGGGGTGGTGTCGAAATTTCTCTTTCATTTATTTACATCTACAAATATTCTTGGTCATGAATTAAGAATATCAACGTCTAACCACCCAAGAAATATGACTGAGGCTACATCAGTTTACACATCAGCGTTAATTTCTGTCGCCGCAGCGTAGCAAAAATATGCTCCCTCCGGTCGCATATTTTTGCTAGTATATATAAGAGGGAGAGAGAGAGAGAAATTGAGAAAAATCGATAGCTAATAATTGGAAGTTAGTTTATAATGCATATCGCGTATAATTGCTCATCACTCTATCGGACTTTAATTGAATTTTCTTATACAAATAAAATCAATTAATATGAAAAGCAAAGAAAGAGATTGATTGGTCAGAAATAAAAATTGCGGTAACAAATGTGTTGGTCTTTCTTCAAGGTGCGTCCTCGCATCTTTTTGAAAGGCGGTCCGTCAGGCTTAAGTTTTTGTTTATCTATAAACTTAATTCAGGCTTAGATTTTGTACTAGTTTAAAAATATCAGTTTGTCCAGAAAGTCCGTTCCGATCTTTTAATGCATGTTTCGACACGTTAAAGCATATCAAATTATTAACAGATATAGTGTACTTACATTTCCGGTGAGAGCATACTTCAAGCTATCTCTTGAGAAAAAAGTTAAAAATGATTTAACTTGTGTTAGTTTTTTTAGCTCTTTGAAAATAGAACATTGTAAGGCTGTGTTAGACATTTGATGCTTTTCTATTTCCATAAAGGCAAAACAGATATGCGCTGTGTACGGTGAAGATGCTTTAGCTGACAGGAATTTCAATTTCTCTGAGATTTGATTTACTTTTTAGAGTAATTTGCAGCGATTACACCAAGATGAGCTGAATCTTTCCGTTCGAAACCCCCTAGGATGAAGAAAGACTCGAACTTCGACGTTTAATTTTCAGTGATAGAAGCTTTTTAGTTTTTCTATCACGTACTTTCCCCCATGACGTAACTACCCGTACACGTCAGCCTATGAACTTTAAACGTCTATTGAAATTTTCCACTTTCTAACTTAATTTTAACATTAAGTGGACATTTCCGATTTTAACCTTACTTTTACACACCTGCATTTAAACATTGCCACACTCTGATACGCTAATGAAAGAGATATACAATGATAACGATTTTATTCCTCTTGATTATAGATAGCTAGTTTCTAAAGAAGTTGTTCGCAAAGTAGAGAGCTGGAGATTTTAGCCTTAATGATGAAGAACTCTCAAGCAGACGACACTCAACAGATGACAACTAAATTGAAACATAAAGTATTCCATCACGATAATGCAAGACTAGACGTTTTTTTTGACGGGGGGGGGGCAATGAGACGAAAATTATTGCAGTTTGGCTGGAATGTGTTACCCCATACCCTATTATTTACCAGATATTCCTTCTTCAGATCACCATTTGTTCAGATATTTGCGAAATAATCTCAATGGTAAAAACTTCATGGTAAAATTAGCGGATCTTATGGGGAACTAGGCGATGTTAGCTTACGTGGTTGACAAGCGCGAGTTGGTTGTGAACGTCACGAGACTCGAAGAAGCCAAGAATAGAGGAAGTCTACATTGGTTGATTTCATACGCGCACGCCCTCTGGGGATAGGGGCGTAACGTAACCGAAGCTATGGGCGAGTATATCCATGAACTGAAGGGATTTGTACAGCAGTATTTGCAGTTATTGGCAGTGATCCGACGGTTATATCGACCTGACCAGTCCCTAACAAGGCTAATGGTGCATGTCAGGGCACAGCTGGATGTTTTCACTAGGACACATATCATCGAGCATAATTCCCTCTGAACGACTGGGTGGGGTCCTGCTGGATATACAAACCAAGTTACTTCATGAATTGAGATTTCTGGTAGACTCGACCAGGCAATTGTGGAAGTACTCTAATGCATTTGGGGTATGTTACGTTGCTGAAACATATCAAACTGTCGGTGTTGATGTCTGTCCCTCCATCGGATAGAGACAGCACGTTTAGATGTATCAGGCTATCAATTCACCTGTTTCTTACCCATAAGCGGATCAGAAGTTAACCGCAGTGGTAAAATATAAGCTCAACGCGGAGTTTGTAGCCTTTAATTTGGCCAGAACGAAGTTCATGCTTTTGACAGAAAAGAAAATGAGGCAAACACGTGCGAGACAGCCGTATCCGTAAGCCCATTCTATGTGAATAGTCATGTCTGCATGACATGTTAAAAAAGGGACGAGGTTGAGATGTAATGAAATTTTCAGGTAGAAGTCCTCAATAATTTTGTATTGCCGTTGGCAGTAACCGTCGCGGATGGAATATGGGCGCTAGCCGCCCAGAGAGGGAATAGAACTGCCACGAGTGTGTGAGAGGGGCCCACCCAATTAATAAGGGTAACGCCCCCATTGTCAGTGATAGAATTGCCCGTGGGATGTGAAACTTTTGGGACCACGATTTATCTTCCGCTTACTATCGTACTGTACGGTACAATCACGTTGACACACCGGTTCCCGTTAGATCACCGTTAGATCACCGAAGTTAAGCGACGTCGAGCCTGGCCAGTATTAAATGGGTGACCATTTGGGACTACCAGGTGCTGTATGTGCTCTCTGTTTATCTCGGCATTGTTTCCAGTCGTCTTGAACTGCTTGCCATTGGAATCAAGCAGTGCCGACTCAGGAGAGGTGTTGTTAGGGATTGCGCAACCCTTGCTTCATAATTACACGCGCAGCCAGCCCCTTTATAGGGGTATCCATAGTCTCTCTAGACTGAACGGAGGGCTTACTATCGGGTTCATGAGAGGTCCAAGGTGAAGGAGTCCTTCTTCGGATTGGTAGGAGCAAGGGGTGGAAGCTACAAATTAAGGATTTTTGTTTATCGTATCACTTTACAGAAGATGTCGGAACTGTTTAGGCCAGTAGGGAAGGTAAACCTTGAGCGATTAAGGTCGAGTTAAGCTAGATAAAAAAGGTCAATCGTAGCTGGATGAGTAAGGTAGACCCTAGCATAGCGTGGCCGGTAGTCTTCGTGATAATAGTGGTAATATTGGTACTTTCATAAGTATGTGTATTTAAAATGATTAGACGGACATTAGCTAAACCAAGAACCTTGACGGACGTTTGCTGGAGTGAAAACGGGAATTCATCCAGTGACGTGCACCGAGATGAGTCTGACGCGAGACTACTGGGAGCCGTCCATAGGATGCCTGCAAAAAGTTCAGGCGAAAGCGAGGTGAAAAGAGAGGGATAATAAGCGAAGTCGCCGGCTGTGAAAGCTAGACTAACTGAGGACTGAATTTTGGACACAGAGTGAAGGTTCAAGGGATTGTAGAAGTAATTTGTAAGGAGCGTTGCGAGCTGCTCCCCCCTCTTATAGCATGTGTAGTCTTAATTTTTGTTAGAATTCCTCTAGCAACCTGATACGAAAATGAGAGACATTTGTCCTCCCCTCTATTTTAATACTACTATGTAAAGAAACTGGGTTTGAGGTACTAGGAACTCACATCAGTATTGCAGAGTTGCGAAAACTTACTGGCATCCCATCAATATTTTCTTTCATCAACTGTAAAGTATTGAGATTGCTTGTTCATGTTAAGCGTTCCAGTGTATGGCTATGACAAAAAATGAGTTGAAGGCATGCTACAAGGATAGCAGTCGAAAGGTAGACAAACGCAAAGAAAGATAGACAACGTTTGTGAATAGACGAACATAAACATAAACCATGTGTTCTTCAGAATTATGTGATCTCTTTCTGAGATGTTTTACCTTACAGAAACCACCACGAGTGATGAGTAACAAGCCCTTTTATTGTATGTTCCTTTACGTGGTGTTACATGTCTACTTTACGTTTGTCAATATATAAATAAAATGTGTATATATTATTTGGGCGTATTTTCTCCTTATTCTGTCAGCCCCATAACATTGAGTTTAGTATATGTGTTTTACCTTACAGAGTGGTGATTTTAATGAGAAGAAATACTAAAACACTAAACGGCCTTCTTTCCGCGTTTCATCTGAGAACCAACGTGAGATGTAGGTGCGTAGATTGTTGGTGTTTATTTTCTAGATGTGTCGTATCCCCCTGAAGCTCTTGCCACTCAATAACCACCTTTCACTCCGGCCACCCCTTTTGTTCTCCAATCCGACGCACACGTACGTAATAAACAAATCAAATAAGAAACGATTGGATAAATCAACAACTCATTAAAGCAGGTGATACTTCTGTGATTGGGTCGAACTCTTTCAAGGTTTCGTGGCAATAATTGATGGCGATTCACGACCAGTACTTTCTTATAAAAGCCCTAACCTTAATCACCATTCAACATTGGAGACACCGGTCGACGGAATGCATGCGTTGAACACTGTTTCACCATAGAACCGTTGACAGGAGTAACATTTCACATCTCCGGTAGGTGACGCCATTTTTTACTTGATTAATGAGATTCATTTTTAAAGAAGTCCTTTCTGTCGGTGTGTCTGTAAAATTCAATTTTGAAATGCCATTTTCGTCGGTCTTATATGCTTAAGATTAAAATACCATTTTCGTCGGTCTGTCACATTTCAGTTTGAAATACCCTTTTCGTCGGTCTGTCACACTCTAGTTTGAAATACCATTTTCGTCGGTCTGTCACACTCTAGTTTGAAATACCATTTTCGTCGGTCTGTCACACTCTAGTTTGAAATACCATTTTCGTCGGTCTGTCACACTCTAGTTATAAATACCATTTTCGTCGGTCTGTCACACTCTAGTTTGAAATACTATTTTCATCGGTCTAACATGCTTAAGATTAAAATATTTTCGTCGGTCAAACTTAAGTTTTGAATACATATGTTTGAAATTTCATATTCTGTCAGTCTGCTACACTTAAGTTAGAAATAGCATTTTTCTCGGTATGTCACACATTAATTTGTAATAGTATTTAAGTCGGTCTGTCATGCTTAAGATTGAAATAGCATTTTCGTTGGTCTGTCATGCTTAAATTTTAAATACTATTTTCATTAGTTTGTCACACTTAAGTTTGACATACAATTTTCGTCGGTCTGAAACAGGTAACTTTGAAATACTATTTACGTCAATCTGTCGTGTTAAATTTCAAATAGCATTTTCCTAGGTCTTTCACACTTAAGCTTTATATACTTTTTTCGTCTGTCTGTCATGCTTATGTTTGAAATAGAATTTTCGTCGGTCTGTCAGACTTGAGTTTTAAATACTTTTTTCGTCAGTCTGTCATGCTTGTTTGAAATAGCATTTCGTCGCACTCACACTTAAATTTGAAATAGCATTTTCCTGGGGCTGTCCCACTTGAGTTTGAAATACCATTTTCGTCGGTCTGTCATGCTTAAGTTCGAAATAGCATTTTAGTTGGTCTGTCGCACTTAAGTTGGAAATACGATTTTCGTCGGTCTGTCATGCTTAAGTTCGAAATAGCATTTTCGCAGGTCTGTCACACTTAAGTTTGAAATACAATTTCTGCTTGTCTGTCATACTTGAGTTATAAATAGCATTTTAACACTTTTATTGGCGGCTTAACGTCAAGGAATTCTACTTCTTTTTAAGGGAAGGAACGATGCATTATAAAGCAAGTGACGTCATGCTGTGTTAATACTACACTTACAGTGCTCTACTTTTTCGAGGAGCGACAAATATAAAATTTGTTATTGTTTCTTATCTATGTACGTATACTCTTCAGCATAGAGATATGACTATTCACTACCGGTCATGCGATTCGAAACTTTGGACTACAAGAATTTTTCAACTCAAATCCAACGTCTTTAACCGCTCGGCCAATTTTAAATAGCTGATAAACAATGATAATTTTAACACTTTTATCGGAGGCTTAACCCCACAAGGTAAGGTGGTTTTTTTTCCAAACAACAATATCTTCTGTTATCAGCTCGCTTCATAGCGAGTTTCTGCTACTGTTCCGGTAGCTAGTTTCATTCTATAATGAGTTGAATTTCTGGTTGAATTTCTGGTTGAATTATCATACAAAACCTTTGAACCCTAACCCCAACCCTAACCCTAACCCTAACCCCAACCCTAACCCCAACCCTAACCCTAACCCTAACCCTAACATCGAACTGATTCTTTTACAGCAGATTGAACGAAGGAATACGTCGCCATGGGACCGACATTATTCAGCGCGTTACTCGCAGGAGTTTTGCTGGTATGTAAATTTTCCTCATAATTCTCCCCCTTTTTTCTTTTATTTTTTCTTTCTTTCGCTTCCCCATATCTCGTTTTTCTTTCTTTCTTATTTTTCATTTCCTTATTTCCTTTTTTTTCTTTTCTATTTGTTAATATTTTTTTCTTTTCTTTTTGTTAATACTTACCGGCCCGTCGTGAAATTAGAGAACGACTAATAAATATCTCAAGGTAAATAACCCTGACCAACCCAACTAGCAGCAAAATCTCGCCCCTTCACTGGAGAGGTCCCAAGACGGCGGAACATTTCTCCTCTAATTGCGTATTTCCTGAGACCGTTTGCCCTTTTTAATTTCCTCGCTGCTCCCTGTTTTTCCGACTCTACCAACATGCAGAAATTTAAATGTAATGTGAACAAACGTCTTTCTGCAAAACCTCCCCACTTATATCCGGCCCCTAATCACAGTAACCTCTTACGTCTTAGTGACAGTATGTCTTGTCTAGGGTGAATAAACGTTTAAAAAATATCTACTAAACCGGGAATAGTAATACTTTTTATTAGTTTTAATTTAAAATCCGGTCAGTCGTTTGTTACTTCGATTATACATTTTAGCGCGAAAGTAGGAGTGACAACCACCAACACAAACATTAAGTCGTCATCCTTCAACCGATCACACAGTTAATAAATACGGTAAAAATCTAATTAGAGTTAATTTTTCGTATTTCACCGTGTGTACACTAACTTTATATTAATCACTACTCCTATCAACAATTACACAGCTAATAAAAATTACAAAGTTATGTTTTCAGATTACAAAATATATTCTAACATCCAAAATCTCATTTCCATGGATGTTTTTATAATATACATAACAAAAATATACCCTGCTTTTCTTTATTTGAAACTCAAATTTTATCGTCATCATCATCATGATAACATTTGAGTTTCAAATAAAGAAAAGCAGAAGATATTTTATCATCATCATCATCATCATCATAATCATTATTATTATTATTATTATTATTATTATTATTATTATTATTATTATTATTATTATTATTATTATTATTATTATTATTATTATTATTATTATTTGTACTCACTAGGAGTTCTCACAGAGGTCATCAGTGATTGCTCACTGATAATCACCGATTGGGTTTCCTGGACTCTGAGTGACAACAAGTCTCTCCAGATTTCCAGTACTCTCCACCTCTTTCGATAAATATTGCAAATGACTTTGCGTTATCGCAGCAGACAATTACCATCGATTTCTCACTGGCAACAACCTTTGGTCTTCTCTGGGATTTGGATAGCAATAAGCCTTCCCAAGGTCCCAGTCCTCTCCGCACTCTTCCAGTGGACGTCTGGTTAGTGCTCTCCCTCTTCGGTCTTTCCATTCTCCTTAACACTTCACAACTATTTTCTATAGTATCAGCCGATGCGGGTTCCATCATTTTTTAGGGGGTCGTTTATGAAATTTCTTGCATTTTGTGTTCCTTATGGTTATGTTTTGTTTGTGTTTATGTTTTCTTCCCATGCAAACTTCTATGTGACTGGTTAGCATTCGTAGCTTATGTGGGTTGGTTTCCGTATTAAAGGATTTTCCTTAAGATTGCAGCTGTTTTTATCATTGCTTTCCTTTGATTCCGATTTCTCTCAGTCTTTGTTTCAGTATTTTCGGGATTGTTCCTAGTGCTTCTTACGATTAT
The DNA here is from genome assembly GCA_963556195.1 of Sepiola atlantica. Lineage (NCBI taxonomy): Eukaryota > Metazoa > Mollusca > Cephalopoda > Sepiida > Sepiolidae > Sepiola > Sepiola atlantica. Next base: position 55,373,264 of record OY744547.1, read on the forward strand.
TGGTATTATATTGACTTTCTTCATACTCCACATCCTTTTCAATTTTCTTCTTGGTTTCTAGTCTTGTTAAATTCTAGTCTTTTAAATTACAAGAGCGAGTGACCCCTATCGCTACAAAATAGCTATTGTTAAAATCTATTAAACTGTGCCAAATTAATTTCCCTCTCTAAAAAATGCTATTAATTGAATTAAAAAATATAAAACAAGTAATTATTAACAACAAATTCTCAAATTATATCGTCGATAAACAAATAAAATTAATGATTCGAAAGTTTAAAAAACACCAGTAAAAATAATAATAATATCCAACATCACTACTCAACTTTCAATTTCTTGCCCTTTTGGCTAAGATCAAAGTGTAGTATCTGTTGCATATTATTTCAATCAAATTCAACGAAACTTCAGATTAGAATAAAAAGCCATAACAAATATTATACACATATACATATCCCCAATTGGCAATAATAATAAAATTAAACTCATTATTTACTATAAGAAATTTAGAATCCGAAATATGTAGTAAAAACTAACTCTTCTCTCACCCAAAAACCACTTGACTTGTTATTTATGATTTTAAATGCCCTTTGGGAGAATATAAAACTCCCATAATAATAATAAAGCTAATAACTACATTGGTTTTACAACCACTACCCTATCCCGCCGCCTCACCAGGCATCTTGTAAACTCTAGCTCAATTTACCAATATCTACAAAAACATAACTTCTCTCCCTCTTATTTAAGACAAATTCTAGTTAATAACACTAAAAAAATTCATTCCAAAACCGATTTAAAAAAAAATTAAATACTGGAAGCTATCTACATTAAAACACAACAACCTAAAATTAATAACATCATGTATGAAATCAGTGGCAACATTTTGAAATGCTTAACGTAATGACCCTAAATTCGGCTTCACTTCATGTACAGTTACAATGGTAAGCAAAATTGCTATAAAGGTTAAGAGTGGATTTCTTTATATATTTGGTTGAGTTCTTCTCTGGGATTGTGTTTGTCAGTTCCATGAAAAGGGACAGAACTCTCCGCTGAAATATGGATTAATCTTTGTGAGCAGGAACAAAGGAATATTTCAAGAGTTGCTAGGTAGGCTGACTTTTGTCACAAACAGAATGTGGTACGCTGGAGTTCGACATATCGCCTGACCGGTTCTGACACAGGATGAGAACAGGATATGATGGATGGCTTATCAGCATGAAATCTACTTCGGAACTTATTTGTCTTTGGCGCTAAATCCTCTGGGCGGAAATCAGTAGGCCTCGACTACGCATGGCAGTGGAGTGCTAATCACCTGTGTATCAATACGCCGACCGAATTACAACCCAACATAACGCAAGATATTGCGTGTACATATAAACAAAATAAATATCTCATGTAACTGCTACATATATATAAACATCGTCTGTGTTCATTTTTTATGTTCATAATTATTTTTTATAATCTTGTATTTTAGTTATCAAAAGAATTATTTTTTTAAATCTTAAAGATATAAAGTTTAGATAGAAGTGTTGCTGTGGTATAACTTAGGTAAAAAAAATGATTTTATTTCGAGGAATTTGAATCGGCAACGTATTTCCTGGAACAATGCGAAAACGTGCTCTGTGCGTTTCTCCACCGTCCTTTAAAAAATTCACTTCTTTCTCCAGCTTCTTTGTTCATTGGCTTTTGACACCTGAGGATTATTCGACGAAGAATCGAAAACGTTTGTAATACCTATGGGACATTTATTATTTTTTATTTTATTTTAATACAAAAAAGACCATCAGAAAAATTGAAAAAAATAAAAAAATATATAATTAAATAGCCATAGTTGCATACACTAAACCTTCTCCTCACACTTCCCTAATTTCACACTTCTTTCCCACTTTTTACTGGCTTCGTCTTCGACCAGAAAATTCTCTCTCATTCATTGGATTCGATCGAAGTAACTACTAATACTTTCCACAGCCTCCTTGAAATATATACAACATTTTAAACTCAACTCTTTAAAAACTATTTTAATTCGCGGTCCACGGAAGTATTTTCAAATGGCATTAATTCTCAGAATGACATCCTAATAAGTGTTTTTTATCTACGGTTGAACTGAAAACTATTCTATTGGATTTACTACATTTCTAACATTTTTAACACAGTCTCCACGAAATCCCTTTTTTCACCTTTAAATCTTTCGTCACCGAACACTTAGTCAACAGACATTCATCAACTAGACAGACTATATTTTGATAACCTTTTTATACACACACTCTTACTTTCTATTACTTTATATTGTTTCTTAAATTTTTCAAATTTTGAATTTTGGCTATTCCCCTGCCAACTTATCCATCTATGTAATTCCTCTGATGATCAGATTTTAATCTTTGAAAAGGCTGGCTTAATGAAAGAAAAATAAACATGTTTTTTATCGAGCACACCTTGCATTGAACAATCGAAGATGAAATAGATTTGTCATCCGCACATCTTTATCTCTCTTCCTTCATTCATCTTTATAATTGCTCTATCTAGTATATTGAGCTTAAACCCTTTCAATATAGGTTCAATTCTCTAAAAACATACTTTTATTCTTATATATATATATATATATATATATATATATATATATATATATATATATATATATATATATATATATATATATATATATATATATATATACTAGCTGTATCTATTTGCGTAGCCCGAGATTTAATTTAATATTGTTATAATAACACATGAGGAATAGCAATGAAATTCAAAGCCAGAAAAAATACGATTTCACTAATGAATTCATTAAAATGGTTGACTTGTTTTCTAAAAAAAAATATGCATCATAGTGGATATAATTTTATTAGTGAATTATATTTTCTTAAGAAATTACGTTTTCCAAAAACGATTTTCATTTTTCGGAATAATTCATTGAAATGGCTGACTTGTTTTCTAACAAACGAAAGTGTATTCTATATGATTTAATATGATCAGTAAAGTATATTTTGTAAATGAAATAATTTTCTAAGATTTTTTATATCACTTTCCGTGGTACTAATATATATTTGTGTAACTGCATTTTTTTAGTTGTATTATTATTATTATTATTATTATTATTATTATTATTATTATTATTATTATTATTATTATTATTATTATTATCATTATTATCTTATTGATAACAATTGAAAATGACTTTGCGGCATCGCAACAACCGCTTACCATTGATTTATCGTTGGTAACGACCATTGTTTTCCAATAAGTCTTCCCAAAGTCTCAGCACTCTCCACACTCTTCTAGTGGAGGTCCGGTTGGTGCTCTCCCTCCTCAGTCTTCCCATCCTCTTTGACCCTTCACGACTATTTTGTGAGGTATCAGCCGAGTCTTGTGCAATCACTTTGGGGATGGAAGGAACAGTTTATGAATTTTCTTGCAGTTTCTGTTTCTTGGTTTCATGTTACGGTGTTCCTCCTGTGGTTTTGTCTTCTTCCTATTGTAGCATCCATGTGATTGGTTACCGTTCGTAGCTTACGCGGGTTGGTTTCCGCATCAGATGATTTTCCTTAGGATTGCAGTTGTTTTCATCATGTTTTCTTATCTCGGTCATGTGTTGTCTTCCAGCTGTCAGTTCCAGTCTCCACGTTCACGTTGCTTCATTGATAAGATTGATGTTATTAAGCATTCAATTATCCATGCTTGAAGGATTCTGTCGTAGACTTTCTTGTAGTCGATCCATGCCATGGCCATGTTCTTTTTTCTAATTTCTATCTTCTTTAGGCTCTTTTGATTTACATAGAACAGGTCATGCGTCCTTATCTTCCCTTTCTGGCATCCTATCTGTTCATCTGGGAGTAGTCCACAATTATTAAGGTAGTGGTAGATCTGTTCTCTTAGTTGTGTTTCTAGGATTTTTCATATAGTTTGTAAACAGGTTATTGGTCAGTAGTTGCTTGGGATAACCGGTGAATAACCGGTGGTGTTCCCTGTAATCTTAGTGACAACAAGTCTCCCCATATTTTCACTACTCTTCACCTTTTTCGATAATCATTGCAAATGATTTTGCGTTAGCGCAACAGCCACTTACCATTGATTTATCATTATTATTTACAGGTAATTGTAAACAACGTCAACGGTTTAAAATGTAAGTATCATAATTTTAATTATCATACATGTCCGTTATAACATATCGATTAATTAATTAACACGAGGTTATAATTGGGAATGGGCGTGACCATGACAGGTACCGTGTACGGTGGGATATTCCAATTTTGATCAAAATCAATTACATGATTTTGATTCTAGAAAATGTCTAAAAGTTAAGGCTTAAGGGGTCTTATGAAGAAAAAGAAATTCAGGGAATCTTGCTTAGTTGGTGTAAACATATATACATGCATGAGTGTGCGTTCAATGCACTGGCCGTAATCGTCTCCACACGTGCCAGTTCAAAGGTTGTTGTGCGATCTCGTCTCCGTGCTGCAACAAAGATTCTCATGCCAAAACTCCAGTTTATAAACAAGTAACACATTTATTTGCTAGAGGTTACAAATGAAACTCGTGTTCGCCAGGCTGAATGGCAGACTTGCAAAACGAGATTTTCATGTCGGACCAGAAAAGGATAAGTCCAACACAACCCTTTAGCTAAGAGACTCCGATGGGCCCATCCTCGCTAGGCAGCACGCAGCTTCGAAACTGATCGCCAGCTCTACCAGCAAACCCCTAACTTCCTGTTATGCCCAAAAGGGCCTGGTTTCCCCTTCCATCTCTTTCTTCCTGGTCGGGTCTTTCTCACTGGTCATGCACCCAGGTACTGACCACTTGAGGTATCCCCGGAGATAAATGTCAGAGAGAGGATTATCAAGGCGACAATCCGGGAACATCTCAGCATGGGTCCCGCCTTTTACGAGATACTTAATTCATATCAAAGATAAATAAACACTTGGGTGGCTTAAATAAAACCAAAGATAGTTTCACTTGATTTGGTTCCCCTTCTTCCTCCGATGGAGCATCTAACACTTGCAACGTCACTGTAAAAATGCAGCGTACTGCATTATTACAGTTGGTGTACAATTACTATGAATCAAATTCAATGCAAATCTGAAATATTTGAATTTTCAAATGGGAGGTTCTGTCCATATTATGCCCCGTAAAACCCTTTAAAATACTCCAAAGAAACTGAAATTTGAGGAATATTTATTAATGGATTCCTTATACATATTGTTTGCTTAAACTAAATATAGCCCACATGACCACCTCCTACCTAACTTTATATATATATATATATATATATATATATATATATATATATATATATATATATATATATATATATAAAAGTATAAAGGTATACTAAAAAAAGAATAAATGGGAAATACCAGCAGAGTGCTCAATTAAATTAAATTAACAGCGTAATATATATATATATATATATATATATATATATATATATATATATATATATATATATATATATATACATTAATAAATTAGCTATACTATAGTAATTTAAGCTGACGAATTTCTTCGGGAATGAAATGCAAACATTACTGAGTCGCTTACATGCTGTGAGTAAAGTTCTTTAAATCCGACTACATTTGGGATCCTAGGGGCCCTTCATATTAAGTGTTGTGTAAGTCCTCCCATTAATTTTTGAACCTGTGTTTAAGTGTGGGAAGAGACTGATAGGCCAATACTCTTGTGGGCTCGTTCTTTCCATGGGAATTCTGGAACAGGGAATCAAGATTCGGCAAGGCATTTGTTATAGAGTTTGGAAAGTTCAGGGGCCAGCTCAGTAGAGCATTTTTATTACTATAGCAGGGATAAGTAAAACTACAAAACAAAGGGCAGTTGTCTGTTTATGTACGTGTGTATGTGTGTGTGTCTGTATTTGTGTGTGTGTGTTTGTATGTGTGTGTTTGTGTGTGTATTTGCGTATGTGTGTGTTTGTGTGTGTGTATTTGTCCAGCAAAAAGTAAAACTACAAAACAAAGGGCAGTTGTCTGTTTATGTACGTGTGTATGTGTGTGTGTCTGTATTTGTGTGTGTGTGTGTTTGTATGTGTGTGTTTGTGTGTGTGTGTATTTGTCCAGCAAAAAGTAAAACTACAAATCAAAGACCCACAAGTTGGGGGTCGTTTTTTTTCAGATATTTTTTGTGTACAAAATGGAAACTGAGTTACTTCCCTTATGCTGACCTATTCATCGAGGAATCTATATACACATCTCTGTGTTGAGCCCCCCCCTCTGTAATTATCTATTATATAAAGGTGTGCGTGTGTGTCCAGCTGAAAGTAAAAGTCTACAGAACAAACAGCCACAAAGTTGGTACTTTCTTCATCGACGTTGACCCGGATGAATAATATCTAAAATCTAAAAAAAATACATTAATTCTTTGGAGGTCAACTAATCCAGCTTTCGTTAGGGGCCTTGGTTTTTCAGTCATTTTATTCAACCATTTTATTTACTAAAGGGAAGTAACTCTGATTTTTATCAAAGAGTTACTTCCCTTATGCTGACTCATTCCTCGAGTAATCTATATAAACGAGAGTTGTCTGTGTGTACGCGTGCGTGCATGTTCAGAGAGGGGAATGTGCTTGGCGGATGATAAAGAGGGGGTAGGGAATTGGGAAACAGGGGTAGCCCTGCTAGTTACAAATAAAGACCAGATAAGTATTTATGTGTTAACAACTATAGAAATACGTATCACTTATATGTATTTTTTTAGTTATACACAGAATGGGTTATCCGCCCTTACATTTTTATCTAATAAGTAATTGCGTTTTAAAACGAAATTCTTCTTTTCCATAATAATTTCATTTAACAATGTTTTTCCTTTGTAAAAAATCTGACCAAAATACTTACATTTACGTATCTAAACCAAAATGAGAATGAAGCTTTGCGTTAATAATGCGTAATTTAACTAACAAGGTATTGCACCTTTTGTAGCTTTGGCACCGATTTCACTTTTTCATCCACCCAACTACATCACCTTCTCCAAAAAAGCGATATCACATCTTTGCTTAAGCTTAAATTTCCGAACTCCATAATCTCCTCTTCGTGCCGAAATAGCTTGTAATCCGGTAATGAATTGAAAGTAACTTCTCTTCGACGACACCGCAACGCACAATCTCAATCTCAATCGTAATCTCAATGTTTACTCTCTGCTGTCACTAACTCAACTGCTGTCTTCCCAATTGCGTTCCTTCTGAAAGCAGTGTCTTTCCTAATATGAAAATAAATGACACCTATGAAATATCTACTATGAACACAAGTGTCTCTCCTTATATGAAAAATCTACTATATACAAAATCTACTATGAACGCAAGTTTTTTCCCCTGAAAATCGACTGTCCACAATACGAAACGGTCCAGACAGTTCAAAACTGGTAACCCTTTGTTTTATTTCCATTTTTACAGTAGGTAACATTTATTCCTTTTATATCTTGAATCACAAGATCAAAGTGTAGTATCTGTTCCGATGGATACTGCATCCCATAGACTGGTATTGTCTTGGCCTTCGGGGCTTGATTTACGTCGGTCTATGGGTTTGTCCTGTGCAGTTCTAGGAGGTCCACCCTCCAAGGCTTTGCCTTCTCACTCTTTGAGAAGGGGTTAGCTAATTGCTAATCGCCTGAATGCCGACGGGGCTGCCCAGGCAATTTTTAATGGCCAGAGTGCTCACCTTCTCAAGCGCTGGTGTTTCAAATCCCACTTTCCCGACCTTGTGTTACATCTTACCGCTGTGGGAGGTAGATTAATAACTTGAATCTTAAATCACATAATGTCAGCGAGATTTGGTGAGACATTAACATTACGTTGTTTTCTTTTGTAGCCTGCGAAAATATAAAAGCCGAAGTCCATTTTCTTGTGGATTCTTCATCAAGTGTACAGACTAAGGACTTCAGACCACAGATAAACATAATCGAAAATATTGTTAACAACTTTGACATTGGCGCCAGAAAGACGCGGGTCGGCGTTTCAGTGTTTAGAAATGTATACAAGCACGTTCTGCATTTCAACACCGGTTCTGACAAGTCAACAGCATTGCGTATAATTCAAAGAATTAAGTACATAGTAGCTGGTAGATGGATCCACCGAGCCCTACATCGGGTGAGAAGTGACGTGTTTAACGCGTCTTCAATCCGTGCAGACGCAGAGAAAATTTTAATCATCTTTATCGACGGTTTTTATAGTTGTTCTACTCGGGCACGCATAGAGGCTAGGTTGCTCCGGGAATCCGGCGTGAAGATCTTTGTGGTTGGAATCGGTGCTGACGTGTATCAGCAGCAAATAGAGGACATAGCCAGTACACCGTCCGCACAATTTGTACACACCTTCGCCTCTTTTGGAATTCTTTGGAAACATTCCAACCTTTTTGCGGACAAGGCTTGTACGGCGATCAAGAATCAAACGTTTACCAATGGTAAGTACAGTTTTATTTATCCATCCATAGACACGTGTTTCTGGCTCACAGCCGTCATCAGCATGGCTAACTTAGACAGAGATCGAACCTTCGATATTGAACGCTACAATCACCAATAAAAATAATTACATAAAAATACATTAAATATTTAGGTGATAAAAATCGTACATATTTCTAGACGGAGCGTCTTGGTCCAGTGGTAGAACGCTGGACTAAAGACATCAATATCGAAGGTTCGATCTCTGTCTAAGTTAGCCATGCTGATGACGGCTGTGTGACAGAAACACGTGTCCATGGATTACTTTTATGTACGTATAAAATATATATATATATATATATATTTCACTTGCTTAATTTTACTTCAGTCGAAGTTCTCAGAAATTAAGGGGTCCCTTCCTGGGGCTAATACTTAATCTCTACAAGAGATACATAGATATTCAAATAATACGGGGTACTCCGAGACGCCATTCCGTAGCTTGGTTGGTATTATTATTTATTATCCGGTCCATTTGCACGACGTAGTCCAGATCTTTTGGCGTTAGTCGCACTCTACCTTGACGTCTGGCCGATCGATGCAAAGTGCGGCACACATCGGTGCCTTAGGGAATTTCACAGTCCCAGCTGGTGTAATGAGAACACCACCCAGTGCTTTAATAGCGTCATATGCGACCAGTCGAAGCCCAGGATGTCTTTTTGCGTCACCAGGATATCGACCTTAGCGGATGCACCAGAGTCCGTGCAAATCTTTACTAAGTCGCCTGTGTTTCACCATTTATTGTCGTTATTTTTATTCTCTTCCTGCTTCAGGTAGTCATAACCTTGCGCTTACTATGGTACGGGATAAACCTGAATCCGGAATCGCTGAGCAAGACATTTGGTTGACTTTAACTCTGGACACCTCGAGGCCATGTGTCTGACCCCGTCCCCTCCTTCAAACTTAGACAAATTGATTTTATTTACTTGAAAAGCATTGTTAACGTGTTAATTGACTCCACGTTTGTTTCTTAATCGATATGAAAAGAAAAGAAAGATCGAAATGAGTCCTGAATAAAAATAAAGTTCATTTCAAACAACACGCGCTGTCAAATTGTTTTGTTTACTGATAGTTAGAAACTGCACATTTGCTAAATGCGACCTAATTAGAAAAATAATACATAAGGAAATGAAGAAAATATAGGTAAAAGTGGAAATTATTACTAATTTTCAATAAGTAGATTTCTTAGGTGTTACCTTTAACCTTTAAACAAATAAATATAAACCATTGATGAAAAGGGAATTTCAACCCCATATATGTACACGAACAATCAAACCACCCAACCACCATAATAAAACACCTCGAGGCCATGTGTTCGACCATCCACACACACACACTAGAAGTACCGTATGTGTTACCGTCTTTTATCCATGCAATTCTTTTGCAATGTGACCATTCTGCTCACACCGGAAGCAATTCACTTTGGCATGTTGGTTCCGTCTCTGTGGAGTTCTGGGGTCACTCTGGTCCGACTGCGCGGTCATTTCAACGTGCTCCCCAAGATTTGATTCATCACTGATGATGACTCGGGCGCACTCAAGCAACTGTTCAATCGGTGTCAGCTTTATGTTTATGGATGCTCTCAGGAGTTGCTTCACTCAGACTGGGAGTATGACCAAAAATGCGTATTAACAATTCGCCAAAACACGACGACGATAACTCGAAAAAAAAATTCAATTCTCGTCAATCGAGTAACCGACACAAAACGCCAATTCAATTTATTTTCTCGTTGAACACTTGACGTATCGTAATTTTATCTTCACACCGGGGTGGAAAGTTTCTAGTCCTTTTATTTCAATGAGAATTCGCCCATTCAAAACAATGCTCATTTGCATAAGTTGACTCTTGGCCTAACACAGAAATAACTAGATTCTATCTTGTAATCGGAACCCTCTGGATTCACTCTCCGATGAACGACCCGCATGATAACTGCCAACTTAGCTCCCGAGTCGTTTTCTGGACACCTCGAGGCCATGTGTCTGACCCCGCCATACTAGAAGCACCGTATGTGTCACTGTCTTTTATCCATGCAATTCTTTTGCAATGTGACCATTCTGCTCACACCGGAAGCAATTCACTTTGGCATGTTGGTTCCGTCTCTGTGGAGTTCTAGGGTCAGTCTGGTCCGACTGCGCGGCCATTTCAACGTGCTCCCCAAGATTTGCTTCATCACTGATGATGGCTCGGGCGCACACAAGCAACTGTTCAATCGGTGTCACCTTTATGTTATGTACAGTTTTATTTATCCATCGACAACAATAAAAAGAACCAAAAATGTGTGTTCGTTTTTTAATTCGAAGATGTAATAGTTTATGTTTTACTAATTGTATGAAATTCTACCTGTTGAATATATATATATATATATATATATATATATATATATATATATATATATATATAATTATAAATATTTGTTATTATTTATTATCTATGTACGTATACGTTTCGTCCTTTTTTTAATAATCGGGACTCATCAGCATAAAGATATGACTATTCATTACCGGTCATGCAATTCGAAACCCCGGACTACAAGTATTTTGCAACTCAAATCCGACGTCTTAACCACACGGCCAATTTTAAATAGCTAATAAAGCTAGTGACGTCATGCTGTGTTAATACTGCATATATATATATATATATATATATATATATATATATATATATATATATATATATATATATATATATATATTTCAAATATAAATGTTATAACAACAAGTTTTATAATAGCTCAATGGTGTTGCACTAGGGTTGTAATAGCAAATATTTTAATGTTATTCTAACCACATCAAATGCAGGGAACATTAATAAAAAATATTTGACCCGTCCGATTAAAGGGCGATTGAATGCATTACTCTGCATATTCTTGACCGCTTAGGGAGCGAAAATGATTCTAAAAATAAACACACCGGTGTCCTGTCGCCAATAAAAACAATAACAAAGCTGCTTAACATCATAGGTGATAAAATAATCGTACATAAAATCAGGCAGGGCGTCTCGGCCTAGGGGTAAAAGACCAGACCATAGACAGTAGATCGAGGTTTCGATCTCTGCCTAAGGTAACCATGCTGATGGCGGCTCAGAGCTAGAGACACGTGTCCATGGATTTATTTTATGTACGTAATAATTAATTGATATATATATATATATATATATATATATATATATATATATATATATATTTCACTTGTTTAATTTTACTTCAGTCGACGTTCTCAGAAATTAAGTGGTCCCTTCCTGGGGCTAATACTTTATCTATACATAAGATAAATAGATATTCAAATATTCTATTAAAGTTCTTCTTTACCTGTAAAAGACCAGACTATAGACAGTTACGTCGAGGTTTCGATCTGTGCCTAAGGGACTCACGCTGATGACGACTCAGAGAGAGAAACACGTGTCCATGGATTTATTTTATGTACGTAAAAATTAATTTATAAATTATATATATATATATATATATATATATATATATATATATAATTTCTGGTGGTACAAGATTTTAAGGCAAGGAATATAGACGTTTGTGACATTTTGGGGGGTTGGAATATATATATATATATATTTATATATATATATATATATATCATTCTTGTTTGATTTTACTTCAGTCGAAGTCCTCAGAAATTAAGGGGTCCCTTCCTGGGGCTAATACTTAATCTCTACATGAGATACATAGATATTCAAATATTCCATAAAAGTTCTCCTTTACTTGTCAAACGTGGAATTAATAAAGAAGTTAGGAATATTAATTTTCCTCAATTGACCAGTTAACTATGTTATAGTTCATCTGTTTTGTATCCAGCTTAGTTCTGTGACTTGAAGTTCTGTGACTTGAAGTTCTGTGACTTGAAGTAACATTCCTTGGAGAAGGTGCACCATTCCTCATATGAGCCAGTGTATAGTCGTGTAGATATGTGTGGAGATTAACTTAGCTTGACAATTTTCTTACGCAAATCAAGCAAATAAATATAACGGTTAATTCGTCGTTTCATAGCCAAAATGGCGAACAATGAATCGTCTGCAGTTTTCCGACCTCAAAAATGAGTAAGTAAACCCAAATAAATTTTATGGGACTAATTTCAAATTTACCTTAAATAATTTTTAATAAAATTCAGTGTGGAAATTAGTCCCAAACAATTTATTTGGTTTTACTTACTCATTTGTGAGGTCTAAAATTAATCAGAAAAATCAGCCGATTCATTGTCTGCCATTTTAGCCGGGAAACGACGACTTAACCAATATAACAATAAATATCGATACATTTTATAAGTTACATTTTTTCTTTATTTTAGCAACCATTTGTTCTCATCAGGATCGAACACTTATTCTCTCATGTTTCAAATTATTCTTCGAGAATATATGTGTTCCATCATCAAAAATCTCATAACGTGTTGATATGCTGTCAAACGAAATGGAAGACAAACTGAAATATTGTTTTCTTTATCTTTATTTTAGCTTGCAATGAAACACAGTTGACCGACGTGGTATTTATGGTCAGTAGTAATCGATTCGAACTGAGAAAGATTGACCGCATTCTAAAAGCGAGCGTTGCAGTCATAAAAAAAGTTGGGAGAGAGGGGGCTTTTCGCTACGGAATCATATATGATGACTGTCTGAAAGTCAAGGACTTGGCTGTTGGGGAATTCACTGAGAAATCACAACTGACCAGCAAAGTGGCAAAATGTCAACACACTTCTCTCGCTTCGTTAATTAAGAAACTCAAGCCCGATATATTTCTTCCTCGTAGAACTAATAATCCACAGGAATTTGGATTGCTCTTCTTGGACAATACCATTGATTTGAAAGATCCGGAAATCAGGAAACAATCAAGACGTGCAATTTTCATGGATCTAAAATTGTTCGTGGTCATCATTGGAGATGGCGTATCCAAAAAACGTGTCAAGTATAGCCTCGCCCCAGAGGAACGCATCATAAACGTTGATTCATATGAAAACCTGCCTCTTGATCTCCCTTTCATGTTTCCAAAGATGTTTTGCGTTACCCGTCCTGTAGAAAAAAACAATCGACCGGTCATATCATAGCACGTTTAAGCAAACAAAATTATCGAAGATGCGTTATTGTTATATTAGATACCGACTATAGATTTTCATTAAGCTAGTGATAAATCAATAAACAAATGATGGCTTGGCCTTGTGTTTAATTTTGTCATGCTAAGAATTCTCTTTGAAATTGTGTTGTTCATTACAATAAAACGATTATCATTCTAACTTCCAGAAAATAAACCTTTTGTTATTTGTTTTAAACTAGAAATTGTAATTTTATTTGGAGAGAGAATTTTTTCGTTGCAGCATTGACTGAGACCAAACAATTTGGCTAAGTGAAATAAGATTTAACTAATATTTAAATAATTTCAGTGAGTGAAATAGAATTTAACTAATATCAAAATAATTTGGGTAAATTAAAATAGAATTTAACTAAAATTTAAATAATTTCGATGAATCAAATAGGATTTAACCAATATTTAAATAATTTCAGTGAGTGAAATAGAATTACACAAATATTAAAATAATTTTGGTGAATAAAATAGAATTTAACTAATATTTAAGTAATTTCAGTTAATGAAATAGGATTTAACTAATATTTAAATAATTTCAGTGAGTGAAATAGAATTTAACTACTATTAAAATAATTTTTATGTATGAAATAGAATTTAACTAATATTTAAGTAATTTCAGTTAATGAAATAGGATTTAACTAATATTTAAATAATTTCAGTGAATGAAATAGGATTTAACTAATATTTAAATAATTTCAGTGAATGAAATAGGATTAAACTAATATTTAAATAATTTCAGTGAATGAAATAGGATTTAACTAATATTTAAATAATTTGAGTAATGAAATAGGATTTAACTAATATTTTACTAATTTCAGTGAATGAAATAGGAGTTACCTAATATTTAAATAACTTCAGTGAATTAAATACGATTTAAGTAATATTTAAATAATTTTAGTGAATGGAATAGGATTTAACCAATATTTAAATAATTTCAGTGAATGAAATAGTATTTAACTAATATTTAAATAATTTCAGTGAATAAAATAGGATTTTACTAACATTTAAATAATTTCAGTGAATGAAATAGGATTAAACTAATATTTAAGTAATTTCAGTGAATGAAACTGGATTTAACTAATATTTAAATAATTCTAGTGACTGAAATAGGATTTAACTAATATTAAAATAATTTCAGTGAATGACATAGGATTTAACTAATATTTAAATAATTTCAGTGAATGAAATAGGATTTAACTAATATTTAATTAATTTAAGTGAATGAAATAGGATATAACTAATATTTAAATAGTTTCAGTGAATGAAATAGGATTTAACCAATATTTAAATAATTTCAGTGAATGAAATAGGATTTAACCAATATTTAAATACTTTCAGTTAATGAAATAGAATTTAACTAATATTTAAATAATTTCAGTGAATGAAATAGAATCTAACTAATATTAAAATAATGTTGGTGAATGAAATAGGATTTAACTAATATTTAAATAATTCTAGTGAATGAAATAGGATTTAACTAATATTAAAATAATTTTGGTGAATGAAATAGGATTTAACTAATATTTAAATAATTCTAGTGAATGAAATAGGATTTAACTAATATTAAAATAATTTTGGTGAATGAAATAGAATTTAACTAATATTTAAACAATTTCAGTGAATGAAGTAGGATTTAACTAACATTTAAATAATTTCAGTGAATGAAATATGATGTAACTAATATTTAAACAATTTCAGTGAATGAAGTAGGATTTAACTAACATTTAAATAATTTCAGTGAATGAAATATGATGTAACTAATATTTAAATAATTTCAGTAGATGAAATAGGATTTAACCAATATTTAAATAATTTCAGTGAATGAAATAGGATTAAACTATTATTAAAATGATTTTGGTGAATAAAATAGAATTTTACTAATATTAAAATAATTTCAGTAAAGTAAATAGAATTTAAGTAATATTAAAATAATTCAACTGAATGAAATAGGATTTAACTATTATTTAAATAATTTATGTAAATGAAATAGGATTTAACTAACATTTAAATAATTTCAATGAATCAAATAGGATTTAACTAATATTAAAATAATTTCAGTGAATGAAATAGGATTTAACCAATATTTAAATAAGTTATGTAAATGTAATAGGATTTAACTAACTTTTTTATAATTGCGATGAATCAAATAGGATTTAACTAATATTTAGATAATTTCAATGAATTAAATAGGATTTAACTAATATTTAAATAATTTCTGCAAATGAAATAGGATTTAACTTATATTGAAATAATTTGCTGAATGAAATAGTATATATCTAATATTTAAATAATTTCGCTGAATTAAATATGACTTAACTAATATTTAAATAATTTCTCATTATCTTATTTTGGCGTCGCCGTTTGGGAGATTGTGACAATGGATAAAAAAACTGTATATGGTTGTATACAATGGAAAAGACATGTTTACGTCGAAATATATAATTAATATTAAAATAAATAAATGTTTCATTTATTTGAAAAAATCTTGCATCTCGTAATTTAGTTTTCAATCTGATTTCATAATTTTAACTTAAAGATGCTTATGTGTAGCCCAACTGATTTATTAAAACATCACATACCAGCGATGAGATACACAGAATCAGACTTTTAAAAACTCACTCCATTAACATCTAGATATCTCTTGTGTTTTTTTCGGTGGAGATCTGGACAATTAAACAGAAAAAAAGGTAAAAATGTCTGTATACACTGAAGAGGACATGTTTATGTTGTATTCTTTACTTCATCACTTTGCAGCCTCCTAAGTTGTACACAGTTCTAGATTGTACCCCATCCATCTCGTGACGTCCCTGAAGTTGGCCGTTCATGGTTTTCGGTTGGTCACTCGATACCTGTTTGCAAAAAAGGTTGCTGTACTGATGAAGACCGTCGGTGTTGAAAGGTCCTTCGACTACCACTGTCCCCGCGTTGTTATTTGATCATGAGGGTAATCGGCTGTCGCTGGTTTCCAA
Source organism: Sepiola atlantica (assembly GCA_963556195.1). Classification (NCBI taxonomy): domain Eukaryota; kingdom Metazoa; phylum Mollusca; class Cephalopoda; order Sepiida; family Sepiolidae; genus Sepiola; species Sepiola atlantica. The sequence goes on from OY744547.1 coordinate 55,389,740, forward strand.
AGTTTGTACCTCTGAAGGGGACAAGAAAATTTCAAGCAAAAAAAATAATAGACAAATTCAGATATGTGTTTTTGTATAAAAAATAACAGGGTAAAATATACAAGACTATGTTTTTTCAAAAACTTCAAACTTTTAACTTCTTAAAGTTTGTGTTTTGGACTGGCAATATTATCAGGTTGGAAAGAAAGTAATGTCGCATTTTTTACTTCATCACTTCGCAGCCTCCTAAGTTGTACACAGTTCTAGATTTTTTGGTGAATTTGTGTCTTAATATCTTGCTTTGCCTTTCAGATATAGTAATTAGTTGGAAAATATTAAGTTTAACGGTCTTAGCCGTAAAATGGATATTAGTGAGGAGCATCTGAGACATTGCATGCTCTATGAATTCAAAAAAGGAAACTCAGCTGCAGAAGCTACAAGGAATATTGGAACTGTCTATGGGATAAATATTCTGAATGATCGAAAATGTCAACGGTGGTTTGCAAAGTTTTCTTCTGGAGACTTTAACCTGTCAGATAGGCGACGTTCGGGAATGCCATAATCAATTTATAAAAACTCCATTAAAGTTGCTGTGAAGGCCAATCGAAAGTTAACCAACCGAGAATTAGCTCAGCAGTTCAATACAAACCATACCGCAATTATTTGATGCCTTCACGAGTTAGGAAAAGTTTCAAAATTTGGACTCTTGGTTCCCCACGATTTGACCGACGCTCAACGAAGTCAAAAATTGATTGTTTGCACATCTTTTCTTTCCGGGAATCATTGAGAATCATTTTTGCAAAGAATTGTGGCTGGAGATGAAAAATGGGTTCTTTACAAGAATACCCAACGCAAAAGACAATGGTTAGACCGAAACCAATGTCCGCAGTCTGTTATAAAACAAGGACTACACCCAAGGAAGGTTATGCTCTCTTTATGGTGGGACATGAGAGGACTGATTAATTATAAGTTGCTAGAGCCTAATTAAACAATTACAGCAGTCAAATATTGTTCGCAGCTGGATAATCTAAGAATTGCTCTATCAAAAAAACGACCAGCATTACTACATAGGAATTGTGTAGTGCTTCAGCATGATAACGCGAAATCTCACTCAGGAAAAGGCCATGAGTTTCAATTGGGAAGTTTTGCTTCATCCGTCTTATTCACCTGACATTGCTCCATCCGACTACCATCTTTTTCGGTCGTTGCAGCACCACTTAAACAATAAAATTTATGAAAATGACGACCTACTCAAAAATTACCTAAATGTTTTTTCTCTGAAAAATCGGGGAATTTTTTTTTGAAGAAGGCATCAAGAAGCTACTTGATTGTTGGACAGAAGTTATAGAAAATGGGGGAAATTATTGTAAATATTAAAAATGGCTTAATGTGAATGTTTAAGATGAAATAAATGTGTTGGACAAAAACGACATTACTTTTTTCCAACCTGATACTAAGTTTGGGCGATGTAGCTTGGGTGCGCCTCTGAATGATGTGCGAGTATTTGAACATATGTTACACATTCCTTTTATTGGGAATTAGTTGTGTTGAGACCGGTCGTGACCTCGCCCCCTCCTCCAACAGAATTCAATTCCACAACAAACAAAATATATTCTCATTAACATTACTTTCTATGTTAGGGATTTTCCAATTCACTCTTATAACTCAGAAATGGCCAAGTATATGTTTAATCCACTCTCTCCTCTTCTTCTTCATCCGTCTCCATCTCCGGCTGTTACGTGAGTGGGAGAGAAGAGATCATCCTCCTTTGAAACTCATTCACAGAAAGAACACTTTTTCTTCATCTGTTTCCATCTCACACTGTTACCCCTTATTCATAGAAGAGAAAAATATATTTTCAGTAACTTGCAAATACGAGGAATGTCATTCCGCATACTCTTTACCTCCCCCGTCACCTCACACGGAAATGTGGGGGCGCAAACCAATTCAATGCTTGTCTCTTTGCAAAATATGTGTTCGTTCCTGGACGCTTGTTATCTTAATGTCGGAAATGTCAACAACTAGATATTCACTTCCTTATCACAGTAACCACATGACCTATTCCCTATCTAAATTCTCTTCGGTAGAGACAATAATTACCATTCCAATAAACCCCCTTTAATTCTTTTAGCATTAACGATTTAAGAAAAACATTTTGTTCTTAAGTTATCACTTGTTCAGCTGATTATATCTTTCCGAGTCGTCATTACCTGTTGTCATTGCACTATTGAGAACTTTTAATCTCCTCAAAAGATCAACAAGAGAAACCCCATCTGACAGTTATGGATAATATCCCCTTTAAATCTCTATCATAAGTTATTTCTCACCCATCAACCCCCAAAGAACAAAACATATCTTTTCTCTCTCATCGGAGATCGACTTTTCCTCTAGTTAACAACCCGGGGCTTGGCCTTTTGGCCAAGATCAAAGTGTAGTATCTGTTCCGATGGATACTGCACGCTGTCCTGTGCAGGTTCACCCTCCCAGGCTTTGCCTCCCCTCTTTGGAGAGGAGTAAGTTTATTGCTTACTGCCTGAGGCGCCCCTACCGGGGAATGCCGACGGGGCTGTCCAGTGCTCACCTTCTCGGGCGCTGGCTTATCAAATCCCATTTTCCCGACCTTGTGTCACATCTTACCGCTGTAGGAAGTTGGACAAATAACAACACCCGGGGCTTGGCCTTTTGGCCAAGATCAAAGTGTAGTATCTGTTCCGATGGATACTGCATTCCATAGACTGGTATCGTTTGGCCTTCGGGGCTTGATTTACGCCGGTCTATTGGTCGTCTGTCCTGTGCAGTTCTAGGAGGTGCACCCTCCCAGACTTTGCCTCCTCATCCTTTGAGTAGAGGTTAGTTTATTCCTAATCGCATGAGGCGCCCCTACCGGGGAATGCCGACGGGGCTGCCCAGCCAAATTTTAATGGCCAGAGTTCACAATTTCTCGAGCGCTGGTTTATCAAATCCAACTTTCCCGACCTTGTGTCACATCTTACCGCTGTGGGAGGTAGATAAATAGAAACAATTAAATAAAAATAATCTGGAATTCTTCAAAAGTAAAGACAAGGTATCGAGTTCGAATCTAACCGACGGCCGATCGGCAATATTGCCGACACAAAGACACCCCGAAAAGAAAAAGAAATTTCCTCAATAATAATCTCGGCGAATTTCGATAATTGATTAAGTTATGTAAGGGACATCACTTTGGTTTACTTACTCCTTTTTGTTGTTTTCTTGATTCAGTTATGTAAGGGACATCACTTTGGTTTACTTACTCCTTTTTGGTCTTTTTTTGATTGAGTTATGTAAGGGACATCACTTTGGTTTACTTACTCCTTTTTGTTGTTTTTTTGATTGAGTTATGTAAGGGACATCACTTTGGTTTACTTACTCCTTTTTGTTGTTTTTTTGATTGAGTTATGTAAGGGACATCACTTTGGTTTACTTACTCCTTTTTGTTGTTTTTTTGATTGAGTTATGTAAGGGACATCACTTTGGTTTACTTACTCCTTTTTGTTGTTTTCTTGATTCAGTTATGTAAGGGACATCACTTTGGTTTACTTACTCCTTTTTGGTCTTTTTTTGATTGAGTTATGTAAGGGACATCACTTTGGTTTACTTACTCCTTTTTGTTGTTTTTTTGATTGAGTTATGTAAGGGACATCACTTTGGTTTACTTACTCCTTTTTGTTGTTTTTTTGATTCAGTTATGTAAGGGACATCACTTTCGTTTACTTACTCCTTTTTGTTGTTTTTTTGATTCAGTTATGTAAGGGACATCATTTTGGTTTACTTACTCCTTTTTGTTGTTTTTTTGATTCAGTTATGTAAGGGACATCATTTTGGTTTACTCACTCCTTTTTGTTGTTTTTTTGATTCAGTTATGTAAGGGACATCATTTTGGTTTACTTACTCCTTTTTGTTGTTTTTTTGATTCAGTTATGTAAGGGACATCATTTTGGTTTACTTACTCCTTTTTGTTGTTTTTTTGATTCAGTTATGTAAGGGACATCATTTTGGTTTACTTATTCTTTTTTGTTGTTTTTTTGATTCAGTTATGTAAGGGACATCATTTTGGTTTACTTACTCCTTTTTGTTGTTTTGTTGATTCAGTTATGTAAGGGACATCATTTTGGTTTACTTATTCTTTTTTGTTGTTTTTTTGATTCAGTTATGTAAGGGACATCATTTTGGTTTACTTACTCCTTTTTGTTGTTTTTTTGATTCAGTTATGTAAGGGACATCATTTTGGTTTACTTATTCTTTTTTGTTGTTTTGTTGATTCAGTTATGTAAGGGACATCATTTTGGTTTACTTATTCTTTTTTGTTGTGTTTTTGATTCAGTTATGTAAGGGACATCATTTTGGTTTACTTACTCCTTTTTGTTGTTTTTTTGATTCAGTTATGTAAGGGACATCATTTTGGTTTACTTATTCTTTTTTGTTGTTTTTTTGATTCAGTTATGTAAGGGACATCATTTTGGTTTACTTACTCCTTTCTGTTGTTTTTTTGATTGAGTTATGTAAGGGACATCATTTTGGAAGTCTGGAAATAAATTACTTTTGTTCTTTTCTGTAAATACGTACTCTAGTCAACTAATTCCTTGTTTTCTTATTTCTTTTTGGTCCTTTAAGGCCACAACAAGAACATTAAAATATTCCAAAAGAAAACAAAACAAAATGAAAATCCCTTCTCCTTTCCTCCATCTCAGAACCAACGTTACACGTAGGTGTATGTGTATATGTTTATTTTCTATATTTGTGGTTCCCCTACTTACATTGTTCTCCTAATTTTCTATGTCTATCATCCCGCAACTCCTCTCCAATCAAACTCACACTTAATAAAAATATGGTGCCACGACAAACAATAAAATACATCGATCAATAATACTTTTATTGAAACAAGTCACACTTGTGTAATTGGATCCGATACCTTCAAGGGTTCGTGGCAAGAATTGATGGCGATTCACGACAAGTACGTCCTTATAAAACTATAACCCTAACCTTAACCCTAACCCTTACCCCAAGCAGTACTTCCTTATAAAACCCCTCACCATGCTTACCATTCAACAAATCCCAAAAGACGAAACCTCCGAAGACGAACTGCATGCGTTCAGCACTACTTGACCCCAGAACCATTGACACGATCAACAATTCGCATCTCAGGTAGGTTGCCCGATTCTTTGCCTTGCTTAATGGGAGTTATTGTTTATTCTTATACGGCATAATCACGTTGACACATCGTTCCCGTTAGATCACCGAAGTTAAGCGACGTAGAGCCTGGCCAGTACTAAATCAGTGACAATTTGGGAATAGTAGGTGCTGTATGTGGCCCGGAGAAGACATGGGCTCCAGCAGGTGCTATCATGCCCACTGAAACATTATGACAGATAAAATATCCGCATAACTCACCGACGATGTCCCTTGATGTTATGGGATATGGTTGCATGCATTGTTTGCGATAGAATTTTTGTCGGTTTGTCATGCTTAAGTTTATAATAACATTTTTGTCAGTCTGTCACACTTAAGTTTGAAATAGCATTTCCGTTGGTCTGTCACGCTTAAGTTTTAAATAGCATTTTCGTTAGTCTGTCATGCTTAAGTTTAAAATAGCATTTTCGTTTATCTGTCACGCTTAAGTTTGAAATAGCATTTTCGTTAGTCTGTCACGCTTAAGTTTGAAATATCATTTTAATTAGTCTGTCACGCTTAAGTTTAAAATAGCAGTTTCGTTTATCTGTCACGCTTAAGTTTGAAATAGCATTTTCGTTAGTCTGTCACGCTTGTTTGAAATAGCATTTTCGTTAGTCTGTCATGCTTGAATTTGAAATAAAATTTTCATTAGTCTGTCACACTTATGTTTGAAATAGCATTTTTATTAGTCTGTCACGCTTAAGTTTGAAATAGCATTTTCATTAGTCTGTTACGTTTAAGTTTAAAATAGCATTTTCGTTAGTGTGTCACGCTTAAGCTTGAAATAGGATTTTTGTCGATAAAACTGCAAACCGAATTGACGCCTTTTCAGAATTTCTCATTGTATCCAGGCGTTAAGCTCTTGTTCATATGCGGCCTTAACGTTCGCAGCTACGAGGTACTCGGTGACGCCATTCCGTAGCTTGGTTGGTACTTTATTATCCGGTCCATTTGCTCGACGTAGTCCAGATCTTTTGGCGTTGGTTGAACTCTACCTTGAAGTCTGGCCGATCGATGCAAAGTCCGGCACACATCGGTGCCTTAGGGAATTTCACAGTCCCAGCTGGTGTAATGAGAACACCACCCAGTGCTTTAATAGCGTCATATGCGACCAGTCGAAGCCCAGTATGTCTTTTTGCGTCACCAGAATATTGACCTTAGTGGATGCACCAGAGTCCGTGCAAATCTTTACTAAGTCGCCTGTGTTTCATCATTTATTGTCGTTATTTTTATTCTCTTCCTGCTTCAGGTAGTCATAACCTTGCGCTTACTATGGTACGGGATGAACCTGAATCCAGAAGCGCCGAGCAAGACATTTGGTTGACTTTACCTCAGATGATTAAGTGTTCTTTGTTTACATCTTACAGATTACAGAGCGGCGCTGACATCTTGTCTCCCGAGTCGTTTTCTGGACACCTCGAGGCCATGTGTCTGACCCCGCCACACTCGAAGCACCGTATGTGTCACCGTCTTTTATCCATGCAATTCTTTTGCAATGTGACCATTCTGCAAACACCGGAAGCAATTCACTTTGGCATGTTGGTTCCGTCTCTGCGGAGTTCTGGGGTCACTCTGGTCCGACTGCGCGGTCATTTCAACTGCTCCCCAAGATTTGCTTCATCACTGATGATGGCTTGGGCGAACTCAAGCAACTGTTCAATCAGTGTCACCTTTATGTTTATGGATGCCTTCAGGAGTTGCTTCACTCAGACTGGGAGTATGACCAAAAATGCGTATTAACAATTCGCCAAAACACGACGACGATAACTCGAAAAAAAAAATTCAATTCTCGTCAATCGAGTAACCCGACACAAAACGCCAATTCAATTTATTTTCTCGTTGAACACTCGACGTATCGTAATTTTATCTTCACACCGGGGTGGACATTTTCTAGTCTTTTTAATTCAATGAGAATTCGGTCATTCAAAACAATGCTCATTTGCATAAGTTGACTCTTGGCCTAACACAGAAATAACTAGATTCTATCTTGTAATCGGAACGCTCTGGATTCAATCTCCGATAGACGACCCGCATGATGACTGCCAACTTCAGTACTACAAAATTGTGTCTCTTTATTAGTAGTTATATTTAAGTCGTTTAAGACAGATACACATATACGCATAGCACCAGCGGCAGCTTCCTCTAGCTATCCTTAATCACAGTAATAACAATCATACTTTTCCTGTCTACAGCAATAACCATCATCCACATCACAGCGTCTATAACACTTCTTTTCCTTCTATAAATAATGGCTTTCTCTTAACTCCAAATATTATAATCGCCGTTAATGCAATACTAACAACTTTCATTGAAATCCAGATGACATTTCCGGCCGTACAAAATAATTAACATATGTACATTACTGAATGTTGGAATAAGGTAGAGCGCAGACGACAAAGTATTTACTGTTATCATATATATATATATATATATATATATATATATATATATATATATATATATATATATATATATATATATATATATAATTATTTTTATACCTATATTTCTATATTTCTATATGTGTGTGTGTAGATCTCTAAATAAAAATGAAAAAATGAAGATACCGTAACGTAACTTTTTAGGAGAGCCCCCACTTTTATAACTGTCCCGCCGGCCCTGTATGTATATGTGTGTTTCTATATTTCTATATGTGTGTGTGTGTAGATTTCTAAATAAAAATGAAAAAATGAAGATGACGTAACGTTTTTTATATGGAGCCGATAAAGTACCACCGACACGAGGGAAAAAGATCACCACTCAAGTATTTCATTATTTAAAACAATGATCAATTCGCGTGCTAAGATTTGATGTTTTTCTTTTGGATTCCACCGTGCTGATTCTTGCGTTCCTTCATTTTATTGGGGTGGGAGGAGTGTATGTGTGTGTATGTTTATAATAGTTATGCACGTATGTATTTATGTATAGGTATGTGTATGTATGCAGAGATATGTATATGCACATATACAGGTGTTGGACAAAATAATGGAAACACCTTTGTGAGTATTGCATCAATTTGAAAACACCTCTAAAAATTGAACAGAAATTACCAAAATGTTGGTTTCAATTTATTTATTTATTTATTCATGGTTATTGTTCTTCTGAATTAATTGGTTAAATTTATTTTCTATTTCAGATAGTGTATATTATTAATAAAAAAAATTAAATGACATGTCTATCAGATTTCATATCTGGCCATATCGAGAGGAAATGTCTCGCAGGTGATGACAGCCTATGAAAAAGAAAGGAAAACATTCTCCTTCATTGTGAATTTCGCATCAATAAAAATTGAAAGAAATTACAAAAATGTTGGTTAAATATTTTTATTTATAGTTATTGTGTTCCTGAATGAATTGGTTACATTTATTTTTTATTTCAGATAATCATATTAGTAAGAAAAATTTTAATGACGGATCTACCAGGTTTCCAAATAGGACAGATTGTTGGTGCCCGTATGGCAGGTGCTACTGTAACAGAAATGACTGAGATGGTGGCCGTATCGAGAGGAACTGTCTCGAAGATGATGACAGCCTATGAAAAAGAAAGGAAAACATCCTCCTCTAAACTAAATTCTGGAAGAAAGCCGAAGCTGTCTGAAAGAGATCGTAGAGGTCTTGTAAAGATTGCGACGAAAGAGCACAAAACCACGGTACCCAAAATTACAGCAGAGTTTAACAATCATCTGGATAATCCCGTTTAAACAAAAAACTGATCGCTGAGAGCTTCACAAGGCTGGATTTCATTGGAGGGTTTGAAAGATTTTCTATTATTATGTTAAACACCTGTATGCATATCTATATACATGTATGTGTGTATGTGTGTATGTGTGTATGTGTATGTTTATATATATTTGTCTATATTTATATTTAATTTTTCGGACCAAGAGAACAATAGGGACCCCAGATCATTAACACAAGATGCGGGACATATTTTTGAATCACCGGTTGACCTCGCAATACACGTGGTCTCTATTTACAAAACACTTGTAAATAGATCTTTTATTTATGTTAATAAATGCAGTATATTTCGGAATTTTTTTTTTCTTTTAACATGTTAATATTTATTTTAAGGCAGAGAGTTCATAAATAAACATGTTTTCTTTTAAAACATGTTTTTGTGTCACTATTTACAAAACAACTCGGGTTTTTTTTCTTTTAACATGTATACGCTTTTTAAAAAATCGGCTGACTTGTAATCTGTCGTTTTGCAATAAACAAAACAATTTATCATTTTTTAAAAACTTTTATTTACTAAATAAAAAACAAATTTTAAACGCAATTCTATATTTCGTGTTGTGTATTTTAAGAAAAAGTGGATACTTTTTTTTCTTTTCGTAGGGAGGCGAGTAACTAGCGAAGTTTTATTTATTTGTTTATAATTGTTGCTTACAGAAAAAAAAAGAAAAAACTTCATAAATTTTAAATTGCTTCCGTTTAGAAACTGATTTTTGAAGTCTAACTCCGCCCTCGTGGGGAGGCAAAACGAAAGATTACAAGTCAGCCGATTTTTTAAAAAGCGTATATATTTCGTTTATTTATTAAAATAACTTGCGTAATCATCCGTTTTGCCTCCTCAGGCTAGGAGCAATGTGTAGTATGGAAAAATCCTTCTAAACTGAGGTAAGATCCAGAGTGCCCCTTTTTGGGAAGCTTGATTTTTCCCTACAAAACGAAAGATTACTTAAGTACAGTGATAAATATTTCATACCCCCCCCCATTTCTGCCCTCGTGAAGTTTTTTCCTTTTTTTTCTGTAAGCAACAATTATAAACAAATAAATAAAACTTCGCTAGTTACTCGCCTCCCTACGAAAAGAAAAAAAAGTATCCACTTTTTCTTAAAATACACAACACGAAAAAAAATTCCGAAATATACTGCATTTATTAACATAAATAAAAGATCTATTTACAAGTGTTTTGTAAATAGAGACCACGTGTATTGCGAGGTCAACCGGTGACTTCCAAAATATGTCCCACGTCTTGTGTTAATGATCTGGGGTCCCTATTGTTCTCTTGATCCAATTTTTCTTATCTTTCTGTTCTTGCTGGAGATAGGGGCATCCTATCGGATGCCAGACATTCACCGGCTATTTCAGACACTCCAGCCTAGAGATCGTTTTAAGATTCTAACCGTCCCTTTAAGTGCAGTTGTTTGTATTTCTCTTGCACTCGGTTCACCGGGTATACTCGCCAGATAGCTCTTGAAATTCATCTTCATTAGTCCTGTTGCTCATATAATTACTGGTATGATGGAGATTTTTCTAAGATTCCAGTTTCTTTTCATGTCGTACATAAGACCTTGATGTGTGTGTGTAGAGTTCCATGTATAACAAATGAATTGAAATGAAAAACAACAAACAAACAAACAAACAAAAACGTAACAAGTAAGTGTCCCTTACATAACTGAATCAGAAAAACAACAAAAAGGAGTAAGTAAACCAAAGTGATGTCCCTTACATAACTTAATCAAAAAAACAACAAAAAGGAGTAAGTAAAGCAAAGTGATGCCCCTTACACAACTTAATCAAAAAAACAACAAAAAGGAGTAAGTAAACCAAAATGATGTCCCTTACACAACTTAATAAAAAAAACAACAAAAAGGAGTAAGTAAAGCAAAATGATGTCCCTTACGCAACTTAATCAAAAAAATAACAAAAAGGAGTAAGTAAACCTAATTGATGTCCCTTACATAACTTAATCAAAAAAACAACAAAAAGGAGTAAGTAAAGCAAAGTGATGTCCCTTACACAACTTAATCAAAAAAACAACAAAAAGGAGTAAGTAAACCAAAATGACGTCCCTTACATAACTCAATCAGAAAAACAACAAAAAGGAGTAAGTAAAGCAAAGTGATGTCCCTTACATAACTGAATCAAAAAAACAACAAAAAGGAGTAAGTAAACAAAAGTGATGCCCCTTACATAACTTAATCAAAAAAACAACAAAAAGGAGTAAGTAAAGCAAAATGATGTCCCTTACATAACTTAATAAAAAAAAACAACAAAAAGGAGTAAGTAAACCAAAGTGATGTCCCTTACACAACTTAATCAAAAAAACAAGAAAAAGGAGAAAGTAAACCAAAGTGACGTCCCTTATATAACTTAATGTAAAAACAACAAAAAGGAGTAAGTAAAGCAAAGTGATGTCCCTTACACAACTTAATCAAAAAAACAACAAAAAGGAGTAAGTAAACCAAAATGATGTCCCTTACATAACTGAATCAAAAAAACAACAAAAAGGAGTAAGTAAACCAAAATGATGTCCCTTACATAACTGAATAAAAAAAACAACAAAAAGGAGTAAGTAAACCAAAGTGATGCCCCTTACACAACTTAATCAAAGAAACAACAAAAAGGAGTAACTAAACCAAAGTGATGTCCCTTACATAACTTAATCAAAAAAACAACAAAAAAGAGTAAGTAAACCAAAATGATGTCCCTTACATAACTGAATCAAAAAAACAACAAAAAGGAGTAAGTAAACCAAAGTGATGTCCCTTACACAACTTAATCAAAAAAACAACAAAAAGGAGTAAGTAAACCAAAATGATGTCCCTTACATAACTGAATCAAAAAAACAACAAAAAATAGTAAGTAAACCAAAGTGATGTCCCTTACACAACTTAATCAAGAAAACAACAAAAAGGAGTAAGTAAACCAAAGTGATGCCCCTTACATAACTAAATCAAAAAAACAACAAAAAGGAGTAAGTAAACCAAAATGATGTCCATTACATAACTGAATCAAAAAAACAACAAAAAGGAGTAAGTAAAGCAAAGTGATGCCCCTTACATAACTTAATCAAAAAAACAACAAAAAGGAGTAAGTAAAGCAAAGTGATGTCCCTTACATAACTCAATCAAAAAAACAACAAAAAAAAGTAAGTAAACCCAAATGATGTCCCTTTCATAACTGAATAAAAAAAACAACAAAAAGGAGTAAGTAAACCAAAGTGATGCCCCTTACATAACTTAATCAAAAAACAACAAAAAGGAGTAAGTAAAGCAAAATGATGTCCCTTACACAACTTAATCAAAAAAACAACAAAAAGGAGTAAGTAAACCAAAGTGATGTCCCTTACACAACTTAATCAAAAAAACAACAAAAAGGAGAAAGTAAACCAAAGTGATGTCCCTTATATAACTTAATCAAAACAACAACAAAAAGGAGTAAGTAAAGCAAAGTGATGTCCCTTATATAACTTAATCAAAACAACAACAAAAAGGAGTAAGTAAAGCAAAGTGATGTCCCTTACACAACTTAATCAAAAAAACAACAAAAAGGAGTAAGTAAACCAAAATGATGTCACTTACATAACTGAATAAAAATAACAACAAAAAGGAGTAAGTAAACCAAAGTGATGCCCCTTACACAACTTAATCAAAAAAACAACAAAAAGGAGTAAGTAAACCAAAATGATGTCCCTTACATAACTGAATAAAAAAAACAACAAAAAGGAGTAAGTAAACCAAAGTGATGCCCCTTACACAACTTAATCAAAAAAACAACAAAAAGGAGTAAGTAAACCAAAATGATGTCCCTTACATAACTGAATAAAAAAAACAACAAAAAGGAGTAAGTAAACCAAAATGATGTCCCTTTCATAACTGAATAAAAAAAACAACAAAAAGGAGTAAGTAAACCAAAGTGATGCCCCTTACATAACTTAATCAAAAAAACAACAAAAAGGAGTAAGTAAAGCAAAATGATGTCCCTTACACAACTTAATCAAAAAAACAACAAAAAGGAGTAAGTAAACCAAAGTGATGTCCCTTACACAACTTAATCAAAAAAACAACAAAAAGGAGTAAGTAAACCAAAGTGATGTCCCTTATATAACTTAATCAAAACAACAACAAAAAGGAGAAAGTAAACCAAAGTGATGTCCCTTATATAACTTAATCAAAACAACAACAAAAAGGAGTAAGTAAAGCAAAGTGATGTCCCTTACACAACTTAATCAAAAAAACAACAAAAAGGAGTAAGTAAACCAAAATGATGTCCCTTACATAACTGAATCAAAAAAACAACAAAAAGGAGTAAGTAAACCAAAATGATGTCCCTTACATAACTGAATAAAAAAAACAACAAAAAGGAGTAAGTAAACCAAAGTGATGTCCCTTACACAACTTAATCAAAAAAAACAACAAAAAGGAGTAAGTAAACCAAAGTGATGTCCCTTACATAACTTAATCAAAAAAACAACAAAAAGGAGTAAGTAAAGCAAAGTGATGTCCCTTACACAACTTAATCAAAAAAACAAAAAAAAGGAGTAAGTAAACCAAAATGATGTCCATTACATAACTGAATCAAAAAAACAACAAAAAGGAGTAAGTAAACCAAAGTGATGTCCCTTACACAACTTAATCAAAAAAACAACAAAAAGGAGTAAGTAAACCAAAATGATGTCCCTTACATTACTGAATCAAAAAAACAACAAAAAGGAGTAAGTAAACCAAAGTGATGTCCCTTACACTACTTAATCAAAAAAACAACAAAAAGGAGTAAGTAAACCAAAGTGATGTCCCTTACACAACTTAATCAAAAAAACAACAAAAAGGAGTAAGTAAACCAAAGTGATGTCCCTTACATAACTTAATCAAAAAAACAACAAAAAGGAGTAAGTAAACCAAAATGATGTCCCTTACATTACTGAATCAAAAAAACAACAAAAAGGAGTAAGTAAAGCAAAGTGATGTCCCTTACACAACTTAATCAAAAAAACAACAAAAAGGAGTAAGTAAACCAAAGTGATGTCCCTTACACAACTTAATTAAAAAAACAATAAAAAGAAGTAAGTAAACCAAAGTGATGTCCCTTACACAACTTAATCAAAAAAACAACAAAATTGAGTAAGTAAACCAAAGTGATGCCCCTTACATAACTTAATCCAAAAAACAACAAAAAGGAGTAAGTAAACCAAAATGATGTCCCTTACATAACTGAATCAAAAAAACAACAAAAAGGAGTAAGTAAACCAAAGTGATGTCCCTTACACAACTTAATAAAAAAAACAACAAAAAGGAGTAAGTAAACCAAAGTGATGCCCCTTACATAACTTAATCAAAAAAACAACAAAAAGGAGTAAGTAAACCAAAGTGATGTCCCTTACACAACTTAATCAAAAAAACAACAAAAAGGAGTAAGTAAAGCAAAGTGATGTCCCTTACACAACTTAATCAAAAAAACAACAAAAAAAAGAAAGTAAACCACAGTGATGTCCCTTACATAACTGAATAAAAAAAACAACAAAAAGGAGTAAGTAAACCAAAGTGATGCCCCTTACATAACTTAATAAAAAAAACAACAAAAAGGAGTAAGTAAAGCAAAATGATGTCCCTTACACAACTTAATCAAAAAAACAACAAAAAAGAATTAAGTAAACCAAAGTGATGTCCCTTACACAACTTAATCAAAAAAACAACAAAAAGGAGTAAGTAAACCAAAATGATGTCCCTTACATAACTGAATAAAAAAAACAACAAAAAGTAGTAAGTAAACCAAAGTGATGTCCCTTACACAACTTAATCAAAAAAACAACAAAAAGGAGTAAGTAAACCAAAGTGATGTCCATTACATAACTTAATCAAAAAAACAACAAAAAGGAGTAAGTAAAGCAAAGTGATGTCCCTTACACAACTTAATCAAAAAAACAACAAAAAGAAGTAAGTAAACCAAAATGATGTCCATTACATAACTGAATCAAAAAAACAACAAAAAGGAGTAAGTAAACCAAAGTGATGTCCCTTACACAACTTAATCAAAAAAACAACAAAAAGGAGTAAGTAAACCAAAATGATGTCCCTGACATAACTGAATAAAAAAAACAACAAAAAGGAGTAAGTAAACCAAAGTGATGTCCCTTACACAACTTAATCAAAAAAACAATAAAAAGGAGTAAGTAAACCAAAGTGATGTCCCTTACACAACTTAATCAAAAAAACAACAAAAAGGAGTAAGTAAACCAAAATGATGTCCCTGACATAACTGAATAAAAAAAACAACAAAAAGGAGTAAGTAAACCAAAGTGATGTCCCTTACACAACTTAATCAAAAAAACAATAAAAAGGAGTAAGTAAACCAAAGTGATGTCCCTTACACAACTTAATCAAAAAAACAATAAAAAGGAGTAAGTAAACCAAAATGATGTCCATTACATAACTGAATCAAAAAAACAACAAAAAGGAGTAAGTAAACCAAAATGATGTCCCTTACATAACTGAATCAAAAACACAACAAAAAGGAGTAAGTAAACCAAAGTGATGTCCCTTACACAACTTAATCAAAAAAACAACAAAAAGGAGTAAGTAAACCAAAGTGATGCCCCTTACATAACTTAATCCAAAAAACAACAAAAAGGAGTAAGTAAACCAAAATGATGTCCCTGACATAACTGAATAAAAAAAACAACAAAAAGGAGTAAGTAAACCAAAGTGATGTCCCTTACACAACTTAATCAAAAAAACAATAAAAAGGAGTAAGTAAACCAAAGTGATGTCCCTTACACAACTTAATCAAAAAAACAACAAAAAGGAGTAAGTAAACCAAAGTGATGTCCCTTACACAACTTAATCAAAAAAACAATAAAAAGGAGTAAGTAAACCAAAGTGATGTCCCTTACACAACTTAATCAAAAAAACAACAAAAAGGAGAAAGTAAAGCAAAGTGATGTCCCTTACACAACTTAATCAAAAAAACAACAAAAAGGAGTAAGTAAACCAAAATGATGTCCCTTACATAACTGAATCAAAAAAACAACAAAAAGGAGTAAGTAAACCAAAGTGATGTCCCTTACACAACTTAATCAAAAAAACAACAAAAAAAGTAAGTAAAGCAAAGTGATGTCCCTTACACAACTTAATCAAAAAAACAACAAAAAGGAGTAAGTAAACCAAAATGATGTCCCTTACACAACTTAATCAAAAAAACAACAAAAAGGAGTAAGTAAACCAAAGTGATGCCCCTTACATAACTTAATCAAAAAAACAACAAAAAGGAGTAAGTAAAGCAAAATGATGTCCCTTACACAACTTAATCAAAAAAACAACAAAAAGGAGTAAGTAAACCAAAGTGATGTCTCTTACACAACTTAATCAAAAAAACAACAAAAAGGAGAAAGTAAACCAAAGTGATGTCCCTTATATAACTTAATCAAAAAAACAACAAAAAGGAGTAAGTAAAGCAAAGTGATGTCTCTTACACAACTTAATCAAAAAAACAACAAAAAGGAGTAAGTAAACCAAAATGATGTCCCTTACATAACTGAATCAAAAAAACAACAAAAAGGAGTAAGTAAACCAAAATGATGTCCCTTACATAACTGAATAAAAAAAACAACAAAAAGGAGTAAGTAAACCAAAGTGATGTCCCTTACACAACTTAATCAAAAAAACAACAAAAAGGAGTAAGTAAAGCAAAGTGATGTCCCTTACACAACTTAATCAAAAAAACAACAAAAAGGAGTAAGTAAACCAAAATGATGTCCCTTACATAACTCAATCAAAAAAACAACAAAAAGGAGTAAGTTAAACCAAAGTGATGCCCCTTACATAACTTAATCAAAAAAACAACAAAAAGGAGTAAGTAAAGCAAAATGATGTCCCTTACACAACTTAATCAAAAAAACAACAAAAAGGAGTAAGTAAACCAAAGTGATGTCCCTTACATAACTCAATCAAAAAAACAACGAAAAGGAGTAAGTAAAGCAAGGTGATGTCTCTTACACAACTTAATCAAAAAAACAACAAAAAGGAGTAAGTAAACCAAAATGATGTCCCTTACATAACTCAATCAAAAAAACATCAAAAAGGAGTAAGTTAAACCAAAGTGATGCCCCTTACATAACTTAATCAAAAAAACAACAAAAAGGAGTAAGTAAAGCAAAATGATGTCCCTTACACAACTTAATCAAAAAAACAACAAAAAGGAGTAAGTAAACCAAAGTGATGTCCCTTACATAACTCAATCAAAAAAACAACAAAAAGGAGTAAGTAAAGCAAAGTGATGTCCCTTACACAACTTAATCAAAAAAACAACAAAAAGGAGTAAGTAAACCAAAATGATGTCCCTTACATAACTCAATCAAAAAAACAACAAAAAGGAGTAAGTTAAACCAAAGTGATGCTCCTTACATAACTTAATCAAAAAAACAACAAAAAGGAGTAAGTAAAGCAAAATGATGTCCCTTACACAACTTAATCAAAAAAACAACAAAAAGGAGTAAGTAAACCAAAGTGATGTCCCTTACACAACTTAATCAAAAAAACAACACAAAGGAGAAAGTAAACCAAAGTGATGTCCCTTATATAACTTAATCAAAAAAACAACAAAAAGGAGTAAGTAAAGCAAAGTGATGTCTCTTACACAACTTAATCAAAAAAACAACAAAAAGGAGTAAGTAAACCAAAATGATGTCCCTTACATAACTGAATCAAAAAAACAACAAAAAGGAGTAAGTAAACCAAAATGATGTCCCTTACATAACTGAATAAAAAAAACAACAAAAAGGAGTAAGTAAACCAAAGTGATGTCCCTTACACAACTTAATCAAAAAAACAACAAAAAGGAGTAAGTAAACCAAAGTGATGTCCCTTACATAACTCAATCAAAAAAACAACAAAAAGGAGTAAGTAAAGCAAAGTGATGTCCCTTACACAACTTAATACAAAAAAACAACAAAAAGGAGTAAGTAAACCAAAATGATGTCCCTTACATAACTGAATCAAAAAAACAACAAAAAGGAGTAAGTAAACCAAAGTGATGTCCCTTACACAACTTAATCAAAAAAACAACAAAAAAGAATAAGTAAACCAAAATGATGTCCCTTACATAACTGAATCAAAAAAACAACAAAAAGGAGTAAGTAAACCAAAGTGATGTCCCTTACACAACTTAATCAAAAAAACAAAAAAAGGAATAAGTAAACCAAAGTGATGCCCCTTACATAACTTAATCCAAAAAACAACAAAAAGGAGTAAGTAAACCAAAAGGATGTCCCTTACATAACTGAATCAAAAAAACAACAAAAAGGAGTAAGTAAACCAAAATGATGTCCCTTACATAACTGAATCAAAAAAACAACAAAAAGGAGTAAGTAAACCAAAGTGATGTCCCTTACACAACTTAATAAAAAAAACAACAAAAAGGAGTAAGTAAACCAAAGTGATGCCCCTTACATAACTTAATCAAAAAAACAACAAAAAGGAGTAAGTAAAGCAAAGTGATGTCCCTTACACAACTTAATCAAAAAAACAACAAAAAGGAGTAAGTAAACCAAAGTGATGTCCCTTACACAACTTAATAAAAAAAACAACAAAAAGGAGAAAGTAAACCAAAGTGATGTCCCTTACATAACTTAATCAAAAAAACAACAAAAAGGAGTAAGTAAAGCAAAGTGATGTCCCTTACATAACTCAATCAAAAAAACAACAAAAAGGAGTAAGTAAACCAAAGTGATGTCCCTTACACAACTTAATCAAAAAAACAACAAAAAGTAAACCAAAGTGATGTCCCTTATATAACTGAATCAATTATCGAAATTCGCCGAGATTATTATTGAGGAAATTTCTTTTTCTTTTCGGGGTGTCTTTGTGTCGGCAATATTGTCGATCGGCCGTCGGTTGGATTCGAACTCGAGACCTTGTCTTTTCTTTTGGAGAATTCTAGATTTTTTAAAATTGTTTCTATTCATCTACCTCCCACAGCGGTAAGATGTGACACAAGGTCGGGAAAGTGGGATTTGATAAACCAGTGCTCGAGAATTTGAGCACTTTGGCCATTAAAAATTGTCGATCGGCCGTCGGTTGGATTCGAACTCGAGACCGTGTCTTTGCTTTTGGAGTATTCCAGATTATTTTTTTAAATTGTTAACTACAGGAAAAGCCGATCTCCGATAAGAGAAAAAAGATATGTTTTCTTCTTGGGTGTTTTTAGGTGAGAAATAACTTATGGTAGAGATACAAAGAAGATATCATTCGTCAGATGGGTGTTCTCTTGTTGATATTTTGAGGAGATTAAAAGTTCCCAATAGTGCAATGACAACAGGTAATGACGACTCGGGAAGATATAATCAGCTGAACAAGTGATAGCCTAAGAACAAAATGTTTTTCTTAAATCGTTAATGCTAAAAGAATTAAAGGGTGTTTATTGGAATGTTATTATTGCTTCTACCGAAGATAATTTAGATAGAAAATATGCCATGTGGTTACTGTGACAAGGAAATGAACATCTAGTTGTTGACATTCCCGACATTAAGATAACAAGCGTCCCAGAACGAACACATATTTTGCAAAGAGATAAGAATTGAATAGTTTTGCGCCCCCCAACCCACATTGCCGTGTGAGTTGATGAGGGAGGTGAGGTGTATGCGGAATGAAATTCTTCGAATTTGCAAGTTACTGAAAATATCTTTTTCTCTTCTATAAATAAGTTTCGATGAGGGGGAGGGATCTCACCTCGCTGGGGCAACGGTGTGAGATGGAAACAGATGAAGAAAAAGTGTTTTTTCTGTGAATGAGTTTCAAAGGCGGGGGATCTCCTCTTTCCCACTCAGGTAACAGCGGGAGATGGAGACGGATGAAGAAGAATACGAGAGAGTGGATTAAACATACACTTTGCCATACTTGAGTTATAAGAGTGAATTGGAAAATCCATAACATAGAAAGTAATGCTAATGAGAATATATTTTGTTTGTTGTTGAATTGAATTCTGTTAGAGGAGGGGGCGAAGTCACAACCGGTCTCAACACACCTGATTCTCAAGAAAAAGAAATGTGTCACATATGTTCAAATACTCGCCCATCGAACTCACATCATTTAGAGGCGCACACAGGACTTATTGTTAAAATTGCCAAAGCCTATATCGCCCAACTTAGTAATATTGCCAGTCCAAAACACAGACGTTAAGAAGTTAAAAGTTTGAAGTTTTTGAACAAACATAGTGTTGTATATTTTACCCTATTATTTTTTATACAAAAACACACATCTAAATTTGTCATTATTATTTTTTTTGCTTGACATTCCCTTCTCCCCTTCAGCGGTACAAACTTGGGAAACCAACGCCGGCCAATGGCCTTCTTCATCAAATCACAACGTGGGGACAGTGGTGATCGACGGACCTTTCAACACCGACGGTCTTCATCAGTACAGCAACCTTTTTTGCAAACATGTACCGAGTGACCAACCGAAAACCAGGAACGGCCAACTTCGGTGACGTCACAGGATGGATGGGGTACATTTTAATTTCGCTGCAACCAGGAGTGCATCATTTTTATGGTGCCCCACAGAAAGAGGTACATTTTAGTGGTACCGTGCAGGGGTCGGGTGCATTAAGTAATTCGTAATTGTATTCTTGTAGCAGTCATAAATAAGGAACTATTTCCTAATATGTAGGTGTGGCTGTGATTAAAATTCAAATTGTCCAGCTTCACGTGTTCGCTTAAATTATTACGCTAAAAATAAAAAAAAAACGTCCAAATTTGGCATCGACGTTAATATGTCAATATACATCCCAGAATATTTTACATATTGTATATGGACGTCATTGGAAAATTTGGGCAATTATCATGTTAAATGGTGACATTATTCCGTGACATATATTTGTATTTTTTAAGAGAGATAAGTTCTTTAAAAATTGTAGACAGCTCCTACACACATACATACACACACGCATATATAATGGCCCGATTTCTCACAATTAATTCCGATTAAGTGCGCTCCACCTACGATTTGAACTCAGCATCTCACTATCGGAGTTACTTAATCTTTACACGCTTTTCCATGCTGCCTTCACGAAAACCCTTCTTCTCCATCCAAATCTCCTTTCATTGGACACCTTATCTACGGACAATTACCAACTAAACAAACCCCATATCTTTTATACACGAACTTTTTTTCACTCCCCATTAATTAATATATTTTCAAATGTTGAATTTTGTCTTTTCCACTGCCAACTTATCTATCTATGTAATTCCTCTGATGATAAGATTTTGATCTTTGAAAAGCCTTGGCTTAAGGAAAGAATAATAAACACAATTTTATTACTGAATATACCTTGCATTGAACAATCGAAGTTGATATAAATCTGGACATTCGTACATGTTTATCACTCTTCTTTCATCTATCTTTATATATATATATATATATATATATATATATATATATATATATATATATATATATATATATATATATATATATATATATATATATATATATACAGGGTGTCTCCAAAAAATGTACTCACTCGTAGAATGACGAGAAAACTTTTATTTATGAACATAGAGTGAAATGAAATAGCATCGAATACATGAGACAGATGTAATTGAAGAATCATGTTCGCAAATGTTCAAACTGATGACCATTATTGTTCAAACAAAGCTGATAACGCGCACCAAGATTCTAAGAGTGAGTACGTCATTCTAAGAGTGAGTACATTTTTTGAGACACCCTGTATATATATATATATATATATATATATATATATATATATATATATATATATATATATATATATATATATATATATATATAAATATAAATAAGTTGTGGTTTTTATAAGCATCTACAAGCTCAAATTATGAAATCAGATTGAAAACTAGATTACGAGATGCAAAATATTTTCAAATAAATGAAACATTTTTCATATAAATGATATATTTCGACATAAACATGTCCTCTTCAGTGTATACAGACATTTTTACCTTTTTTTCTGTTTCATTGTCCAGATCTCCACCGAAAAATCACAAGAGATCTCTAGATGTTAATAGAGTGAGTTTTAAAAAGTCTGATTCTGTGTATCTCCACGCTGGCACGTGATGTTTTAATAAATCAGTTGTGCTACTTAAAAGCATTTCAAGTTAAAATTATGAAATCAGATTGAAAACTAAATTACGAAATGCAAGATTTTTTCAAATAAATGAAACATTTATTTATTTTAATATTAATTATATATTTCGACATAAACATGTCTTTTTCAGTGTATACAAACAATTTTTTTTCATTGTCACAATCTTCCAAACGGCGACGCCACAATAAAATAATGAGAAATTATTTAAATATTAGTTAAATCCTATTTAATTCAGCGAAATTATAAAAATATTATATCCTATTTTATTCACCAAAATTATTTCAATATTAGTTAAATCTTATTTCATTTGCAGAAATGATTTAAATATTAGTTAAATCCTATTTGATTCACTGAAATTATTAAAATATTAGTTAAATCCTATTTCATCCATCGAAATTGTTTAAATGCTAGTTAAATCCTATGTCATTTACATGAATTATTTAAATATTAGTTAAATCCTATTTCATTCAGTTGAATTATTTTAATATTAGTTAAATTCTATTTCATTTACATAAATTATTTTAATATTAGTTAAATTCTATTTTATTCAAATGAATTATTTAAATATTAGTTAAATCCTATTTCATTCAGTTGAATTATTTTAATATTAGATAAATCCTATTTCATTCACTGAAATTATTAAAATATTAGTTAAATCCTATTTGATTCATCGAAATTATTTAAATGCTAGTTAAATCCTATGTCATTTACAAGAATTATTTAAATATTAGTTAAATCCTATTTCATTCAGTTGAATTATTTTAATATTAGTTAAATTCTATTTCATTTACATAAATTATTTAAATATTAGTTAAATCCTATTTTATTCACTGTGATTATTTAAATATTGGTAAAATCCTATTTCATTCACTGAAATTATTTAAATATTAGTAAAATCTTATTTCACTCACTGAAATTATTTAAATATTAGTAAAATCCTATTTCATTCATTAAAATTATTTAAATATTAGTTAAATCCTATTTAATTCACTGAAATTATTTAAGTATTGGTAAAATCCTATTTCATTTAGATAATTTTTTTAAATATTAGTTAAATCTGATTTCATTTGCAGAAATGATTTAAATATTAGTTAAATCCTATTTGATTCACTGAAATTATTAAAATATTAGTTAAATCCTATTTGATCCATCGAAATTGTTTAAATGCTAGTTAAATCCTATGTCATTTACATGAATTATTTAAATATTAGTTAAATCCTATTTCATTCAGTTGAATTATTTTAATATTAGTTAAATTCTATTTCATTTACATAAATTATTTAAATATTAGTTAAATTCTATTTTATTCAAATGAATTATTTAAATATTAGTTAAATCCTATTTCATTCAGTTGAATTATTTTAATATTAGATAAATCCTATTTCATTCACTGAAATTATTAAAATATTAGTTAAATCCTATTTGATTCATCGAAATTATTTAAATGCTAGTTAAATCCTATGTCATTTACAAGAATTATTTAAATATTAGTTAAATCCTATTTCATTCAGTTGAATTATTTTAATATTAGTTAAATTCTATTTCATTTACATAAATTATTTAAATATTAGTTAAATCCTATTTTATTCACTGTGATTATTTAAATATTGGTAAAATCCTATTTCATTCACTGAAATTATTTAAATATTAGTAAAATCTTATTTCACTCACTGAAATTATTTAAATATTAGTAAAATCCTATTTCATTCATTAAAATTATTTAAATATTAGTTAAATCCTATTTAATTCACTGAAATTATTTAAGTATTGGTTAAATCCTATTTCATTTAGATAATTTTTTTAAATATTAGTTAAATCTGATTTCATTCACTGAAATTATTTAAATATTGGTTAAATCCTATTTCATTCACTGAAATTATTTAAATATTAGTTAAATCCTATTTCACTCACTGAAATTATTTAAATATTGGTTAAATCCTATTTAAATTACATAAATTATTTAAATATTGGTTAAATCCTATTTCAATTACATAAATTATTTAAATATTGGTTAAATCCTATTACAATTACATTAATTATTTACATATTGGTTAAATCCTATTTCAATTACATAAATTATTAAAATATTAGTTAAATCTTATTTCACTCAGCCAAATTGTTTGGTCTCAGTCAATGCTGCAACGAAAAAATTCTCTCTCCAAATAAAATTACAATTTCTAGTTTAAAACAAATAACAAAAGGTTTATTTTGTGGAAGTTAGAATAATAATCGTTTTATTCTACTGAACAACACAATTTCAAAGAGAATTCTTAGCGTGCCAAAATTAAACTCAAGTCCAAGCCATCATTTGTTTTTGAAAACAACCTAAAACCATCTGCTGAAGAATATATAGATATCACTGGGACCACACGAGAAAGGCCACTTGAGAGAAACAGCTGACAATCTATGGGCATAAAAAAATCCACTGACCAGGGGAGACGATCATACGGGATTATCCTTACTTTGTGAACATCTCAAGTGATGCATAATCACAGAAGTGACGGAACATTACTTTTTCAGGGCTTAATCTCTCAGCATCAATCCCCATTTGAAGATACACTAACTTTTGCATGCGGAGAAATCACATTCTCGCTGGTCAAACCCCAAACCAGATATATTTCCCATTTCTTAGCTGGTTTCTCTTTCCTTAGTTAAATATTTCTCACTCGCAGCAAGTCTGTTATTCGCATGCATTGCAGACATGCAACCCACTAAACAGCACACATTTCTTCGGTTCTTTATATTTTCCGGGTAACGCCGAATACACTGGTCCCACTAGTTGTAAAAGTTCATTATATACAATTTATTAAACACAAGTTGCGATTTTTATCAGTAGCTTAATGAAAATCCATAGTCGGTATCTAATATAACAATAACGCATCTTCGATAATTTTGTTTGGGTAAACGTCTATAATATGGCCGGTTCATGGATTTTTTCCATAGGACGGGTAACGCAAAATATCTGTGAAAACATGACAGATAGATCAAGAGGCAGGTTT
Organism: Sepiola atlantica; assembly: GCA_963556195.1. Classification (NCBI taxonomy): domain Eukaryota; kingdom Metazoa; phylum Mollusca; class Cephalopoda; order Sepiida; family Sepiolidae; genus Sepiola; species Sepiola atlantica. The sequence goes on from OY744547.1 coordinate 55,414,749, forward strand.
TCATATGAATCAACGTTTATGATGAGTTCCTTTGGGGCAAGGCTATGCTTGACACGTCTTTTGGATACGCCATCTCCAATGATGACCACGAACAATTTTAGATCCATGAAAATTGCACGTCTGGATTGTTTCTGGATTTCCGGATCTTTCAAATCAATGGTATTGTCCAAGAAGAGCAATCCAAATTGATGTGGATTATTAGTTCTACGAGGAAGAAATATATCGGGCTTGAGTTTCTTAATCAATGAAGCGAGAGAAGTGTTTTGGCATTTGGCCACTTCGCTGGTCAGTTGTGATTTCTCAGTGAATTCCCCAACGGCCAAGTCCTGGGTTTTCAGACAGTCATCAAATATGATTCCGTAGCGAAAAGCCCCATTTCTCCCAACTTTTTTGATGACTGCAACGCTCGCTTTTAGGATGCGGTCAATCTTTCTCTGGTCGAATCGATTACTACTGACCATAAATACCACGTCGGTCAACTGTGTTTCATCGCAAGCTAAAATAAAGAAAAACGAAAACAATATTTCAGTTTGTCTTCCATTTCGTTTGACAGCATATCAACACGTTATGAGATTTTTGATGATGGAACACATATATTCTCGAAGAATAATTTGAAACATGAAAGAATAAGTGTACGATCCTGATAAGAACAAATGGTTGCTAAAATAAAGAAAAAATGTAACTTATAAAATGTATCGATATTTATTGTTATATTGGTTAATTCGTCGTTTCTCAGCTAAAATGGCAGACAATGAATCGGCTGATTTTTCTGATTAATTTTAGACCTCACAAATGAGTAAGTAAAACCAAATAAATTGTTTGGGACTAATTTCCACACTGATTTTAATAAAAAATAATTTACGGTAAATTTGAAATTAGTCCCAAACAATTTATTTGGGTTTACTTACTCATTTTTGAGGTCGGAAAACTGCAGACGATTCATTGTTAATTCATTGTTCGCCATTTTGGCTATGAAACGACGAATTAACCGTTATATTTATTTGCTTGATTTGCGTAAGAAAATTGTCAAGCTAAGTTAATCTCCACACATATCTACACGACTATACACTGGCTCATATGAGGAATGGTGCACCTTCTCCAAGGAATAATACTTCAAGTCACAGAACTAAGCTGGATACAAAAAAGATAAACAATAACATAGTTAACTGGTCAATTGGTGAGAGGAAAATTAATATTCCTAACTTCTGTACTACTTCAACGTTTTACAGGTAAAAGAGAACTTTTATGGAATATTTAAATATCTATGTATCTCATGTAGAGATTAAGTATTAGCCCCAGGAAGGGACCCCTTAATTTCTGAGAACTTCCACTGAAGTAAAATGTCTAGAAATATGTACGATTTTTTATCACCTAAATATTTAATGTATTTTTATGTAATTATTTTTATTGGTGATTGTAGCGTTCAATATCGAAGGTTCGATCTCTGTCTAAGTTAGCCATGCTGATGACGGCTGTGAGCCAGAAACACGTGTCCATGGATGGATAAATAAAACTGTACTTACCATTGGTAAACGTTTGATTCTTGATCGCCGTACAAGCCTTGTTCGCAAAAAGGTTGGAATGTTTCCAAAGAATTCCAAAAGAGGCGAAGGTGTGTACAAATTGTGCGGACGGTGTACTGGCTATGTCCTCCATTTGCTGCTGATTCACGGCAGCACCGATTCCAACCACAAAGATTTTCACGCCGGATTCCCGGAGCAACCTAGCCTCTATGCGTGTCCGACTAGCATAACTATAAAAACCGTCGGTAAAGAGGATTAAAATTCTCTCTGCGCCTGCGCGGATTGAAGCCGCGTTAAACACGTCACGTCTCACCCGATCAAGAGCTTGGTGTATGCTCGTACCACCTCCTATATAATCAATTCTATGAATTATACGCAATGCTGTTGGCTTGTCAGAACCGGTGTTGAAATGCAGAACGTGCTTGTATACATTTCTAAACACTGAAACGCCGACCCGCGTCTTTCTGGCGCCAATGTCAAAATTGTTAACAATATTTTCGATCGCGTTAATCTGTTTTCTGAAGTCCTTAATCTGTACACTTGATGAATAATCCATAAGAAACCCGTTTTTTTATGGGTTTAATGGTGAAACATTAAAAGTATTTTAATATACAATGATTTGGATATAAGTGTCTGTCCTCGTGTGAAGCTGTGTCCGCGCCTCTGATCGACCGCCTCATCCAAATGCACGTGTTGTGGTTCTTCTTTGATTTCTTCATCTTCTTATTAACCGTGTCCAGATTCTCGTGTAGTTGGTGGTCGTGGATCAAATCCATAGTCCACGGTTTACATATATAATAAAAACAACAGACATCTACCGACATTTTTTACAAGAGACTGTTGGACACGGATGCGTGTGTGTGTGTGTCGTTAGGGTCTTGTCGCCAGTGTGTATACGTCTGAGCCAACTCTTCATCTCTCGCTTTTTAAATCTCAACTAAGATTGACTCTGTTATTTCTCTCCTGGTAAAATTAGATAGGTTTATATAATTGTATGTGAAGAATTAAAACCCAAGGAAGCCTATATATTATTTAAAGACCACAAAAGTAATTTTAACAATAACCCTAGCACTCTCTTAATTAATCTGACCAAACCAGAAATAGGAAGAATTAGTAAAAAAAATATTTCCAGAATTAACAAGCAAATAAAAAAGACCTATAATTAAACGAGTGGGTGAATACTGTCGAAGCAATCACTTGGTTTTAAAATATCTAAAATAAAGATAAATGTACTACAAGTGGACATCGTCGATTTCTATCCATCCATATCCGAAGAACTCTTCAACATCACCCTAGAATTTGCCGAGATGTATACCGATATATCCGAGAATGAAATCATTAAAAAATGTAGAAGATCAGTTTTAATCAATAATAATGACCAATGGATTAAAACAAAAATGAAAAACTCCTTTGATTTGGCCATGGATGTCCTTGACCTCGCGGAGTCTTCAGATCTTGTGGGGTTATTTATTTTATATACGCTTACAAATATATTTGATAATGCAGATATCGGCCTATATAGAGATGATGGATTAGCTATAATAAGTGATTCCAACGAGGTCAAGAGAGAACATTATATATATGATAATTTAAAAATCAGGCCTAAGAATAGAAATACTGGCTAACATAAATATAAATACTGGCTAACATAATAGAAATACTGGCTAACATAATAGAAATACTGGCTAACATAATAGAAATACTGGCTAACATAAATATAAATACTGGCTAACATAATAGAAATACTGGCTAACATAATAGAAATACTGGCTAACATAAATATAAATACTGGCTAACATAATAGAAATACTGGCTAACATAATATAAATACTGGCTAACATAAATATAAATACTGGCTAACATAATAGAAATACTGGCTAACATAATAGAAATACTGGCTAACATAATAGAAATACTGGCTAACATAATAGAAATATAGGCTAACATAAATATAAATACTGGCTAACATAATAGAAATACTGGCTAACATAATAGAAATACTGGCTAACATAAATATAAATACTGGCTAACATAATAGAAATACTGGCTAACATAATAGAAATACTGGCTAACATAATAGAAATACTGGCTAACATAAATATAAATCACTTTTTAGATGTCACTTTAAACTTAAATGAAAATACTTACGAGCCATATTTAAAAGATAACGCTAATCCAATATAGTAAACCAAAAGTTACCTCGCCCCCCGGATCAATCATAAAACAGATTCCTAATTCTATCGAACGTAGGTTTATCAATAACCTAGCAATGAAAATGTATTTTTAAAATTAAGCAACATTTACAATACAGCTCTAAAAATAGTCGGTACCATAATATCAAAATTAAATATAAGAAACAGGGCACCAATAATTATAATAATTTTTTTAAAAAGAGATGAAGAAATATAATCTGGTATACACCGCCTTATAATCAGATGCTAAAAAGTAAACTGGGCAAAAAGAAAAAGAATATATTACCACTACAAATAGCAATAACTCAAGCCCTAATAGCAATCACCCAAATAGAAATGAAAAAGTTAGTAATGAAAAGAAAACCTGTAACTGCATAACTCGTACACTTTGTCCACTACAAAATAAATGCATAACCAAAAATATTGTTTAACAAGCCACAAAATTTGCGAAAGAAAGACCGAATAACAAGAATTACTACGTGGGTATGACCTCCCAACATTTCAAAACCAGATATTACGACCACAACAGTACATTTAAAAAACAAAAAACGCCAAATAAAAATAGCACTAGCAAATCATTACTGGGAGCTAAAAGAAAGCGGGCGCTCAGCAATAATCAGAATGGAAAATAATACGACAGGCCAGTACATGTAGAAATTTAGACGACCCGTGTAGATTATGTCTAAATAAGAAATTTGAAATCCTAACCTTTAAAGACCACCAAAACCTATTAAACTGTAGAAGTGAAATAGCAAGCAACTGCTTACACCATTCCAAAAATACACTTCCAGAGGTTCTTCTGGCAGTGGGCTAAGTGTGTGTAAGCACAAGGGGTCTACTTTGAAGGAGATTAGGGTCCCAACCCCGTCAGGTATTTGAAATATTTTTCTGGACTAAGGTCCGATACTTTTTAGACAGGCCTCTTATATTTGCTAGTAATCTCTGCGTTAAACTTTATGTTATTTCCCCATTAAATATTGAGTAAGAGAACTCACGGTGATACGGAGCAAGAATAAAATTAAGAAGAAAAACTCAAATCAACATTTAAACTATTTGCATTATAATTTATTTATTTAACAACGGAGTGGGGTTTCTTCAGATGCTATCTGATGGGTAGTCACTTGGTTACTGAAAATGAATGGGAATGTTTACACCGTCTGGGCAATGTTAGAATGGGGAAGATGAGGAGGGGCCACAGGGAAAGAAATGTTTACCATTTCCAACCGTAGTAGCAGAGGGTCAACCCCCACTCTAGTTCCGGGTAAAATGCTAACCATCCTTCTCTCCCTCAGTCAACTAAATGCTAATAGTTGACGTGATGTGGTTGGGCTTGAGCACCTAAAAGAGTGAAATAATTTCATACGGTATAGCTAATATGCAAATATGAATTTATTGACAAATTGTAATAATCTATAAGTAAAATATTATCCTTATACCTAATTAAATACTAAGGTAAATTAAGTTGTTGTTTTTGTTTCACGGCATATCAACACTTTTTCAGGTCATTTAATGCCGAATCCGGTCATTTTGGTGAAGGTTTTTATGCTTCAAGTTCTTTATATGTTTAAGTATTTATTCATCATGTTTGATTGAGTGAAAGGGGGGGAAGAGGGGAGGGACAGGGGGAGGGAGGGAAATTGTTGCTTTTTTGTTTTGGATTTTGCAAAACATGATTGAGTTTTGCAAAAGAAAAAACAATAAAATATCAATGTTTGGTACATTTTGAGTCAGGAAGTCAATAATTTCAGATAACCTGATTTGGTAGCGCCAGTAGGTTCTATTTGATTCATAGATGGGGCCCTTACAGGTATTACCACTCTGGGTCAGAATGTAACTGGGAGCAATGGCAAATAAGGGCAACTCCACATTTTCCACAGCTCCAAAATGGAGGCTTCACCACTGGATGTCTTTTAAGGTCATACCCAGGACCTTGTATTCACCCATACATACATACATACATACATACATACATACATACATACATACATACATACATACATACATACATACAATGTCTGTATTAAGGGAAGGGGTGTTGCCATATGTTTTGTGTCCACATGCGGAGGGTAGACGTATGTTCCTTTACCTCACCTGTGCATTGTATACATATATATACATATATATATATATATATATATATATTTGATATTAGCGATAATATTAATGCATTCAATTAGTAAATCGTGAGTATATATATATATATATATATATATATATATATATATATATATATATCAATTTATATTTATATATATATACATATATATATATATGTATATATATATATATATATAATTATGTTTATTTATACAGAGATGTACAAAAAACCGCTACACTGGCATGTCGATGTTATTGATCAATAGTTATTAGAAACTAAGATCTCATCAGGGGCAAAAAGTCTAACCTTTCACTCAGATATTTGTATCGGGAAAGCCCGGTTGAAATTATGTGGATGTTTATCCTGCGTATGTTTTCTATACGTGGAGTACTATATATATATATATATATATATATATATATATATATATATATATATATATATATATATACATATATATATATATATACATATATATACATATATATATATATATATATACATATATATACATATATATATACATATATATACATATATACATATATATATATACATATATATATATATATATACATATATATACATACATATATATGCATGCATATATATATACATATATGTATATACATATATATATACATATATATATAATTTATAATTATATATACATATATATATATATATATATATATATATAATTTATTTAGATACTGTATGTTACATATTTCAGCAATGTACCGCGGTTTCATCCAAAAGGGCAGATTTAGACATCTGCTGGATGAAACCGCGGTACATTGATGAAATATGTAATTTACAGTTTCTAAATAAACTATATTAGCTCTCTTATATGATCGAGCACTTTATTTGATTTCTTTTCATATACAACCTGACACACTACATATATATATATATATATATATATATATATATATATATATATATATATATATGTATGTGTGTGTGCGACACTATGATGTAGAACTTCAAGAATTCAACGATTCTGTTGTACACGAAATTTACTTACATATATATACATATATACATACATTTATATATACATATATATGTGATTTTATGAAGGCTTACCAAAGCATTCCTTTCAGGACACCAATGATCACCATTAAAGATATTTTTTCTTACAAATATTATTTATTCAAATTTACATTTTATTTGAATAAATTACATTTAATTTGAATAAATAATATTTGTAAGAAAAAATATTATTAATGGTGATCATTGGTGTCCTGAAAGGAATGCTTTGTAAGCCTTCATAAAATCACATATAAATGCTCTGTACTCTGTAATCGAGTATCATCGAGCTTGTTTTTATTGGAACAACCCCGGTCTTCACTGAATGATCTATTTTATAAGTGAAAAATCTAAATCTATATATATATATATATATATATATATATATATATATATATGTATGTATGTATGTATGTATGTATGTATGTATGTGTGTGTGTGTGTGTGTGTGTGTGCGACACTATAATGTAGAGCTTCAAGAATTACACAGGTTAGACGTCATATAATTAGTAGAACTCGACATTCCAAACACGCATTATTTGTGAGTTCCTAATTGTTGCTTTGTTGCTGGGTAACTAAAACTGTACTCACCATTTTGGTCATTGGGAGATGCTTGATTGTATACCTTTTTGATCAAGAGATTGGAGTGTCTCTGAAGAATGTCTAAGGAGGCGAATATGTGTACAAATTCAGAAGTCGGTTGACTTGCTATGTCCTTTACTTTCTGCTTATCCACGGCATCACCGATTCCAACCATGAAGATCTTAATGCCGTTTTTCCGGAGAAACTTAACCTGTCTTAATATTTGACTGAAATCACCTGAAATACCGTCGGTAAAAAGGATCGCTATCCTTTCTGCGCCGACGTGATACGACGGTGGAAAGAACACGTGGGACCTGACGTACTGAAGGGCTTTAAGGGTCGTACTTCCCCTTCCTATATGTTTGATATTTCGAATAACCTGCAAAGCTTTCTGCTTTTTGTAACCATTGCTATGATGCAGCACGTGGGTGTATTCATTTTCAGTAAATATTGTCATGCCAACCTGGATCTTTTTGGCGCCGATGTCAAAATTATTAACGATGTTATGGATGGTGTTTCTTAGTTTTTTGAATTTCTCAATCGGTAAACCTGATGAAAAATCCAAGACGAAATCGACATCGGCTCTCTTACAGACTACAAAGGAAAAGAAAAACGTACGGTTAATTTCGCATGAAATTATAATCAATTTCTTAAAATAAAATTATAGTTAATTTCTCTTAAAACCATAAAACCTGTTAGTATTATTAACAGAAAATTTCATATATATATATATATATAATTATTTTTATTGATACAGACATGTACAAAAAGCCGCTACACTGGCATGTCGATGTTATCGATCAATAGTTATTAGAAACTAAGATCTCATCAGGGGGAAACATCTTATCTTTCACTCAGATGTTCATATTGAGAAAAAAACAATAGCTCTATTTACTATTGAGCACTATTTTAAATTATGTGGATGTCTACTTTACCTGGATGTATATATATATATATATATATATATATATATATATATATATATATATGCTTCTTCGCCCGTGTTCAAGTAAGCCGTCGTTGTAATAACCAAATTGTTAAACTGAAGAACGAAAGGGGCGCATACATAGACGAAGCCAATACAGTATTTAATAGAAAAAATTCATTGTCTGATTCATAAAATCTTAAATGGACTAAAAATGTGTAGGCAATTGAATGTAAGTATGGATAGAAAAATGTATGAGGAACATGATGGTTCACAGATACACCTTGAATCTGTACACGCTCGCTTAAGCCATGGGAGATCATCACGTGATAACGGAGAAATTCAATTATATTTAACACTGAAAGCGGCTGGTGTAAACATAAAGACGTCTGATAGGACTCTACGACAGAGCTAGAGTCTTGCACTGGGGCTTCAGGTTACCGCCTATTTTCATTATATAAAATTATCATTGTTTATCAGCTATTTAACATTGGCCGAGCGGTTAAAGATGTTGGATTTGACTTGAAAAATACTTGTAGTCCAGGGTTTCGAATCGCATGACCGGTAGTGAATAGTCATATCTCTATGCTGAAGAGTCCAGATTAAAAAAGGACGAAACGTATACGTACATATATAATAAACAATTACAAATATTTATATTTGTCGCTCCTCGAAAAAGTAGAGCACTGTAATGGTAATATTAACACAGCATGACGTCACTTGTTTTATAATGCATCGTTCCTTCCCTTAAAAAAAAGAAGCCGCCGATAAAAGTGTTAAAATTATCATTGTTTATCAGCTATTTAAACTTGGCCAAGCGGTTAAAGACGTTGGATTTGAGTTGAAAAATCGAATCGCATGACCGGTAGTGAATAGTCATATCTCTATGCTGAAGAGTCCAGATTGAAAAATGACGAAACGTATACGTACATAGATAATAAACAATGACATATATATATATATATATATATATATATATATATATATATATATATATATATATATATATTATACGTACATAAAAGTAATCCATGTACACGTGTTTCTGGCTATTAGCCGTCATCAGTATGGCTAACTTGGAGAAGGATCGAACCTTCCATATAATTGACTTGAGTTTTACCATCGGGCAATGACGCCCTGCCCGGAAATGTGTACGATTTTTATCATAGTCTTCATGGTCCGGTGGTAAAGCTTCAGACTATAGACAATGATATTGAAGGTTAGATTCTTGTCCAAGTTTTTCATGCTGATGACGGCTGATAGCCTTAATACACGTGTCATGGATTATTTTATGTACGTATGAAATTAATAAAAAGATATAAAAACAAAAAAAAAATACGCCCGATTAAGTAAAAATGCAATCCTCTGTACTAATATTTTTCACTTCGGAAGTGAAAAATAGAAATGCGACAAACTGACCTCTACTATTGCCAATAAAAAAATAACAAAAATACGTAACTTATATATATATATATATATATATATATATATATATATATATATATATATATATATATATATATATATATATAGGTAAAGGATGAAATAATTCCGACAGTATGAGCTAAAGTAATTACAGTGAAGATCTTAGACTAAAGAGTCGATCTCAACGTTTCGCCCAAATGTTCCGTCAGCTTTATCAAGAGCGCGTTCTTTTACCACTTTTCAGTTTAACTCTTTAGAAGCCCACACAAATTTAGTCGAAACGCTGATATGGATGCCTGAATGACAAGTCTTCCGTTTTTCAATTTTAGCTCACATATGTGAGGAAAATTTATATG
>OY744547.1:55427381-55429881 GCA_963556195.1 Sepiola atlantica
TGACTTCCTTTATTTATTATTTACTGTGGGACAACTTCACAACAGATTGGCGACGAGGAATCGAAACGATTTCACTGCAAAAAAATCACCCAAAGTGATTCGCAAGATCTTCACGGAAAAAAACCCATCTTCGTAGGATATTTGGATTCGCAAGGATTAACAGCAAATTAACTACTGAGTAGTTAAGCGAAAAAGAAACAAAAAAAAACACAAACTCAAAACTTACTACCAAAAATCGAAAACTAGAAAACACGAAAGATATTTTCAATTATTGAAATAATTGAATACACTGATACCTTTATTTTTTTTTCTCTTCAAGTTTCACTGACTCGTTAAGATAAATGTTATCCGCGTCAACTATTACAGATATTGTGTAAGTTTGTCGTTATTATTAGGACAACATCTGATATTTGAGCAAAATCCGGATTGACTATTTATTAAAACGGTCTACCACAGAATTGTTGAGAGCAAAGGACGGACAGTGAAAAAATATATTCGCGTAAGTCATTTGTGCTTCTAACAAAGAACTGTTAAATAAGCAAGTCGCATTTTTGCAAAATGAAAAGGGGTTAAAAAGATTTCCCATAAAACTAGTCTTATTAAGCTTATAGCGACGGACTTGGTTTTGTAAAACTACGTACACATATATATAAAAAAATTAAAAAAAAAAAATTTCTTAGTTTTGTTTTACAAACAAAAGAACTGGGATTGAATTTTTTTTTTTACTAAGGAATAATATATTTCTTGTTTTGTGTATTAGTTGAGCAAACTAATTATATTAAGCACGTTGTGGGGAAAACTGATTTATTTTTACAAGTGTAAATTGTGTGGTGCATGACTTGAATTCGTGAATGATGGACACTGAATTCAAGGATTCTCCTTTTCAATTACTTAAATTCCAAACGGAACAAAATGTTGCGTTACAAAGACAGCAAGTTGAATAACAAATGGAACTTCAAAGAAAACAAGTTGAAATTGAGGAGAAATTTAAAAGAGAGTTGTTGGAACAGCAAAAAGTCCAAAGAAAAATGCATGCTGAACAAAAAGAGCTGGCGACAACACGAGAAGAAAGATTCCAAGAAAGACTGCTACAACAGCAGAAACACTTCGAAGAACTCTTGATAAAAACACAGGAGGAACAGAGAAAATTTCTGGAGGCAACACAGTTAACGAAAGCAAACGAGAATCATAATGCATTCTCCCAGGCGGCTGTGTGGAGCGCTATCGAAATTTTCAATTATAATCCAGAAGACGATGTCACTTTTGCTCACTTCTATAGAAGATATGAGGATATTTTTGTATCGGACTGCAGTACATGGACAGACTCTAAAAAAGTTAGATTTTTGCTAAGAAAATTAGGAGCTGCCGAACATACAAAGTTCGTGAATTTTATCCTTCCAAAAAAGACCAGTGAGTTGAACTTCCAGGAGGCAGTTACTTTACTAACAGAACTGTTTTCTATAAAAACTTCTCTTTTCCACAGGAGATATAAGTGTATGAATGTCACTAGAAGAGAGGAAGACGACTACATTACGTATGCAAGTATAGTAAATAAACTTTGCGACGATTTTAAATTAGAGGAATTATCATCGGATAATTTTAAATGTCTAATATTCTTGCAAGGTCTGGTCTTAAAAAAAGACTCTGAAATCAAACGTCGTGTTTTAAATAAACTCGAAAATGAGCCATGTCTAACAATACAAAACTTAGCGGAAGACTGTGAACGTTTTGTTGCGTTGAAACAGGACAGTCGTGACATAGAGGAAAACGGAGTGTCGCACATTAAAAAAATCCATCAGAAGAAAAAATTGACTTCAATGAATAACCAGAGAAAAAACATGGAAAAGATCCACCTGGACCGTGTTGGAGGTGTGGAGATAACCATTGGTACAATGAGTTTCCCTACATATTCAAACAATGTGACAACTGCCACCAGAAAAGACATAAGGCATCACGTTGTAGGAAAAAATCTGGTAGAAAGACAGCCATTAAACTGACAAAAATTGAACCTGAAGAACAAAATATCTGGAAATATGTACAGGTCAAAATGCTTAAAAAAAAGTAAGACTACAGCTTGATAGTGGGTCTGACATTTCCATCATTAATGTACAGACATGGAAGAAGCTTGGGAGACCCACTATGATCAAATCACAAAAAACGGCGAGAAGCGTCAGTGGTGAAAAAATAACCTTCGAAGGGGAATTATTGACGAATATTTCTTTCCAGAATAAGACCGTAAAAGCCAAAATTTTTGTTATGCGAAAATCGAATAACCTTTTTGGAACTGATCTGATTGAAAAGTTTAGCCTATGGGATCTGCCTTTAAGCTCCTTCTGCCAAAAGGTTGAGGATTCGAATGTGGAGGCAGAAAAACTCAAGAGGGAATTAAAAGAAAATTTTCCAGACGTATTTTCAGGCGGTCTTGGAAGGTGTACAAAAGCGGTAGCAAAGTTTGAAGTTAAAACAAATGAACTACCTGTGTTCAGAAAGAAAAGAAATG
>OY744547.1:55437381-55444881 GCA_963556195.1 Sepiola atlantica
GGAAGGTCTTACCCATCCGGCTCTCTTCAGCTTCTGTTGTCATCTGTTTTGGAAATGTGAGGTCACATGACACTCTCGTTGGGACGCGTTATTTGCTCAGTGTGTTGTGTGTGTTTGTTTAAATTTAAATTTAGTGTAATAAGACCGTTGAGATTTAAAACACGAGGGAATTCAAGATTAAAGGGAATAAAAAATAAAAAATATATGAAAATATATATAAAAAAATATATATAAAAAAATATATATAAAAACATTTCAATACTAAGAATAAAAAAAGAGAGAGAGAATAAAAAAGAAGAATAAAAAAATATAGAGAATAAAAAAATATAGAGAATAAAAAAAGAGAGAAAGAAAGAATGAAAACATAATGAATAAAAATAAATTAAAAAATTTAAAAAATAAAAAAAATAATAATAATAAAAAAATAAAATTAAAAATTAAAAATTAAAAAAAAAAATAATGAAAGGGTTTCTCTGAAATTCCCGTGAGCCAAATTATGAGTTTGTATCATTAGCCGTTATATTTTTGAAGGTATGCGTTCTAAAAGGAAAAACCGTTAACGTGTTAAAAATCTTTTACCCAGATTGGAGTGATTTTAATGAAGAAATTCGGATCTAAGGGAGGTAACTTAGTTGGAAATATGAAATGTTTGAGTTTGTTAAAATGGATTTGTAGATTAATCTAGTGGCTGATAAATAAATTAAATATTTTTGCATTTTTGCATTTTTGTGAAAGTCGAAGTTTTTGCTCTTGGAATTTATGTGGATATAGTGTGTTTAAATGGATTTGTAGAGTAATCTAGTGACTGATAAATAAATTAAATATTTTTGTATTTTTGTGAAGGTCGAAGTTTTTGCTCTTGAAATTTATGTGGATATAGGTTGATGAGGTGTTTGTTCGTTTTTATTGTGTTTATATTAGTAGAGGGGGGTAGTTAGACATTATGTGAATCGGTCAGACCAGTTTATAAGTAATGCTTGTCTCTTGTGGATACACCCCCTAAATATTTCATCGCGGATATTTAAACAGGCTGTATTCGGATCGATGATGGCTTTTGAAATGTGGTATTTTTCAGCGTCAGATAGAGGACATCTGTTTATGGCTGGAGAGAAGGATGGCTTTCTCTCAATTATTTTCCATTTGATGGTGAAGGGTGTATTTTCTTCTTTAAGCTGCCATATTCGGGTCGCGAGTGCCGTATTAGCCTTGTTTTTGTATCTGAAGGAGTTTCTGTGTGCGTATAGCCTTTGTTTGAAGTTTCCCTTCGTCATCCCAATATATTTTTCTGCACTACTGGTATTCTGGTCTGGTAGAGATCAATATCGAAGGTTCGATCCTTGTCCGAGTTAGCCATGCTGATGACGGCCGTGAGCCAGAAACGCGTATGCGTGGGTTAATTTTATGTACGTATAAATTAATTAAAAAATATATAGAGAGAGATATATAAATTCAATTGCCTTTCATTTAGAAGTATTTTTTTACTTTTTATTTTATATTTTGTTATTTTTTTACTTTTTATTTTATATTTTGTTATTTTTTTTACTTCTTATTTTATATTTTGTTATTGTTTTTACTTTTTATTTTATATTTTGTTATTTGTTTAAAGATTTTGTTATTTGTAGTGTGAAGTATGCTCATACCAGGTTGTCCTGACAAACCCTTGTACAGAGAGACCGAAGACACTCGAGGGGTGTGTCTAGTAGGTAATTCAAACTCTCATATGCTTTTTTTTTCATTTTCTTATCTTTTTGTTTTGGCTGGGGAGTGGGCACCCTAACCGGATGCCAGACATCCACTCGCTATTTCAGACACCCCAGTACAAAAAAAAACACTTTAATATTTAAAAATATTTACAGTATATATATATATATAAGTTCAGATGCAAGGAGTTACACTAATCCTGTAACTCCTTGCATCTGAACTTTCGATGTAATAAAATTTGTATTAATTTTATGTAATTTTATGCAATTTCTTATCTTCATCTTTCCTTCTTTAAATTGATTGCCTTACTCAATGTATTGAGCTTTACTTTATCACGATAGATCACTTTAACGATACTTAACTTATCGTTAATTCTATTATATATATATATATATATATATATATATATATATATATATATATATTCTTTATTTGGCCTCGTTTTCAACAAAAAGCTGTCGCTTCTCTTAGACTTGATAGAAGTCACTATAAATTCCCGATTGCCTGCGTTTAATATACACAGTTCAACTTCAACTTCTGAAAAACTACTCTCATTCTCGGTCCATGGAAGTATTTTAAAATGGCCCGAATTCTCAAAATTACTTCCGAATATGTGCGTTCCACCTACGATTGAACTAAACATCTTTCTATTGGATTTACTTCATTCTTGAACTTTTTCAACGCTGCCTTCACGAAAACCATTCTTTTCCATCTTTAAATCTCCTTTCACTGGACACCGTATCAACAGACATTTACCAACTGGACAGACCCAAAAAATGAAGTAAATCCAATAGAAAGATGTTTAGTTCACTCACTCTCTATTACTTAATATTTTTTCACATTTTTAATTTTGGCTTTTCCACTGCCAAATTATCTATCTATGTAATTCGTCTGATGATAAGATTTTAATCTTTGAAAAGCCTTGGCTTAAGGAAGAATAATAAACATGTTTTTACCGAGTACACTTTGGATTGAACAATCGAAGTTGAAATAGATTTATCATTCATACATGTTTATCCCTCTTCTTTTATCTATCTTTATAATTGTTCTATCTCGTATATTGAGCTTAAACCATTTCACTATAGGTTCTATCTACTAAAAGTCTCTTTAAATGATTCAGCTCGATGATTGTCAATCAGTAACAACAGAGCATATATACGTCAGGTTCATTTTATATTCCAATAACCATTTTATTATTTTTTTTTTTACATTTCCAAAAAAAAACATAACATAACTTTTCTTTCTTTTTTATTTGTTTACGTCCATAAATTCACCACTGTATATTGTAGGTTCATTTCAAGACATTTTAATCGAAGAACTTTTTATTCTTTATGGATTTTTCTGATGATTTTGTATCGTTGCAGAGACGATATTGGCATACAAAATATTGTTTGGCTAGCGGCAAATGAAACGGACCGTAAAAAATACATCTCACAAATGTGATAAAAATATATTAAAAAAATAATAATAATAACATGGTTATTGTAATATAAAATTAACCTGACCTATATATATATATATATATATATATATATACATATATATATATATATATATATATATATATAATAATGGTAATAATCCAGGTGAAAAATATCCACAGGGTGGTAATCCAGAGAATTTTAACCGGGTTTATAAAAAGTGCTCAATATCAAAATAGAGCTTTATATATGATAGTTTTATTTACACAGACATGTACAAAATCTGCGACACTGGCATGTCGATGTTATCGATCAACAGTTACTATAAACTCTGCCTGATGAGATCTCAGTTTATAGTAACTGTTACTATAACTCTGCCTGATGAGATCTCAGTTTATAGTAACTGTTGATCGATAACATCGACATGCCAGTGTCGCAGATTTTGTACATGTCTGTGTAAATAAAACTATCATATATATATATATATATATATATATATATATATATATATATATATATATATATGACGTTATGTACGCATTATTTTTTAATTATTGTTTTGTTGCTCGATAAGTTAAACTGTACTTACCATGTTTAATCTTGTTGATCAAAAGAATTGACTGTTTCTTAAGAATGTCAAAAGAGTTGACCTTATGGACAAATTCACTGGACGGTTGACTCGCCATTTTCTGCATTTGCTTCAGATCCACACCAGAACCGATTCCGACCACAAAGATCTTAACGCCGGATTTCTGGAGCAACTTGACCTCCTTTGACACCTGACTAGAATCACCCGAAATACCGTCGGTGAAAACGACCAGAATCATTTCCGCCCAGGTGTGATCTGACAGTGGGTAGAAATCGTGGTGTCTGACCAGTTGAAGGGCTTTGACGGTCGTTCTTATACCTCTCATAGTTTTTAGATTTTGAATAACCTGCAATACATTCGACATGTTGAAACCATTAGCGAAATGCTGAACATGGGTGTAGGTTTTATTGGTAAACATTGTAATTCCAACCCGGGTCTTTTTAGCGCCGAGGTCAAAATTGGTGACAATGTCTTTAATGGTGGTTGTCAGTTCTTTAAATTCCTTCTTTGATAAACTTAGTGAAACATCCAAGAGGAAATCGACATCGGCTCTCTTATATCTGCAGGCTACAAAAGAAAACAAACATAAAGGTAACTTCTTCTACAATTGCGTTAGCATCATTAACACGAAATGCTGCATCTACATATTGTAATCCTAACTAGTGGGACCCGTATAATTTACACGAAATGACGTTTTCAATACTAATTATCTTTTGCATCTACATATTGTAATCCTCACTAGTGGGACCCGTGTAAATTACACGAAATGACGTTTTCAATACTAATTATCTTTTGCATATACATATTGTAATCCTAACTAGTGGGACCCGTGTAAATTACACGAAATGACGTTTTCAATACTAATTATCTTTTGCATCTACATATTGTAATCCTAACTAGTGGGACCCGTGTAAATTACACGAAATGACGTTTTCAATACTAATTATCTTTTGCATCTACATATTGTAATCCTAACTAGTGGGACCCGTGCAAATTACTCGAAATGACGTTTTCAATACTAATTATCTTTTGCATCTACATATTGTAATCCTAACTAGTGGGACCCGTGTAAATTACACGAAATGACGTTTTCAATACTAATTATCTTTTGCATATACATATTGTAATCCTAACTAGTGGGACCCGTGCAAATTACTCGAAATGACGTTTTCAATACTAATTATCTTTTGCATCTACATATTGTAATCCTAACTAGTGGGACCCGTGTAAATTACACGAAATGACGTTTTCAATACTAATTATCTTTTGCATATACATATTGTAATCCTAACTAGTGGGACCCGTGTAAATTACACGAAATGACGTTTTCAATACTAATTATCTTTTGCATCTACATACTGTAATCCTAACTAGTGGGACCCGTGTAAATTACACGAAATGACGTTTTCAATACTAATTATCTTTTGCATATACATATTGTAATCCTAACTAGTGGGACCCGTGTAAATTACACGAAATGACATTTTCAATACTAATTATTTTTTGCATATACATATTGTAATCCTAACTAGTGGGACCCGTGTAAATTACACGAAATTACGTTTTCAATACTAATTATCTTTTGCATCTACATATTGTAATCCTAACTAGTGGGACCCGTGTCAATAACACGAAATGACGTTTTCAATACTAATTATCTTTTGCATCTACATATTGTAATCCTAACTAGTAGGACCCGTGTAAATTACACGAAATGACGTTTTCAATACTAATTATCTTTTGCATATACATATTGTAATTCTAACTAGTGGGACCCGTGTAAATTACACGAAATGACGTTTTCAATACTAATTAACTTTTGCATCTACATATTGTAATCCTAACTAGTGGGACCCGTGTAAATAACACGAAATGACGTTTTCAATACTAATTATCTTTTGCATCTACATATTGTAATCCTAACTAGTAGGACCCGTGTAAATTACACGAAATGACGTTTTCAATACTAATTATCTTTTGCATATACATATTGTAATTCTAACTAGTGGGACCCGTGTAAATTACACGAAATGACGTTTTCAATACTAATTAACTTTTGCATCTACATATTGTAATCCTAACTAGTGGGACCCGTGTAAATTACACGAAATGACGTTTTCAATACTAATTATCTTTTGCATCTACATATTGTAATCCTAACTAGTGGGACCCGTGTAAATTACACGAAATGACGTTTTCAATACTAATTATCTTTTGCATCTACATATTGTAATCCTAAGTAGTGGGACCCGTGTAAATTACACGAAATGACGTTTTCAATACTAATTATCTTTTGCATCTACATATTGTAATCCTAACTAGTGGGACCCGTGTAAATTACACGAAATGACGTTTTCAATACTAATTATCTTCTGCATCTACATATTGTAATCCTAACTAGTGGGACCCGTGTAAATTACACGAAATGACGTTTTCAATACTAATTAACTTTTGCATCTACATATTGTAATCCTAACTAGTGGGACCCGTGTAAATTACACGAAATGACGTTTTCAATACTAATTATCTTTTGCATCTACATATTGTAATCCTAACTAGTGGGACCCGTGTAAATTACACGAAATGACGTTTTCAATACTAATTATCTTTTGCATCTACATATTGTAATCCTAAGTAGTGGGACCCGTGTAAATTACACGAAATGACGTTTTCAATACTAATTATCTTTTGCATCTACATATTGTAATCCTAACTAGTGGGACCCGTGTAAATTACACGAAATGACGTTTTCAATACTAATTATCTTCTGCATCTACATATTGTAATCCTAACTAGTGGGACCCGTGTAAATTACACGAAATGACGTTTTCAATACTAATTATCTTTTGCATCTACATATTGTAATCCTAACTAGTGGGACCCGTGTAAATTACACGAAATGACGTTTTCAATACTAATTATCTTTTGCATCTACATATTGTAATCCTAACTAGTGGGACCCGTGTAAATTACACGAAATGACGTTTTCAATACTAATTATCTTTTGCATCTACATATTGTAATCCTAACTAGTGGGACCCGTGCAAATTACACGAAATTACGTTTTCAATACTAATTATCTTTTGCATCTACATATTGTAATCCTCACTAGTGGGACCCGTGTAAATTACACGAAATGACGTTTTCAATACTAATTATCTTTTGCATCTACATATTGTAATCCTAAGTAGTGGGACCCGTGTAAATTACACGAAATGACGTTTTCAATACTAATTATCTTTTGCATCTACATATTGTAATCCTAACTAGTGGGACCCGTGTAAATTACACGAAATGACGTTTTCAATACTAATTATCTTTTGCATCTACATATTGTAATCCTAACTAGTGGGACCCGTGTAAATTACACGAAATTACGTTTTCAATACTAATTATCTTTTGCATCTACATATTGTAATCCTAACTAGTGGGACCCGTGTAAATTACACGAAATGACGTTTTCAATACTAATTATCTTTTGCATCTACATATTGTAATCCTAACTAGTGGGACCCGTGTAAATTACACGAAATGACGTTTTCAATACTAATTATCTTTTGCATCTACATATTGTAATCCTAACTAGTGTGACCCGTGTAAATTACACGAAATTACGTTTTCAATACTAATTATCTTTTGCATATACATATTGTAATTCTAACTAGTGGGACCCGTGTAAATTACACGAAATGACGTTTTCAATACTAATTATCTTTTGCATCTACATATTGTAATCCTAAGTAGTGGGACCCGTGTAAATTACACGAAATTACGTTTTCAATACTAATT
>OY744547.1:55449881-55502381 GCA_963556195.1 Sepiola atlantica
TGCACTAATATATATATATATATATATATATATATATATATATATATATATATATATATATATATATATATATATATATATATATATATATATATATCTCGGCATTGTTTCCAGTCGTCTTGAACTGCTTGCCATTGGAATCAAGCAGTGCCGACTCAGGAGAGGTGTTGTTGGGATTGCGCAACCCTTGCTTCATAATTACACGCGCAGCCAGCCCCTTATAGGGGTATCCATAGTCTCTCTAGACTGAACGGAGGGCCTACACACACACACACACACACACACACACATATATATATATATATATATATATATATATATATATATATATATATATATATATATATATATATCATAGATTCATCACCAGGGTTTTGTTTGCTCCTGGAGGAGGAACCCCTCCCTGATTTCCGTTCACCTTATTAATGACTGTCATTCAGGGGTTTTGTCATAGTCGCCACGCTAGGCACTGCAGGTTGGCGACGCTATTTGCCCATAGCTAGGTGTCCACATACAGTACCTGCTATTCCTAAATGGTTACCCATCTAGTACTGACCAGGTTCAACGTTGCTTAACTTCGATGATCTAACGGGAACCGATGTGTCAACGTGATTATGCCATATATTATTATCATAAGTTAGTTTTAAAAAGCAATGAAATGCTCGATTGTATGTTCTTCAAGAGCTAATATAAAGTATTATATTTAAAAATCATACATTAGAGTGGCTGTTTAGTGTACCAGGGTTTCATCGGTCCGGACGTGTCAGTTCTGGGGTACAAACCGTCTCATATTTTCAGGACGAATTTTCAGCACCGTTCAGTCAGTGAAGACTTTGAGAAAAACATAAAATAAAACACAATTCACCTGTTCAAGGCAAAGCATGCCCGCTTTTTTTGTTGCCTCATAATAGATAACTTTTGTCCGTAACGAGATGCTAGTTGTTATTGTTTGTTTAAGTGGGAATTTTTTATTTGATTTTATTCAAATAGCGTTTTTGTAATGACAATAGGACCCTTCCGAAATATCACTCCGGCCTAAAGAATAAATTTGGGGAAATTAATTAAAGGGTCCTTATGTGTATTTAGATGGTTAAACCGGAAATTAGGTATCTTATATAATGAAGCGTTCACATTGCTGATTCAAAGTGTTAGCTGCGATTGTGGGGTTGTTTATGTATGAGAAGCGAGCGTTTTAAAAGGGGTAGGGTTAGAGTTAGAGATTTAAGTACAGATTGTTTTTTTCTGGATTAAAAAAATGCGTGAAATTCCCATCTCTAAGTACTTTTACTAATTTAATTTTTACTAATCTAAAAATTCCTAATCTAATTTTTACTCATCTAATTTTTGCTAACCTAGTTTTTACTAAGCGATTTTTTTCTAATCTAAGTTTTACTAATCTAATTTTTGCTAATTAATTTTTACTAAGCGATTTTTTTCTAATCTAATTTTTATTCATCTAATTTTTACTCATATAATTTTTACTAAGCGGATATATATACATATATATATATATATGTTTATATATACATATATATATATATATGTTTATATATACATATATATATATGTACATATATATATACATATATATATATACATATATATACATATATATATACATATATATATACATATATATATATACATATATATACATATATATATATACATATATATATATATACATATATATATATATACATATATATATACATATATATATATATACATATATATATACATATATATATACATATATATATATATATATATATATATATATAGAGAGAGAGAGAGAGAGAGAGGTTTTTTAGGTACAAAGTTTCAATAAACAGTCAAATAATGTAAGACCCATTACCATTATTATCTATAGTGACGTTTTTATTATTTATATTATAAGAGAGAAATAAAGAACCACGAAAAGAGGAACAAAGAGGAATCACTTCGAAACTTTCTTTTTTTTCTCTTTGAGGATGTTTTTTTAAACGAGTATTGAGAAAAAAAGGAAGTAAAAAAATAGATATAAAATTACCGAGACGTCTTTTAATCGACACTTTTCAAGGTAATCGTCGACTGCGATTAAAAACGTGGTCAAAAGACCATAAAAAATTAACGAGGGTATTAAAAAAAATGTTTTTTTCAATTATTAAAAGGAAAAATGGGAAGAGACATTCTTAACGTACACCCATTAGTTCTAAGTTACGGGTGTACTCTTTATGACGCTACAGATACGGTTGTTGTAAATTGATAGCAACCGCTTCGAGAATCTTTAAATGTGATTTCGAACGAGCTCTGTGCAAAATAGAGAATGCCTCATCCGAGTACTCTTCAGTGCAAAGTTGTTTTTATTTTTAAAGTAGGTATAGGGGGTATTGAATGTGTGTTTATTTTTAAAGTGTGTATAGGGGTTATTGAATGTGTGTTTATTTTTAAAGAAGGTATAGGGGTTATTAAATGTGTGTTTATTTACAAATGTTGTTTATGTTGAGTGAGTATATTAATTATTTATTGGTGATTAATAGGGTGTATATGATCTATATATAAGGCTGTGTTATAGTTTTGATAATGGTGCGAGGCGTGTGAGTCTGTGGGCTACATATTTCTACTGTTTAGTTAATTAGCCAGAATAAAATTTATTTTTCGGAAAGGCACATTTTGAAAATCTCTGATTTAACGTTAATGCAATTTATAGATGGGTTATTGATAGCTTGGAATATCCTCAGTTTCTCAGTGGTACATAGTAAACATCTCTTGGATATGGAATTGTATGGTTTTTGTTTTGTGATTATTCTACATTTGATTATGTGTTTGAACAAAATAACACTAAGTAAAGTAAAATAATATGATATTTTTAAAAAGAAAACATTATATAAAGACAAGGAAGATATTTTTTAGAGTATACGTATGGCTTTAAATTCCCCTACCCAGGCCCATTCACTACATTCTTATAACCAAACTCCTCTTTTTAAATAATATACAGGAATATGAAAGTTTTAAGTTTTTTTTGTACATTTTTACATGCTGGCATGTGTGGGACGGCTTTTAGAAATTGACTTCTAAACTAACCTATATCTGACCAGGTCTTGATTTATCCCTCTCTCTCTCAAATAAATCCTTATCAGTTCCTTCCATGTTTTCTTCGGCCTTACCCTGCCAACTGACCCTGCTACATGAAATAAAAATAATAACAGGTCATATTAAGGGCGACTTGATGTAATATTCTGCATACTCTTTACCGCTTAGGAAGAAAAAAAACAACACTGTTTCTATTGCCAGTAAAAAGAATAACAAACTACATAACTTAAAATATTTAGGCGATAAAAAATCGTACATATTCCGGGCAAGGTGTCATGGTTCGGAGGTAAAACTTCAGACTACAGTCTGAAGTTTTACCGCTGGTTTACCTCTGTATTACCTCTGTTTTACCGCTGTTTTACCTCTGTTTTACCTCTGTGGTCTAAATTTTTATATTGTTATTTATTGCTATTTTTGGCATTTTAAAATGAAATAATTTTTATTGAATAATTTGCCAAATTCCAAATCTTCCCAGTGTGTTGTTCCTTTCGCAACTGACAAACTCATTGAAACCTTATCATCGAGTGGCATTTAGGCCTTGATAAGAGATGACTAGTTAATATTCAAAAATCATCATCATCATCATCATCATCATCATCATCATCATATTTGCTTTTACTAAACTAAATATTTAGGCTATAAAAAATCATGCATATTCCGTTGTGCTCTGGTGGTAAATCATCAGTCAATTTAATCGAGGGTTCGATCCTTGTCTAAGTTAGCCATGCTGGTGACAGCTGATAGCCAGAAACCATGGATTACTTTGACCTACTTTACTTCATATATTAGATAAACATCTATACAATTACCCAATCTCTTTCACAAGTATCCAGTTTTTGGGGGCAATAATATAGAATGAATTAAAATAGTAGAATAATTATTGAGAAACGTTAAAGACGGATCTTACGTATTGATGCTGATGTTGTTTCTGGCGGCTTTTGACTCACTGTAAAATACAAAAATAAAACATTTCAAAATTCATGGAGATATTGAATTATCTTACATAGACGCCATTTCTCTTGTACTAAGCGATCATCGACAACGTTTTAAGTTTAACATAGCCAGTTTCAAACCGATATAAATGATTGCACACTAAACATATTTTTTTAAAAATCGGTTTTTCTTTATTTCGAATTATCTCATGGTTTTCAGAAATCAAGTATTTATGAAGTCATCAGTTGTTCAATTGTATCATTCCTTCCTAGGAAGGAATAATAAAATTTATTTTATTTAAACCCTCTTGTCTTGAACAACGGATGACTTAATAGATATTTTGTACAATTTTTATTCTCATCATTTACTTATTCATATAATTGCTCTATCTCGTGTATCGAGCATCAATTCTTTTATGATAGATTCTACTTTAAAAATCTACATCATATCTTTATTCTCCTGTTCCTTATATATATATATATATATATATATATATATATATATATATATATATATATATATATATAACTTATTTTGTTATATAGTAGGGAAACTTCCAGCAGACTACTCGATTAATTGAGAATCAAAATTAAGAGCGTAATATTTATTAATTTTTTGGTACAGAAAAAATAGTACAACATTAATACCGTCGGTTTCAAGCTCAGAAGGACTTAACCATCCGGCTCTCTTCAGCTTATGTTGTCACCGGAAGTATTCAGAGAGGTGACAACTTAAGCTGAAGAGAGCCGGATGGTTAAGTCCTTCTGAGCTTGAAACTGACGGTACTAATGTTGTACTAATTTTTATGTACGAAAAAATAAATAAGTATATATATATATATATATACATATATATATATATATATATATATATATATAAAATAAATAAGTATATATATATATATATATATATATATAAAATAAATAAGTATATATATATATATATATATATATATATAAATTCACATAATAGAACAATGATTGAGGTTTGGTTTGGTTTGTTTTAGAGCATAATAACCATCTATGGGTTATTTAATGTTGAATAGGGTTGTCAAATGGAATCTTATAGGTATGGTAAATTGTGTTATACTCTGTGAAAACATTACTCTTCAGCAGTGGTAATCTTTGTTCTCAACATGACTCCCCCTCAACCATCACCTTCTAGTATGTAGTATAACCCTAACCCTACACCCTAAACCTAAACCTAACCCGAACCCTAACCTTAACCCTAACCTTAACATAACCTAACCCTAACCATAACCATACCTAACCATACCTAACCATACCTAACCCTAAACCTAAACCTAAACCTAAACCTAACCCTAAACCCTAAGCCTAACCCTAACCATAACCTAACCTAACCCTAACCCTAACCTAACCTAACCTAACCTAACCCTAAACTCTAAACCCTAAACCCTAACCTAAACCCTAACCGTAATCCTGAACCCTAACCCTAACCCTAAACACTAACCATAACCCTAAACCCTAACCTTAACCTAACCCTAAACCCTAACCCTAACCCTAACCCTAACCACTTACCCTAACCCTAACCATAACCCTGACCCTAACCTTAAACCCTTACCCTTAACCCTAACCTTAACCCTACACCCAAACCCTTTACCCTAACCCTAACCCTAACCCTAACCCTAAACCCTAACCCTAACCCTAAACACTAACCTTAACCATTAACTATAACCTAACCTTAACCTAACCTAACCTAACTCTAACCTTAACCTAACCTAACCTAACCTAACCCATACCCTAAACCCTAACCCTAACCCTAAATCCTAACCCTAACCCTAAACGCTAACCCTAAACCTAACCCTCACCCTAAACCTAACCCTAACCCTAACCGTAACTCTCAATCCTAACCTTCTCTGTATCTATTTGGGAGGAAAATAAAAATAAGTACGGTTTTGATTTTTAGAAGAATCAGATTGAATAATACAACTGGAGATGAATTTATAAAAACTAGGGTGTGACGTGAACAGCTACATTATCGGATTGAGCCTCCCCGATTTACCGTCAAGCCGAAGTAAGGGGCGAAGTCGAAGAATAGCTAAGCAGCAAAGACCGCGTCCTTAGGCATAACTGGTCGCCACCCACGGCTGGGGAGAGTACCTTTCTGCATAGATGGGGTTGTACACTCTGAATGGAGTCACAATCATCGACTATATATAAGCCCCCACTTCTCAGCTTGAGCACTGTCGTTAATAATACTTCCTTCTACTATTTAGCATGATGCAAAAGTTTTGTAAATAAACAAATGAAGCACTGTCAAATAGCGGTCAATGAATATGTCATTAACCAGCAGCGCCCGTTCCATGATCTAGTGGTTAGAACTATCGACTATCAATAAGATGAGGGTATGTTTGAAGCCGTGCTTAGGATGGGTACTAGTCTGGCTACACAAATTTTCTGTGATACAGCGAAACAGTCTGACTGTGAATGCCTATATAGACGCCCCTATTCTCGTGTTAAGCACTGTCGTAAATGATACTTCCTGCTTGTATTTAGCGTAATGCAAAGCTCTTTGTAAATAAACAAATGGAGCACTGTCAAATAGTGGTCAATAATTACGTAAGAACATTGTAGATATCATTTACCAGCAGCGGCCATTTTGTGGTCTAGTGTTTAGACCTGTCGATTATCAACTAGATGATCTTATGTTCGATACCTGGCTTGGAATACTGTACTGAACTGCTCTGATACAGGAAAACAGTTTGTTAATATATATATATATATATATATAGTCTAAAGAAGCATTGAGTCATTTAAAAAAAAAATGTAAAATGCAGTTTAAATTCCCAGACAAACTAACTATATCCAAGATATTGCAGACTTAACATTCGTTGGAAAATTAATAAATAAAAAAATATAAGTAAATAAAAAAAAAAAAAAAGGGGGGTTAATTATCTAAGAGTGAAACAAAAACAGGAGACCTTAAGCGTCTAATATTAACACGGGGATCATAAGCTGTTTACCATGTAACTGTTTCGGAGATTAAAAAATAGGACAGTTATAATATTCATGGCTCTCCAATGGTACTGATTATACTACCATTTCGCCAATAATCAAGTGTCGAAATAATTCAGCTTAAAATTTCACTAATATATATATATATATATATATATATATATATATATATATATATATATATATATATATATATATATATATAAACGTATATGTAAAAAAACAAATATATACATAATTATAAATATTTGTTTTTTTAAGTATACGTTTCATTCTTACGGGAATCGTCAATGTAGAGAATTATTTAACCAGTCGATGGACTCGAACCCCGTAACACGAGTTATACTTCAAACTCAAATTCCAATGTCTTAGCCTACACGGCCGTTGTAAATCGGCGAGAGATTAATCCTACTTAATGGCAGTTGTCGTAAAGTGTTTGACTATATATATATATATATATATATATATATATATATTGCTACCTCTTCTGCTAGATCGATTACAATTGAAATGAACTTAAATCAATATGACAACGGATAACTTTTAATCCTTTTTCCTCCTCCGCCTCCTCTTCCGCCTCCTCCTCCGCCTCCTCCTCCTTTGTTGTTTAACTCCTTGGTCATTAATTTCAAATTACTACTAATCTGCGCTACCCACTCACAGCGTTTCCAATCGGCGTTCAAAAGCTAACTGCTGATTTGTTTTTTCTCTCTTTCTTTTTCTTCTTCTTTTTTTTATTTTTCTTCTTTTTTAACATTTCTTTCTTTCTTTCTCCCTTTCTACTGTTGATTACACGTGACTATTTTTTCCAAATTGCGTTCTTTGTATAAATTTGAAAACTTTTCCGTTTTTAATTAAAGTTCTGCTACCTACTGAAGATGATCGTATTATAACCGATCGAAATATTTTGGTAGAACTGTTCAATATGTGTTTTTGAGTTTATTTTTGCTAGTTGTTGATTTGCTTATCCTTTATTCCATTTTTATTTTTATATTTTGTCTGAAACATTGTTTCATTTTTTCTCATATATATATATATATATATATATATATATATATATATATATATATATATATATATATATATATATATAGTCTCGGAAGTTTCTCAACCATTAAAACTATATTAAAAAAAACAAAAAAACAAACAAACTTATAGTCCCAAGTCTTCCAGTGGAAAATCACTCATGTAAGTCAATTTATTTTTTACAGTTATTATATTAGTTTATTTCTAACACTATTTTAAGGGATCATCAGTTGTTTACCATGAAAAACTGTTTCGGGAATATATATATAAGAGAACAATCATTGCTCAGAACTTCTCTACACAATGCTAAAAGAATTAGACTTAAGGCGCGTGGTTAATGTAAATCATTGAGATATAAGCACGGAACATGAGCACAATTAAGGTGACCGCAGTGAGAAGGTAATGTGCGAATTTGGGTACGGGATTATGTGATGATCATGGGGGGGGGGGCGTGTGATTTAAGATAGAAAGGAATAAGTGTTGGTAAAAGTATGCTAACCCCGTGGTTTAAATAAAAGGTTCTGTTCGAAATTCCGTCCAAATTCCCGAGTTCGACAGAAATATTTCCGAGTTCGAAAAGATACACCCGAAGAAGACCAGAGTTTACCGCGGCCGAAACATTGTGATGATAACACTCAAGATGAGAACAGTAATCCGAATCATACAAATGATCAAAAATCCAGAAACATTAATTTTTTCTGTTTTTTTGTACGTATTGTAGTATAATTATCTCCCCTGATTTTTTATAAAGCAAGGAACAAGATTTTCGATTTAACATTTTCTGTTTTTCGAGGGAAGGGAGAAACAAGAGATATTTACCTACGCTGGCTTTGTTTACAATTACCTGTAAAAAATAAAAATAAAAATAAAAATGATGATGATGATGACGACAACAACAATAAAAAAATTAAAAATAAATAAAAAACTACAAAACTACAAAAATAAAAAAAATGTTTAATTTAAAAAAAAATTAAAGATGAACTTCGGGAAATTGAAGAAGGAACAGAACCAAAAACTAATGCAGAAACGATTAAGGCAACCCGACGGGAAAATGGAAAACTGGAAAGCACCAGGCCTCGATGCATACTGGTTCTTAAAAATTCACGACCCGACATGAAAGGTTAGTGCAGAAACTGAGAGGGTGTATCCACAAAACAGACGTACCAGAATAGATGACCAAAAGAATGACAACGCTAATACAAAAATATACCAAAAAGGTAACGATCCGAAGCCACTACAGACCAATAACCTGTTTACTAACAATGTGGAAAATTCTGACGGCACAACTAAAAGAAAAAAATCAACCAATCCGTGAACAATCGTGGACTGGTCCCTAAAGAACAAAAAGGATGCCGGAAAGGGAAAAGAGGGACACACGATCTGCTATACATATATAAAAAAATCCTGAAAGATGGAGAAGCAGAAAAAAGAACATATCCATGGCATGGATTGACTACAAAAGAGCTTACAACAGAATCCCTCAAGCATGGATAATTAGAATGTTAAAAATATACAAAATACCCGACAGGATTATTAATATATTAAGAAAGCAATGGAAACATGGAGACTAGAACTAACAGCCGGAGGACAACGCCTGGCCGAGATAAAAATACAGAGAGGCATTTTCCAAGGAGACTCCATATCACCACTACTGTTTATAATAGCCATGATGTCGCTCAACTACATACCCAGAAAATGTGATGCCGGATACAAGTTTACAGACACAGAACAAAGAATGAACCACCTGATGTACATGGACAACCTGAAACTATTTGCAAAAAGCAAAAAGAAACTGGAACGGCTGATGAATACGACCAGAATCTTCAGTCAGGACAAAAACAGAAAGAACACCACCACAGGAAACACAGGAACATAAAATGCAAGAAATTTCATGAAGTACACCCCCCCCCTAAAAAAAAAGTGATGGATGCAGCCTCGGCGGATATCACACAAAAATAGTTGTTACGGGTCAAGGAGAATGGAAAGACCGAGGAGGGATAGCACTAACCAGACCTCCAGCGGAAGTGTGCCGAGAGGACTGGTACCTTGGGGAGGCTTATTGCTATCCAAATCCCAGAGAAGACCAATGGTTGTTGTAAGCGAGAAATCGATGGTAAGTGTTTGTTGTGATAACGCAAAGTCATTTGCAATAGTAATCGAAATAGATGGAGAGTACTGGGAATCTGGGGAGACTTGTTGTCACTCAGGGTCCAGGGTACACAACCGGTGATTATCAGTGAGCACTCATTGATGATGACCTGTGTGAAAAATCCTAGTGTGTACAAATAATAATAATAATAATAATAATAATAATAATTATTATTATTATTATTATTATTATTATTATTATTATTATTATTATTAGTAGTAGTAGTAGTAGTATATAAAATCAGCAATAAATATATGGTAAACGGCTGGTACGGTAACGCAAAATTATTTGCAATGTTATTGTAAGAGTTGAAGAATACTGGAAATCTTGGGAGACTATTACTCAGACTCAAGAGAATACTACTGGTTATTGTCACATTCCCCAGAAAGCATGAACATACCTCCTGTACTTGCATTATAAATTATTCAATTTGTAACAAAAAATTGATAGTAAAAACCAATTGTGTATAAAAGACTAGAAATTTATATCGCTACGTTATTCTAAACTTTCGCCCTATGCTATATATTTTCAGGCATTCTTTAAATAGCGACCAATATGTTTTAGTTTTAAACTCTTCATCTTGTTTTAAACATTTTTTGTGTGTAAAAAAAAGTGCAAAATTTATTTCATATCCAAAGTTGTTTTTTTTTTATATAATAAAATGTTTAATTCGTTAAAATATTTTGGGGTGCATGAAAAAATAATACGGTCGCCTGCGATTAAGACATTGAATTAAAGTCCGATTCTCATAACTTTAAAAAAGTAACTGAAAATTGTAATGACAAGAAATACAATCAGGTGAAAGAATCAATTTCATGCAAAAATTGGGCAAAATAGGCGAAACGAAAACGAGGCTGTTTACATTTGTTAGGTAGAAACACACACAGTTTTTGCAGATTGATAATTGTCATTTTTGCATGTTTCTCATTGGTCAATTTGTCTAGACGGTTGAATAGGTTCATCTAAAAACCTTATATAAATGCATGGTTGATAAAAAAAACTTGTGTTGCAATTATTTTGATCGTTTCCTTTAATTTGACTAGAGGAAAACAGGAAAAGAGAGAGCGAGAGAGAAAGAGAGAGAAAAAGGAGAAATCGAATACGGGAACGGAGGTACAATTTTATGCTATTGTTAAATTTACATGGTGACATGCGAAAAGGAGGGAGGGCCTGTGTACGAGTGGTTATAGCACTTGTCTTTGGGCTGGACGACCCGGGTGCGAATTTTCGGGTCTGAAAATTCCCTCTGTAAATGGGTACCTGACTAAAACTCAGAGAAGGTTCAAGGCAGCGTATATGCTGTGCCCTAGACACGGTGATTCTTAACAGCCATGGGCAGTGTGCGATGTAGGCAGTGTCCAGGCTATGCAACCTTTACCTTTCTGCGAAAAGGAAATTTAAACAGACAAATCACACTGGTTCTGACTATCTAATTTTCATTTGTAATTGTTGTACCATGTTATTGGCAATATAATAATGTACTTTGGTAATTGTCAAATGTTCATGTTTCGTATTCGTCAATTTTTCTAGAAGTTTTAATATGTTCATCTAGAAACCTCATAGAAATTCATGGTGCACAAAAACTTCTGTTGCAATTATTTCGATCTTTTTCTATGATTTGACTCTACTAAGGGAGTAGAAAGTGACTACCTTTGATTTACTTTCGGCAGTTTCGTAAATCTCACTTCTCTTATTTTGTCCTTTAGTCCTCACATTTCATGAGTGATGTTTCTGACAAAAGGAGAATAATTCTTTAACAGAAATTGCATTAAGCCACTTGATATAAGGAGCTAAAATGAAATAGTATTTCAAGGTAAAAAAACCAAACTAGCCAACGATAAGTGTTAGATGGATAGATTCCGACCCAGAAAACAGCAATATATTTCTAAATATTCTATCATTTTTCTGAGGGAACATGTTTCACCCTAAAACTATGATAAAATTGAACCAGGGGCAGGCAACCTCCGGCCCACGGGCCACATCCGGCCCGTGAAGACTTAGCGTCCGGCCCGCCACCCTGCTATGCATCATTATTGCAATCCGGCCCGCGGACCTCCCAGTAAAACTCATATCATTTTGTGACATAGACGTAAAAGTAGGTTTCGATTAAGATTTTAATGATGCATGTATATTTCATTTTTCTTTAACTATTAAGAGATAAAAATAGAAAAAGAGAAAGAGAGAGGCAAAGAGGAAACGTGGGACGAGGAAAGGCCATGAAACATCGAACTTATGGAAGGTGTGTCAAAACGAATGCTGGATCAACTTGCTATTTCCTCCATCATTATTTTTATGATTCCAAAATGGCTCTTCGTCGGCGCCTTTTATAACATCACATACAGAAGTCTCTTGAGAAAAAAGATCAGATTTGTAGAGTGTTCAACGCAATTTTTGTACAATTTATTCATGTAAACAAAATATAGTAATTCTGAGATTTCGTTTTTCACTCCGGTCCGCAATCTCCTTCCAAAAGTCTCATCTGGCCCTCACTTTGAAAAGGTTACCCGCCCCTGATCTAGTGATAAGATTTATTTATTTAAAATTTTACAAAAATATAATCTGATACGAAATGCATCTTCTCGGAAAAGTTCTTTTTGAGGAAAAGGACTGGTTGGAACATTTGTTTTCTGGTCTGAAATTCAAAAATCTATTGAAGAATGTTTTGAACATATTTGATATTAACTTATATATATATATATATATATATATATATATATATATATATATATATATATATATATATATATATATATGTTACTTTCTTCTTTTTTTTCCTCTCTCAATCGTTTTCTCCAGCTGAAACAATTTTTCCCCTCATATCTCATTCGATTTTCTTAGTTTTTAATTTATCATTCTGACGTTTCCTCTTAGAAGGTCAGACGATAAGGCCTTAAGGAAAATTTTGGCAATTTTCTTTTTTTTCTCCACCCGCCCGTTTCATTGATTAAAAAAATGTTTCCTCTGAAATTTATCCTACGATTTTGTTGTACGCGAAATTTACTTATATATATATATATATATATATATATATATATATATATATATATATATATATATATATATATATAATTTATTTTTCCATGTATATACACATATAATATTATAAGGTGATATAATATATCGCGTATAGATTTTCAGTATTTACTTCAACAGAGCTCAATACGTAGTAGTAGAAGTAGTAGTAGTAGTAGCAATAGTAGTATAACATATATGTGTAGCAATTAAGCTACACAGAGGCGTCCATATTTTAACCGGGCAGGGAATATATATTTACTGTAACTTTGCTTCACAGAGGCGTCCATGTTTCATCACCACAGGACATCGACGATTACCTACGGGGATCAAACCTGGACGCCTTCGTGTTGCCTAATTTCTACCAATATATCTTATACTACTATGTATAGCTATAGTAGTAGTAGTAGTAGTAGTAGTGTGAAAATATATCTATGGAACATGAGATACACAGAGGCATCCATATTTCATCCCGCAGAAAATCATCAGGTGTAGAGCCGTCCATGTTTCATACCCACAGGAAATCATCAGGTTAATTGCAATTAGCCTAAATTAATTCCTGCGGGGCTGAAACATGGACGCCTCTGTGTAGCTTATTTGCAATAGATATATTTTCATACTACAACTAATTATGTATTGAGCACTCTTGAAAAAAGAAAGGAAAGGGCAATTACAAGGAAGAGAAAGAAAGAAAGAAAGAAAGAAATAAGGAGAAGAAAGTTGTTACGAAAAATTTACATACCAGAAAAATTGCTGTAAATAAGGCGCTGGACAATGTTTGTTTCATGGCGACGTATTCCTCCTCTTTTGGCTTTCTGTGTGTTCCGTTGAAGAATAAGTTCGATGTTAAAGTTATGTCTGGTAATTAAACCAGAGAATTGATTCATTATATATACAGACATATACATATATAGCAATATATATATATATATATATATATATATATATATATATATATATATATATATATATATATATATATATATATATATATATATATGAAGAGTTCGAACGCAAAACGCGATAAATCTAATTCGTTTAAATTGAGACTGTAAACAATAAAAACACGGATATATTAAATGTAGACTTCACATGAAAGCTGATTTTAATTGTAATAAAAAAGAAATGATTTCGGTATCATATTATGTAACACATAGTTTTGGGGTGTCGTCTAGTGTTGAAATGCAACACTTTTTGTAGGGACATTTTCGTGATTTTGAAAGTGGCGTTTATCGCGTTTTGCATTCGAGTTCTTCATATATATATAGCAATATAAAAATATCCTTATCACAAGTAAGCTACACAGAAACGTTTGTGTTTGATTATTCTCGATGCAAACGATCAGGCTAATTGCGTGGATTTACATTCTAGGATTGTTTTATCAAATAGTTAATCATTGACTACTAATTAATCTATTAATGAATCAGAGTCCGTAATTTTCATAGTCTCCCACGACCTATTTTTTTCCTTTTATTCTCTTTGTCTAAAATAAATTTTGGCGCTTCTCATGTCTAAGTGAGTCAAACCAACAAGGAGAAAGATTACTATTCCCCAGAAAAATGAATCATTTTGTCTGCCATATTATTATTTTGTTAACTATCGCCACTTTAGATGTATTTTACACTCGACGTTAGGAAGGTGTCGTCTACCACATACAGCTCCTCGTATTCCCAAATAGTCACCCATCTGATACTGGCCAGTCTCAACGTTGCTTAACTCCGATAATTTCACAA
This sequence comes from Sepiola atlantica, assembly GCA_963556195.1. NCBI lineage: Eukaryota > Metazoa > Mollusca > Cephalopoda > Sepiida > Sepiolidae > Sepiola > Sepiola atlantica. The sequence continues at coordinate 55,464,785 of OY744547.1, forward strand.
GAACCAATGGGTCAACGTGATTATTCCGTATTAACAAATATCACATTTAAAAGTGCAATATTTGAATAAAAAGAGATTTGTTAAGGAGAGTAGAAAGTGACTAACTCGGGTTTACTTACGACAGCCTCGTGACTTTCGCTTCTCTTGTGTTGTCCTTTAGTCCTCACATTCCATGCTTCTGACAAAGGGGGAAGAATTGCTGTTTTCTGGGTCAGAATCTTGTTTTTGAGCCTGAAGTAGTGTTTTTTGTTTTGTTTTTAGCTCCTTATATCAAGTGGCTTCATGCCTTGTCTTGAGCGATTTCTGTTTAAAAAAAACACAAAATAAAACTTCAAATTTTCAATTTATTTTATTTAAATAATTACATCATAACTTTGGTATATTGAATGATTGCATTTTATATTTAAAAAAAATTATACTATTAAAAAAAACTTTCCCAAGTGTCTCTATTTATACAGGGTGGGCCAAAATAAGGATCCTATCTTTAAATTTGAATAACTTGAATTTGAATAACTTCCACAAAATAAAAGTTAAACTCACCAAACTTTATGTGTGTGTAGACTGACCCTTCCGAGATTTTTTGAAATAAACAAAACAAATTTTAGCCGAAAAACACTTCTTAAAACTTACAAAAACTAAAGTATTGTTTTTTACACTGTTTTGAGTTTTTTAAGCAAAAATAATGTTTTCTAAATGAGGGTACGTTCCTTAGGGCTAATACGGCTCATGCTTGCTTCGGAAGGGGTCCTTTACTTATTCTAAAAAAAAAAAAAAAAAAAAATCAATAAATAAAAAAGTTATGAATTTTTAAAAATAGGACCCTTATTTTTGCCCACCCTGTATAAAGTTAGGTAATTGTATATGTTTATATATTTATATCTATGAGATTAACTATTGGATTAACTATATTGGATAAACTATTATATTAACTATATTAACTATATTGGATTAACTATTGAGATTAACTATAGGATTAACTATAAAACTAATTAACCGATCATTATGAATTTTCGAAATTCAGTTTTATACAAACAGGTAAAGCGGAGGTGAAAACCCTTCGTGAAAATTCGGGTTGCCTCCGATTTTTGTGAATTTTAACAGTAGATATTATTTAAATCTTATGTCTAGAATCCTTATTCCAATTTTAATCAAAACCCAATATATAGTTTTGATTCTACAAAATGTTTATAATTTGAGGCTTAAGCTTAAGTGGTATTAAGAAAAATTGAAATTCATGGAACATTACTTAATTGATGTTTAATGACTATTGATGAAATTAAATGTAAATCTGTTATATTTAATTTTTAAATGGGAGGTTTTGCCAATATTATGCACCTTGTAAAAATACTCCAAAAAATTGAAAGTATTGGTTTAGGAGTGAATCTTGTGTTGGGATATTTATTAATTGATGTCTAATACCTCTTATTAAAATTTCACAAATATCGGAGATATCTGAATTTCCAGATCGGACTTACACCTCATATTTTCCCTCCTTTGTATAAAACTAAATGAGACTAAATATAGCCCATATTACGACCAATAACAGCTGTGTTCCAAAGTGCATAATGATCGGTTAATTAGTTTAGGAGTGAATCCTGTGTGACAAAGTATCCGGGGCCCCATAGGGATCGCGCTAGTATCTTGGTGGTGATGCAATGCCGACTGAGGGCCCTGCGTGGAGATATGAAACTAGTATATATTTGACGTAGAAACGAACTTATTCAAACGACAGAACGAGACGCCAGCTAGTCTCAACGATCGACACGGACGTGTGGGGTTCATACTTGTACATATAAATACATAAACACGGGTCAAGGTGGAGCTGATATAAAAGCGGGAATTTACTTTGCACATAATGCCTCCTGCCGATTTAATCCCCGGCTCTGGTCAAGATCTAAGGAGCAGCACCAAAATAAGGATCCCCCAAGCTTTGGTGAGAACAATCCTCGTTTATGGCAGTGAGTTCTGGTCAATGCGAGTGGAAGACGTTAGGCGATTGGAAACTTTCGCTCACCACTGCCTGCATCGCATCCTGCGTGTCCGATGGCAGCACTACCTCTCAAACAACGCAGTATCTTTCTACTGCAAATTTAATTCCCTGCGACAAGTTATCTTTACAAGGCGTCTACGCTGGCTGGGTCATGCCTTTCATCGTCAACCAGGAGAATTCATCTACGAAGCCATTGCCCCAGCTCCCCTACAGGGTTGGAAAAGGCGATGCGGTGGACAAAGAAAAACCTGGCTGATGACGGTTAGAACTGACGTGGAACCCAACTGTGGTCACCAAATCTACAGAGTTTGCCGTTGTAACAGCGAGTGGCTAGAGATCAGAAAATCGTTGACTTTGAATCAACCTTCGTGAGGGATGCAACGGCAAGGATGGATGGGATCGGCTCAACCGACTCCGGGTGAATGCTGTTTAAAGTACAAGTAAGTAGTATAAAGATATTCACATACCTAAATTTATATTATAATAATAATAATAATAATAATAATAATAATAATAATAATTAATAGTTTCAGACAACTGAAAGGAATATGGAGAATGAAGAAAGTCAGTATAATACCAATAATCGTAGGAGCACTAGGAACAGTTCCAAAAAGCCTGGAAAAAACATAAACCAGAAACAGTACGTGAAAACCAAAAACACAAAATTCTCTGGAATATGGATGTACAAACAGATAAACTCACACAAGCAAGGAGACCACATGTTATTATAACCGACAAGAAGGAAAAATCTTGTAAAATCGTAGACTTCGCCGTTCCAGCAGACACAGAGTAAAGATCAAAGACACCGAAAAACGAAGCAAATACACAGAACTAGCCAGAGAACTGAAAGGAATATAAAGCATGAAGAAAGTCAATATAATATCAATAATCGTAAGAGCACTAGGAACAGTTCCAAAAAGCCTGGGAAAAAGACTAGGAGAAATTGGAATCAAAGAGATCACTAAGACCATACAAAGGATGGCAATGATCAAAACAGCTGCAATCTTAAGGAAAATACTCAAATTCGGAAACCAACCCGCATAAACTATGAATGGTAACCAGTCACATGAAATTTGCAGCAGGAAGAAAACAAAACCACATGAAGAACACCACATCACGAACCAAGGAACAGAAACTTCAAGAAACATAACATCATAAGCCCCACCCCCACCCCAATAAATTACACTGGCCTCAGCTGACACCCCACAAAAATGAAACAATGCACAGAAATTGCAAGAAACCCCATAAGTCCCCCCCCAAAAAAAAGAAAGAAAATGGCGCTGGCCTAGGCTGACACAACAATATTTGTAAAGGGTCAAGGAGGATGAGAAGAACAGATTGACGAGACAATTTCTTTTCCTATTCTGCAAAAAGCTTGCTTGTAGGAATGGCGAAAGTGTTAAGATACAACTTGAATTTCTAAAGTCAAGGGAATTGACTTGATGTTTAAAAAAGAGAAATCTAACTAAAACGATCCAGAAGGTAAGACTACTATGAAATAATAATAATAATAATAATAATAACCCTTTAACACTTTACTGCAGTTTCACAGTATTACCGACCATAAAAAGGTGTCTTCAAATTGTACCAATCGAATATTTACATATATATATATATATATATATATATATGCGAAAGTTGTTTACATTTATCACATCTATAAAATAATACATAAGCAAATAGGACTAAAAGTAGAAATTACAAGTAATATTAAACAAGTGGAGTTCCTAGATCTTAAAGTAGAAACAGGTAAATACACGAAATGAACTCTCAACCCCATATGTGTACACACACAACCACAAACACTATAAAATAAAGAACATCCTCAAATGTACAGTAATTTAAATTTGCTTAAACTTTTCTGATGAACTAACCTCTAATAACTATGAAGTATGTATAATACCTCCTTTAAAATAGTGGATATAAAAAGGCCGAAATTACGTATGAAACTACAAAAAAACTACTACAAATAGTTAAAACATCGTAGCCGAAAAATTGTTTGGTTTACACCTCCATTTAACCTAATGCTAACAACTAAAAAGAAGAATATATATATATATATATATATATATATATATATATATATATATATATGCATACATATATATAAGATGTTTACATTTGATTGGATAATTTGGATCTTAGTCCAACTGTTTAAGTGTGACACTTTGCTTTATATATATATATATATATATATATATATATATATATATATATATATATATATATATATATATGCATATATTTATATATATATACATATATATGCATATATATACATATATATATGCATATATATATATACATATATATGCATATATATATATACATATATATGCATATATATATACATATATATGCATATATATATTTACATATATATGTATATGTACATATATATACACATATATATACATATATATATGTATATATATATATACACATATATATGTATATATACATACATATATATGTATACATAGATTTAGATTTTTCACTTATAAAGTAGATCATTCAGTGAAGACCGGGGTTGTTCCAATAAAAACAAGCTCGACGATACTCGATTACAGAGTACAGAGCATTTATATGTGATTTTATGAAGGCTTACCAAAGCATTCCTTTCAGGACACCAATGATCACCATTAAAGATATTTTTTCTTACAAATATTATTTATTCCAATTAAATGTTTTTCCCTACACGTGTTTCACTACCAAACAGTTACTTGCTTGGCAGATCATCAGGGAAATTAAATGTCTGGAATACTGGTTTCAACTGTCGACAATACACAATGTGGTGTTGCAATAGTTGAGGTCACTTAAGAAGAGAAGAGGAAAAAATAAATATAAAAGTTAAAATTAAAAAACAAGGAAGAACAACGATAAAAAAGAAAGTTCTAGAAAAAGTCTTAGAAAAGTAGCTCGTGTATTATTTCTTCCACCAAGCCAACAAGCAAATAATCGGTCCTAAATACATTAAAAAAAACCAAAAAACCGGAACAATGTGCGATAATACACTTTCACGTCGGCCGGCACAATGATGAATAAATCCCCCCCACAAAAAACAAAAAACTAAATCATAGTTCTTTGTTGATGATCTGCCAAGCAAGTAACTGCTTGGTAGTGAAACACGTGTAGGAAAAAACATTTAATTTGAATAAATAATATTTGTAAGAAAAATATCTTTAATGGTGATCATTGGTGTCCTTAAAGGATGCTTTGGTAAGCCTTCATAAAATCACGTATATGTATACATAAATATGTATATATACATATATATATATATACATATATATATATGTATATATACATATATATATGCATATATATACACATATATATGTATATATACATATATATATATACATGTATATATATATATATATATATATATATATATATATACACACATATATATATATATAAATAAAGATGAGTAAATTATATAAATATTTTAAATATTTTATGAAAAACTCGTTTGGAAAATCTCAGATGAACCTATCTATAAAAACCTTTCCAAATTATAGAAAAAAGGGAAAGCTTAATATTTCATTATACTATAAAATAGACGTGAATATATCAATCTCTCTCTCTTTCTCTCTCTCTCTCGCTCTCTCTCTCTCTCTCTCTCTATATATATATATATATATATATATATATATATATATATATATAATATAATATTTATAGTATATATATGTGTGTGTGTGTGGATGTTTATTTAAGTAGCATTTAAATCAAGTTTCAAAAGTGATAATTCATGTAGGTTAGTCTATGCAAGTTTCAAAGCATACTTTATTATTAGAAGTAGACAAAACATAACATGAGAACATGCAATTTCATCCATAACCCGCTCTTTAATAGAGTCGCTTCACTTCAGAAAGTATAGAAACTTATTAAAAACAAAATCACGTGTAGCCAATAAAAGCAAATGGATGACTAAGTGTCTACGCGCAAGTATTACGTAATATATAAAGATAATTAGTTATATATAGTTTTTAGTTACCAGTCTACTATATATTACTACTTATTAATATATATATATATATATATATATATATATATATATATATATATATATATATATATATATATATGCCACATCCACTAACGCCGGAGTTATCAGCCCGTAACGACGGAAAAGTATCGGAGCGTGAACACGACAGTTTCTGGTTGCGAACCGAGAGGACAGGGTCATATGTCTGGTACTGCCACTCAGGATAGACCCATGGCGATTACTGAAAAGAAAGCGTTGAAACAATAGAAAAACCATGGGTTCTTGAGACGAAAACGCGCAGTAAAGCGCGTTCAACAATCCCAAGTCCGTGTGGCAGTATTGAAAGAATTAACTGAAAGAAAAAACAAACCCGAGGGGAGAACTTTTACTGTTACGTCAGAGCCGAGTAAGACCAACACGAACTTTGAGTCGATTGACTTATAGGACTGAAAAGCTCGAAGAAGAAAAAAACTCATTATCGAGGAAAAGAGCGGATCGCCAACGAGTTACAAGGTAGTTTAACTGTTTTGACTTCCCTTGTTGTTTTCTCACTCAGGTGACTCCACCCCCACCCCCCCAAAAAAAAAGAGAAAAGAAAGAGAAAAAAAACGTCTCCCATGGTGATAGTGCTTAAATTAAGAATTATTTTAAAGTGTATTTGTTAAGAATTATTTTAGTTCAGATTTGTACAGAATTGAAAAGGTTGTTTAGAATTATTAGTTTTTTCTTTTGCTGGTTTTGTCGGTGAGCGAGCAGGAGAAAGCAAAATCCGGAGTGATACGATGAGCGACTACGAGCCGGATATTACCAAGGCAGTAGTGTGTGTGTATTATATACGGTACAATCACGTTGACACACCGGTTCCCGTTAGATCACCGAAGTTAAGCGACGTCGAGCCTGGCCAGTATTAAATGGGTGACCATTTGGGACTACCAGGTGCTGTATGTGCTCTCTGTTTATCTCGGCATTGTTTCCGGTCGTCTTGAACTGCTTGCCATTGGAATCAAGCAGTGCCGACTCAGGAGAGATGTTGTTAGAGATTGCGCAACCCTTACTTCATAATTACACGCGCAGTCAGCCCCTTATAGGGGTATCCATAGTCTCTCTAGACTGAACGGAGGGCTTGAAGTGTGTGTGTGGAAAGGGGTCACAACGGGATAAAGAAACTTGGTACCTATAATTGGGGCCCGATGGACTTCGTGAATGGCTGGCTGTCATTCAGAAAAAGAGAGTCGTTTACGGTGTGCATGATAGAGAAGTGCCTTCTCGGATCGAGATACCCGATTGAGTGGATAGGATATCCAGGCCATACTTATCGACGAACCTGTCGATGGACTGCACGAGAGACTGACGCGCAGGGAGTTATTTAAGAGCCAACCGCGACACTTCGTCGAGGCACATGACTTCACCTTGGATAATGAGAGGCTCTGTTAGCGACCCAGAGTGTGGGGGCAGAAGGAGAGATCGGGGCCCCACGAAAAGGAGAGAGAATTAAAAGGAAGGCTTGCGACAGCTCGAGAACCCAAATTAAGTTAGAGAAGGACTGTTAGGGTAACGAAACGGAGATAGAAGTGTGTCCTGGGAGGAACAAACGTCAACGTTTTTACCCAGACCACTATAGGCGCGCCCGGAGGGGATGAGGGCCAGTGTGTTTGAGTTGCCGATATGAAGGGCACCGGGTGAGAAAGTGCCTGAGTAATCAGAGAGCACCGCTTCAATTGGCAGGGCCGTGTTGCGCCCGCGGTAGTCAATTTTGACACGAGGATCCGTAGTACAGAGCGGCAAGGAATAGATCACTCGGAATGGAACCTTCGGCGTTAGGACACAAGCCTTGCGAAACACTTACGGGCCATCTGATGCGAGAGAAAAAAAAATCGGGTGGTCTGACTGAAATCTCAACACATATAATGCTGGACATGTGACCAAAGGGGTCATTTTTCCGTAGACTGTGGATGACAGGTGTTGGCGCTGTGGGATAGCTGACTATGTAAGGAGGTGCTGCTCTCGGAATAGGGGAGATTGTTCCAAAGAAATGGGCCCTTACGGATGACAAAGCTCCGACCGTGCCCTACAAAAAAGGAGCCACGAGGTTGGTCGAGGTAGGTTAAGACCAGACGACGGTCTCAAAACGGGCTTTTGTTTCCGGCACCACGGTCCAACGTAGCTGGAGTGAAACAAGTGAGGCGAGAAATAAGAATAAAGAAAAGAGCACATTTGTTCTCCTTATTGACGGGGGAGAACGAGCTTACCTGCGAGGTGTTGATAGAAAACACTCAAGTAAGAGCAATGATTGATACCGAATTGTCGATATCCCTAATACAGTCGATTTACTAACAGATGCAGACTGAGCGGAAGTTGCGTACCTCGGGTTTAATGGTCAGTCAAGCCTTGTCGATGTGAGTGGCCGGAATCACGAACGATTGTAGGTTTTATGTTAATCCAGACCTATGCAGTTATTTAATACTGGGAGAAGATTGGCTGAGGGTGAAGAAAGCCCAGTTAACCTTTGACCCGGCCAAGCTAAAAGTGCAAGAACAAAGGTTCCCCTGAGACAAGCGGTCAGAGACGCTCTGGTGGTAGTGGCGCAGACCGACGTAAAACTCCATCCAAGGACAGCGGTGTCATGCGTAGGGAGAATGGCCAGCAGGAAGACATTCTGTGAGGAACTGTATCAGATCAAACCTGTGGATGGGGATGAGGAGTTTGAAGATAGGTTCACGATAAACGAAACGGTGGTAAAGGGGTGTGAGGTTATCCTCTTGTTAATGGTCAACACGGCGGGCCAGATTGTGAAGAATTGAGAAGAGAGGGCCCTTGTGGTACGCCCGACTGGTGAGACAGGTCAGGCACGTGTGCCTGTAGAATTAAGATGAATAAAAAGTTAGGCGTGATAAAGTAAGGGATGAGGTTTTGGCCGTCCCGGAGAAATATCGTCGGTAAACGAGGAGGTTACTGATGGATATCTGGGACGTAATAGCCGACCCCGATAAGGAGTTGGGGGCGAACCACGACGGTAAAGATAGAGATCAATACATGCAATCATCCTCCCCATTGAGTTAAGGCCTTATTGGACGTTGATCCACAAACGGAAATTGGTGGAGAAGGCGGTAGACGAAATTCTGGGAGCGGGTGCAATCGAGCGATCCGGATCGCTTTGGAGCTTTCAGATCGTAATTGTGTAGAAGAAGGATAACGGACATCGCTTTTCCGTCGATTTTAGGCGGTTGAACGTGGTCACCTACTAGGTACTTGGGCTTCATAATAAACAAGGACAGAAATCCGTCGGGGATATGGATAAAACGATGGTAATCCGGGTTATGCCAGAACCTACGACGATGAGGTTATGGTTAGGGTTATGGTTAGGGTTAGGGTCAGGTCTAAGGATTCACAGGAGCAATAGGTTACTATAAGCGATTCCTGCCAGCTTTTACTGGTTAGCGAGGCCACTAATAGCCATTACGGAAAAGCATGCCAGGTTTAAGTGGACCGAGGATTGTGAGAGAGCATTCGAGGCACTCGAGGAGCGACTGATCGCAGTGGCTTTGTTAACATATCAAGATTTAAGCAGACCATGGTCCTCTACACGGAGGCCAGTGATAAGTGTATAGGCGCGGTGTTGACACAGCCATGTCCCTGAAAGTATGGACTAGTCCCATGAATACCGGAGAAGGTTCTCGTGTATTTTTTGTCGCATCGGCTCTTCGAGGCGCAGCGGAGATGGCCGATAATTGAGAAGGAGGCATACGCGATTCTATACGCGATGCAAAGGTTATACTATTACAGACCTTTACCTTCAAGACCGACCACACACCTCTAAAGCACCTGTTAGAGGTAGAGTGGACTAACCTAACGATCCACAGTTGGGCTTGAAACGTAGTGAATACCACTGCAGGATCGAATATCTTGGCGGTAAGGACAATATCTGCGCAGATATTGTTGTCCCGGATTCCGAAACAGCTGGAGTCGGAATCAGTAGAGTGGGAACCGACTTAAATACTATTCCATGATAAATGCCATTAAGGGTATGCGAGCACAACAGGGCTATGTATTTTACTGGTAGGAATGTTTCTTCAGCGCACCTCACACACTTCATCCACTCATGCATAGAGATTTATACTGTGATAATGAAATGGTTCGGTTGATATGTAGTCATACCCTTAATGACAATAAAAGTGTACAAATTTGGGAATTTTCTTGCTTTTGTACATTTAGTGTATATGAATTTTCATCTTAACCCTATTAAGGGCATATGATTTCAGTATACTGGCATTTTTCATGTAATATCACTACTTTTGTAAAGGCTATGCCTCAACACAATGGTAATTTTTAAGGTTTTTTGGAATTTTCTGGAAAACTAAGTTATATGGTAAACTGAAATTAAAATGCCATCAACTAGACCCTGGAACCTCTATCTCTGCCCCAAATCAGCTGAATCGATCAAATAGTTGATGAGATACAGGGTGGCACACACGTACGTACGTACACACGGATAACACAAAATCACTCCTGACCTTTCTGGATCTCTGGGTTGCCTTGACTAATGATGCTGAAATTCTACACACTTAAAGAACTTATCAAATGAAAATATTATGCAAAGTTTTAACTAATTTGGTTTATTTGTTTTTGAGTTATGACTGATAAAAAAAAATGAGATTTCTAGCATAGGTCGTTTTTAAGTCTTTTAAGGGATAGAGTGTTATCGCGCCTCCCTTGATTTCAAAATTAAGCATGACAAACCAACGAAAATTCTATTTCAAGCTTAAACGTGACAAACCAACGAAAATTCTATTTCAAGCTTAAACGTGACAGACCGACGAAAATACTATTTCAGATTTTAGCCTTAACAGATCGACATGAATGCTATTTCAAAATTTCGGGTGATAGACCGACGAAAATGTTATTTCAAACTTAAGCATGACAGACTAGCGACGATGTTATTTGGAACTTAAGCATGACAGACTAGCGACGATGTTATTTCAAACTTAAGCATGACAGACTAGCGACGATGTTATTTGGAACTTAAGCATGACAGACTAGCGACGATGTTATTTCAAACTTAAGCATAACAGACTAGCGACGATGTTATTTGGAACTTAAGCATGACAGACTAGCGACGATGTTATTTCAAACTTAAGCATGACAGACTAGCGACGATGTTATTTGGAACTTAAGCATGACAGACTAGCGACGATGTTATTTCAAACTTAAGCATGACAGACTAGCGACGATGTTATTTGGAACTTAAGCATGACAGACTAGCGACGATGTTATTTCAAACTTAAGCATGACAGACTAGCGACGATGTTATTTGGAACTTAAGCGTGACAGACTAGCGACGATGTTATTTGGAACTTAAGCATGACAGACTAGCGACGATGTTATTTGGAACTTAAGCGTGACAGACTAGCGACGATGTTATTTGGAACTTAAGCGTGACAGACTAGCGACGATGTTATTTGGAACTTAAGCGTGATAGACGGACAGAAAAAGAAACTCTTATATGCATTTCCGAAAAAGATGATGTTTCAACCGTAACTGTGACAAACCAACAAATATAATAAAACACCAACGCGACAAAAATAATATTTAAAATTTAAGCATGACAGACCGACGAAAATTCTATTTCAAGCTATTTCAAGTGTTACAGAACGACGGAAATGTTATTTTAAACTTAAGCATGACAGACCAACGAAAATATTTTTTCGACGTAAGCGTGGATAAGCCAACGAAAATATTTAAAACGTAAGCCTGACAGACTGACGAAAATGCTATTTAAAACGTAATGTGACAGATCTTCGAAAATGATATTTCGAACGTAATATGACAGATCTTCGAAAATACTGTTTCGAACGTAATATGACAGACCGACAAAATGCTATTTCAAATGTAAGACTGATTGACAGACCGACGGAAATGTCTTCTAATAGGTTTTCTGAAACAAATGAATTCGATCACTTAACGCAAAAAAATCAAGTCACCTACCTCAGCTACGAAATGCTGGTTGTTTCAATGTTTCTCTGGTCAAATAGTGCTCACCGTATGCAGTTCGCCTTTGGAGGTTCCAATGTTGAATGACGAGCAGGATTAGAGTTTTATAAGAAAGTACTGGTCGTGAATGGCCGCCAATTCTTGCCACGAAACCTTGGAATTGACCGGCCCAATCGGACAGGTATCATCTGTTTCAGTATACAAATTATTCATTTATTTATTCAACTATTTATCGTTTTATAAAATTTTAAATACGTACGTGTGTTGGATCGGAGAGCAACCGGTGGCCGGGACGGGTAGCGTGGTAGCTGTTGGTAAAGGCTTGTGAGTCGGCACGTCAGATCTGTCAGAAAAGACGTCGTAGAAGGCAAGGAAAAATCGAGTGATTGGGGAAAGAAGAGGAATGGATTCAGTGGTGACAGAAGGAGTCTGAGAGACAAGTGACGGGGAGTAACGATGGAGACGGATTAAGTCTTGAAGTAAAACGAAGAAAGAGAAAAACAGAGTATGGAAAGAGAAAGGGAGAAAGAGAGAAAGATGAAGGGAATATAAATATACGAAGAGTTACAGATTCATTTCTTCGTTCATTTTTCATTTATTCATATTTTATTTATTTATTTTATTCATTTTATTCTTTCGTTTTTTTTAATGCATTTTTTTTCATTCATTTTTATTCATTTTTTTTAGTCATTTTCTTATTAATTTTTTTCATTCATTTTTTACATTCATTACATTCATTCGTTTTTTTCATGGATTTCTATTCATTGTTTTAGTAATTTTCTTATTAATTATTTTCATTCATTTTTATTAATTCATTTTTTCATTCATTCTTTTTATTCATTCGTTTTTTTCATTCATTTCTATTCATTGTTTTAGTCATTTTCATATTAATTATTTTCATTCATTTTGTTTCATTCATTTTTTTCATTCATTCTTTTTATTCATTCGGTTTTTTTCATTCATTTCTATTCATTGTTCCAGTAATTTTCTTATTAATTATTTTCATTCATTTTTTTTTCATTCATTCTTTTTATTCATTCATTTTTATCACTAATTTTTTCATTCATTTTTTTCATTCATTCTTTTTATTCATTCATTTTTTTCATTCATTTCTATTCATTGTTTCAGTCATTTTCTTATTAATTTTTTTCATTCATTTTTTCATTCATTTTTTCATTCATTTTTTTCATTCATTCTTTTTATTCATTCGTTTTATTTTTCATTCATTTCTATTCATTGTTCCAGTCATTTTCATTCATTTTTTTTCATTCATTCTTTTTATTCATTCATTTTTTTCACTCATTTTTTCATTCATTTTTTTCATTCATTCTTTTTATTCATTCGTTTTATTTTTCATTCATTTCTATTCATTGTTCCAGTCATTTTATTATTAATTTTTTTCATTCATTTTTTCATTCATTTTTTTCATTCATTTTTTTCATTCATTCTTTTTATTCATTCGTTTTTTTTCATTCATTTCTATTCATTGTTCCAGTCATTTTCTTATTAATTTGTTTCATTCATTTTTTCATTCAATCTTTCATTCATTTTTTTCATTCATTCTTTTTATTCATTCGTTTTTTTTCATTCATTTCTATTCATTGTTCCAGTCATTTTCTTATTAATTTGTTTCATTCATTTTTTCATTCATTTTTTTCATTCATTTTTTTCATTCATTCTTTTTATTCATTCGTTTTTTTTTCATTCATTTCTATTCATTATTCCAGTCATTTTCTTATTAATTTGTTTCATTCATTTTTTCATTCATTTTTTCATTTATTTTTTTCATTCATTTTTTTTATTCATTCTTTTTATTCATTCGTTTTTTTTCATTCATTTCTATTCATTGTTCCAGTCATTTTCTCATTAATTGTTTTCATTCATTAGAGTGGTTTCTGCTAATCAAAAATTGCTCAATATCCGAAATAGAGCTGGTGTGTTTATACGATGTGTTTCCCGGTAGAAAAAAATCACTTTGTTTTGTTGTATACAATAAAAAGTACTCGTCGTTGTTAGAGAGAAATACTAGTTATTTGCTAAGTGGTATATTTGATGGCAAAGGTGCTCAATACACTAGCTAAAGCAGGTGTATTAACACGCCTCGTTGCCCGGGAGAAAGACGTGTAGCATATATCCCCAGGACGTAAACCAGAATGGGAAACACCCTACTGTTGAGAAACTTCAGCCAGCAAAAGTATATAATAAAAAGTCCAAGATAAAGTGTCCAAAAGCCAATGATACTGCTACTTATGAAATGTTTGAGGGCGATGTAGCTAAGATAGTGTCTCGATATAAAGGAAGTACAGAAGAGAAATTGGAAAGTTAGTAGAGAACATCTACGAAAAAGGAAAAGAGAGATTTGGGTTGGAAAAGAAGAACGAATTGAAGGATATTAGAATCCAAAAGCAATCTAGAAGGGAATGAAAAAATTGCCGATCTGAAGATAGACAAAAAGAATCTGCGGACAAAATGGTTATGAGCAGTAGTAGAAGAGAAAGATGGATTAAAACAGCTATTTGAAGATATTAAGAGAAGGTTACGATATGAAATGGTGAAAGAAAGGTGTCAAACACCGGAGGAAGAAGAGGGAAAGTTGCCGGAAGAATTTTGTGAAAAACCCATATAAGTTCGCAAAAGGACTCTTTACAGAGAATAAGAGTGGGAAGCTGGAATGTCAAAGAGAAGAATTGGAAATGCATCTAAAGAATACATACAGCGATCAAAATAAAGACAGAAAACCACCGTGTATAAAACGGTTGAAAAGACCAACACAGCCAGGAGTACCATTTGATATCAATGATATAAAGAAGAAAGAATTAGATGATTTTGTGAAGAAGGCTAGAGCAAGGAGTTCCCCCAAAATATACAAATATTGTCTGCGACTCTGCTTGCGGCTCTGTTTGTTGATAAAAGACATGTGGCAAAGTAAAGATGTAGCAGATCGATGGTGTGTCGCAGAAGGCATCGATCTGCCGAAAGAAGGAATATCAGAAAAACTAGAAGAATCTCGTCCGATATTATTGCTGAATATTGATGGCAAAATAATGTTTGGTACTATAGCAAATCGGATAATTACTTATTTGCAGAAAAACGGATTTATCAAGAATCGGTACAGAATGCTGGAAACCCAGGAATACCAAGATGCATTGAACATGCATATGCAATATAGGAAAATATACAGAATGCAAAAAAAAAGAATGGAGATGTGGTTATGGTATGGTTAGATTCTGCCAATGTATACGGCTCAATACCACACATGATAATGCAGAAAGCTATGGCTTTCTTTTGGATTCCTAAAGCAGTGCAAAGGATGATGATGAAATATTATGACCAATTCAAAATGAGATTTACAACCGGAAGTTTGACAACAAATTGGGAAAGTTTAGAAGTGGGAATTGCTGCAGGTTGAACAATTTCTGTCATCTTATTTGTACTTGTTATGGAAATGATATTAGGAGCAACAGATTGCAGAAATGGATACACCACTTTGAGCATTTATGGATGATGTGACAGTTAAATCAGAAAGTGTTAAAGGAATGGAGGAGGTTCTTCTTCGATTGGATGAATTGATCGTTCTACGACTAATATTTAAAATAGCCTTAATCTTTCAACATGCCAATTGACGGACACTGAGCAATTTGTATTGTCTCATGGCTTAGAATTATGTATTCCACCCGTATCCATCAAACGCGAGGACATATAATCGGAATTTGAGATTTTATTTTTACAAATTTCCAAACTGTCCCCGTCTTCAGTCGACCAGCCCTTAGCGTTGAAGGCAAGACTTAATGATCTTGCCTACGCTTATGCAGACACTTCCATTGAACGTTCTAATTTAAATTGGCAAAATGAACATTTTCTTGCCATTAAATATCTGCGGTCAAATCAGTCCCTTATCATTACTAAACCAGATAAAATGTCGAGAGTGTGATTCTAGATTATGCCGATTATGTAGCAAAAATGATGGTGATCTTAGATGACGTTGATAAATTTAAAATACTTAGACCTGTTAGTACGCATGGTAAGACCCTTTCCATTGAAAGTAATTAAAAAAAAGATTATTCGAATTAGTTCAGAAAGCTGCTCTTCCTGAGAAAATATACGATATTATCCGACCAATAAGGTCTATAAGACCCCGTCTTTATGGGTTACTAACAGCACATAAGAACAATATACCCGTAAGACCGATTCTCTCTATGGTCGGTTCGGTTCAGCACAAGTTAGCTAAATGGTTGGCTGAATTGCTTCAACCTGTTCTTGAAGTATATTCGGCTAACTGTATTAACGATTCATTCACTGTTGCTGAATATATACATAACTGTCCCTTTTTTCTACTGAAAATAAGTGTATGTGTTCTTTTCGACATCAGCAGTCTATTTACATGCGTTCCCTTACAAGAAACCATCGATATTTGTGCTGATGTACTATATCGTGGTTTCTCAGTCGGTCCCACTATCTCTGAGGGGATCTTCGTAGAACTGATTCGGTTTGCTACCATGTCTGTCGAATTCAGTTTTAATAAAGTAATGTATCAGCAAATCGACGGCATTTCTATAAGGTCACCTCTTGGTCCTGCGTAGGTTTTCATGAGCATAATCGTTTGGCTCGTATCAATAAACCACTTACTTACTTCCGATACGTTGATGATACATTTTGCGTGTTTAACAATGAGTCAGATTCCATATTATTCCTCAATGCACTCAATCAATTACACTCAGCCTTTCAGTTCACTTGTGAGAGGGAACACAATTCCACCCTTTCTTTTCCTGGATGTACTAGTGCATAAATCTGATTCATTGTTTCTTATATCTGTTTACCGCAAATCAACATTTATTGGCTTATATTGTCACTGGGACTTTTTTTGTCCCAAACAAAAAAAAAATAAGATAATATGCTTGGTTCATCGCGCCTTAAGCATTTGCTCTGAATCCCTGATTGATTCGGAGATTCAATTTACCAAAGAGGTCCTCACCGAAAATGGTTACCCTCTCGATATTGTTAATTCCAATATAGTTACCAAGATCACCAACTTTCATAAGCCTAAACTTTTTGGTCCTCCAAAATGTTCGACGTACCTCAGATTACCTTGGTTAGGTAATATTAGCATAACATTTGCTAACCAAATTTATGTAGTTGTGCGTTGTTCTTATCAGGCGTTGAACCCTAGAATCGTTTTTTCTCCTCGATCTTTGTTAAGATCCGTACACAAGAATGTTCTCCTACCCCAACATATCAGTAATATTATTTATCAATTTAAATGTTTATCGCATTCATTTGTGTATTTTTGTCTCTAACAATCTTTAATGTCTGCATTTTTCCCCTTATATATTTTCAGGCATTACAAGTATTATCTTGTAATTTCCAGAATCCTTTCTTTCTTGAAAGAACTTGGTGAGCAGAAGTTAATGATAACTTGGCTGAAATTACTTGCTGATTTAATCCAGAAAAAAATCTTTTGAATGAAAAATTCAGCTTCAATCCTTAAACAAAATTCAGGTTCAATTCTTAAACAAAATTCAGCTTCAATCCTTAAACAAAATTCAGCTTCAATCCTTAAACAAAATTCAGCTTCAATTCTTAAACAAAATTCAGCTTCAATTCTTAAACAAAATTCAGGTTCAATTCTTAAACAAAATTCAGCTTCAATTCTTAAACAAAATTCAGGTTCAATTCTTAAACAAAATTCAGCTTCAATTCTTACTGGATCAAAACTTTGGATGAGAATGGTATTTATGAAGTCAAAGAATATATCAAAAGAATCAGCGGAAACTAATAAGACTTGTTTTCTCTCCTCCTCCTCCTCCTCCTCCTCCTCCTCCTCCTCCTCTCTCTTTTTCTCTCTCTCTCTTTCTCTCTGCCTTTCTCTCTCTCTCTCTCTTTTCTCTCTCTCTTTTTCTCTCTCTCTCTTTCTCTCTGCCTTTCTCTCTCTCTCTCTCTCTTCTCTCTCTCTTTTTCTCTCTCTCTTTCTCTCTGCCTTTCTCTCTCTCTCTCTTTTCTCTCTCTCTTTTTCTCTCTCTCTCTTTCTCTCTGCCTATCTCTCCCTCTCTCTCTCTCTCTCTCTCTCTGCCTTTCTCTCTCTCTCTCTTTTCTCTCTCTCTTTTTCTCTCTCTCTCTTTCTCTCTGCCTTTCTTTCTCTTTCTCTCTGCCTTTCTTTCTCTTTCTCTCTTTCTCTCTGCCTTTCTCTCTCTCTCTTTTCTCTCTCTCTTTTCTCTCTCTCTTTTTCTCTCTCTCTTTTTCTCTCTCTTTCTCTCTCTCTCTCTCTCTCTTCACACACGTGGGAAGAACATCGCAAAGGTTTGAATGCAGAATAATGCAACACATCACCCCTGCAATACGCCAGGGCCGACTAAATAATTTTAATAATTTAGTCAACACATCCGGGTCAGCTGTTGCTGACCATCTTATAAATAGCGCCGAATGTGCGTCGGCTTACACCAGTGACAGTTTTTTTCTGTTATGAGTAGATCACATTCGTTATTCCACCTTAAAGTCCTGGAACCAATGGATATTAATTCATTAAACAAAAGAAGTGGCATCTTGGACTCAATGTGATTCACTTGTGACCCTCCCCCCTCATTTTCCCCACAAACTTGTTACTAGTCTTCATTTCACTATTATAAGTTTTTAATCGTAGTGCATGAATTATTTCCACGTATTTACTCTGATGAGTGTGGACGAAAGCCGACTTAGTAGATTTATGTATTGATTTTTTTCTCTCTCGTTTTTACACTTTTCAATTTAATTTCACCCCCCCTCCCCCCAAAAAATGTCACGAACGTCTATATTCCTTGCCTTAATATATATATATATATATATATATATATATATATATATATATATATATATATATATATATACTTACTATTTGATGAATCCACATGACATTTTATAAGGGGATATACTTTTTATGTATCAATTCTCAGTATTTACTTCAACAGTGCTCGATACGTAAGTAGAGCGAGGTAGTAAGTTATGAAAATATATTTATGGAAATTAAGCTACACAGAGGCTCCCGCGTTTCATCTCCGGAGGGATCTTTTATCATTTTAGCCTGAAGATTCCGCCGGGGATGAAACGCGGGAGCTTCTGTGTAGCTTAATTGCCATAAATATATTTTCATAACTTACTATATATATATATATATATATATATATATATATATATATATATATATATATATATCTTTTCCAACTACCTGAGTTGTAGAAGCTGGCTTTGCAGCGGTTGCTGGCATATCTACAAAAAAGAGACCAGTAGAACATGACTGAACGTGGAACATTAAAATTAAAAATAAATAAAAGTATTTCAAAAGCCTCAAAACCAAGCATCACATTGAATGTTTTATTAAAAACAATGAAGTCGATTTTGAAATTTAAATAATTCTTTATTAAAAAGATGGATTGTTTGCATAGAGATGTCCATAGAAAATGTATTATATAGTTTGTGGTCTATGGATTTAAAAAGGTTGGGCGTCCTTGCTTTATATGCTCACCATAGATCTGTAATTATTTAAACTCGAAAATAAAAAAAACGTTCCATAGTCTGCAGACGATATTCATTCTGACAATCACGCATCTCGGGAATATTTATCATGTGGTAGATCTCATAGTCTCATTTCGCTGATGACGCGCGCATAATAGTTCTGTAAAGATTATAGGGAGAGCAACAGGAAGGAGTTTGAATGAATTAACTTTCATGATTCCTCCCCTTGGGGTGAGGACATTTTGGACACGTCTCGTTGGCACACCATGTCCAACGATGACGACGTACAACTGGATATCCATGGAGTTTGCACGTCTGGATTGTGCCACGATTTGCGGATCTTTCAGATCAATGGTATTGTCCAAGAAGAGCCATCCAACTTTACGAGTATTCCCATATCTACCAGGAGGAAACACACCGGTCTGGATTTTGCCAAGAAAAGAAGCAAAAGAACTGATTTTTAATTTTACCATTTTGCTGGTCAGCTGCGATTGCTTAGTCAGCTTTCCAACGGCCAAATCCTTAGAACGAGGAAAGTAATCAAATATGATTCCAAAGCGAAAAGTTCTATTCCTCCTAAATCTTTTCATGACTTCACCGCACGCCTTTAGGATGCAGTCAGTTTTTTCTTTCCCAAAATGATTACGACTGACCATAAATGCCACGTCGGTCCCCTGTGCTGCATCGCAAGCTGAAATAAAAAAAGAAAGAGATGAAAGTTTATAATAAACAGCATTAAAGTTGGGAGGTGACGGTGGTTAAGTGGATAATGACACGGACTGAAGACCTGGGTGTTCCAAGTTCGAATCGGTTCCACAGTATCACTTTCACTTAGGGATGTTGGCAACCTTCTCGTGGTCCTTCTTGTAAGTACCCGATGTCTTTCCAGAATAATTTCTAACTAGAAAAACATCGGGGAAACTAATGCCAACACCAGAATCATCTGATTTATACGACCATATATATATATATATATATATATATATATATATATATATATATATATATATATATATATATTTGTCGCTCCTCGAAAAGGTAGATCACTGTAATGGTAGTATTAACACAGCATGACGTCACTTGCTTCATAATGCATCGTTCCTTCCCTGACGTTAATCCGCCGATAAAAGTGTTAAAATTATCATTGCTTATCAGCTATTAAAAATTGGCCGAGCGGTTAAGGACGTTGGATTTGAGTTGAAAAATACTTGTAGTCCAGGGTTTCGAATCGCATGACCGGTAGTGAATAGTCATATCTCTATGCTGAAGAGTCCAGATTAAAAAGGACGAAACGTATACATACATAGATAATAAACAATAACAAATATATATATATATATATATATATATATATATATATATATATATAAATATAAACAATAACAAATATTTATGTATATATATATATATATATATATATAGTTAGGTATGTTTATACATTTGTATGTAGAAGATTCATCCCCAAACTAATTAACCGATCATTATGAATTTTGGAACACATTTGCTATGCGTCAGGCGTCTACATGTGGTCTATATATAGTTCACTTTTATGCAAAAGGCTGTTAAACACTAGAATCATCTGATCTACATGAAAGAAGAAGCATTAAAGTGTCTCTATTTTGTTTAACAGCATATCAACTCATTTTGGATTATTTTAATGACGAAACATTAAACGCATTTTACTATATAATTATTTAAATATAAATATTTCGTCATGTGGAGCAGTCCCGTGCCTCCAATCGACCGCCTTTCCCCAAACGCATGTGTCGTGATTCTCCTTTTACTTCATCTTCTTATAGTCCGTTTCGGGATTCTAGTGTAGTCGGTGGACAAAGCGAAGAGCCATAGTCCACAGTTTACATACATAATAACAACATACATCTACAGAAATGTGCGTTTCGTTAGGGTCGTGTCGCTAGTGTATCTACGTCCGAGCCAACTCTCCGTCTTTCGCCTTTTAAATTTAAGCTAAGACTGCTTTGTTATCTCTCTCTCTCCTCCGTCAAACTCTGTCGCTGTTCTTCGCGACTAAATTCAACTGAGTCCTTTTCTTTACCCTGTCTTCTCAGTCTCCCATTAACCTCCTCTTCTACCTCCTTTCTCAGTTTCTCTTTTTCTTTTAACTCTATTCCCATCATCCTTCCGAACCTTTCATCTTGACTCGTCGGCTGTTAACAGCTAATTCTTTATGGCGTCACCTAGTCTGTATATACAATAGACTGGTCTTTTAATTGCCATTTATTTTCTTGTTGTGTGAGTGCATATGTATAAAGATTTTTTATGAATCGATCATTATGAATTTTCTAATATATATTCTCGGCAACACGGTGAGTAACATGAGACATTATTTCTTTTGCCAATGTTAACGTTTAGGATGTGAATATATATAAAGTTTTTTTTTATGAATCGATCATAATTAATTTTCGAATATATATTTTTGGCAACCCGACAAATAACATGTGTACATTATTTTTTTGTAAAGTTTATAATTTACGGCGTTTCCCACCCCAAAAAACTTTCAAAATAATATAGATACAAAAAAGTAATAGCGAAGAGAATTGCTCTACATTAAATTTTTAGTTATATTAATCAACACATTTTTAAGAGATCGGTGAACGGGCGTTAGCGTCAACAATAAGTATGTGCTTTGTAATATCCTAAAGTATTGAATCTATCATCATGAATTATTGAATATATATATATATATATATATATATATATATATATATATATATATATATATATATATATATATATATATATATATATATATATATATATATATATATATCCCATTAATATCCTCTGTCATCAAATGTAAAGTCTTAAGATTATTTGGTCACGTTAAGCGTTCTAGTGTAGGGCTATGCAAAATGTGCGTTGAATGTATAATACAAGGAAGCCGGTCGAAAGGTAGACAAAGGAAAAGATGGATAACCAACGTTTGTGAATGAACGAACATGAACAACAACCAAGCGAACAGCTTGACCCAATATCGTAAAGCTTAAAAGACATTCAGCTATGTTAATGCGTATTCTGCAGCTAGCATAGAAAGGATTTAATAATAAAATTAAAAAAAAAGATGAATTTGGTCTTTGAAATCAGTAAATACTATTAGCTTGATGATTTCCCGCAGGAATGAAACATAAAGGTTTCTGTGTAGCTTACTTGCTATATATATATATATATATTCATACTACTCCTACTAAACTCCACTCAGTAAATCCTGAATATATATATATATATATATATATATATATATATATATATATATATATACTACCTTATAATATTAGTATTATATATGCATATACATAAAATAGTAAAAATAGTAATATATATATATATATATATATATACAGTGAAATAATGTTGGACGCACTGCCATTATTATCTATCAGGGTTTCTTTTATATGATTTATATTACAAAAGAGGAAAAAGACACAGGAGAAGGGAAACAAAGATGAATCACTCCGTAAACTTTTCTTCTTTCTCTATGAAGATTTTTTTCTTCTCCTTTTTTAAACGAGTATTGATGAGAAACAAGAAAAAAAAGAAAAAAAGGTAAAGAAAATTAAATAAAACTACCGAGACATCTTTCAGTCAACACTCTTCAAGGTAATCGTCGACTATGAAGGGGAATCACGATTAAAAACGTGGTCAAAAGACCATAAAAAATTATGGAGGGTATTAAAAAGAAAATTAAAAAAAAAATGGGAAGAGACATTCTTAACGTACACTTATTAGTTCTAAGTTAAGGGCGTACTCTTTTTGTTTGCACAGAGACAGCTGCCGTAAATTGATAGCAACCACTTCGAGAATTTTTAAATGCGATTTCGAACGAGCTCTGTGCAAAATAGAGAATGCCTATATATATATATATATATATATATATATATATATATATATATATATATATATATATATATAAAGTGGTGTACTAAAAAAGCTTGGCTTAAGGAAAATTTAACTTGAATAAATTGCCTTTTTTGCGGAATATACCTTGCTCTGAGCAATTGAATTGAATTATGATTTGGCTTTTGCTTTTCTAATTCCTTTCCATTCTTCTTCATATATATATATATATATATATATATATATATATATATATATATAAATATATATATATATAAAGACAAATGAAGGAACTGAGATAAACATGTACGAATGACAAATCTATCTCAACTTCGATTGTTCAATACAAGGTGTACTCTATTAAAATATGTTTATTTTTCTTTCCTTGAAATCAAAAATAAATTATTTCCTTAAACCAAGGCTTTTCAAAGATTAAAATCTTATCATCAGAGGAATTACATACATGGATAAGTTGGCAATGGAAAAGTAAAAATTAAAAATTTGAAAAAATATAAAGTAATGGAGAGTAAGAGTATGCGTGTAAAAAATAGAGTTTTTTTTACAGGCTCTATCCTCTAAAAGTATACTTTTAGTTTCATATTTTATATATATATATATATATATATATATATATATATATATATATATATATATATATATATATATATATATATTACCACATAATATTAGTATTATATGTGCATTTAATAGTAAAAAATAATAATTTCACGATATGACCGATTATCAAAATGGCATGTTCGATTGATGCCATCGATGATGAGTATTGATTGATCCGATTACATTTATATTTTATGTGATGTTAAAGCTACTTAAATAAATCTAATTAATTTCCTTTTTAATACCGTTTTTTTGTTGTATTTTCTTACAAATTCTCTTGCTTTTAAATCCGTGTTGCGGTTTCTCGTAAAAAAAAATCGGATATAATAGTTTTAAATAACCTTTTTTAATGTCTTTTCTTACAATTATACTTAATTTTCCTTCTTCGTTATGAGTCCTCGTAAAAAAATTGAATTATCTCCCCCTTCGATTCACTCTTCTAGAATTAAGGAAGGAAATGTTGTTCATTGCTATAATGCAGAATCATCTATAATTGCGTGTGTTAAGTATACATAAATATATATATATATATATGTATAGTGTGGTGGAGTTGTTATCCACAGGTCTGTGTGATGCGTCTAGTGCTACAGCGGAGCGTACTTGTAGTTGCATGGGCTTCCTACTCTTGCTATTCGCTTAGCCGCCAGATAGCCCACTAGTTGTGCGAAAAGGGAGCCGAGTGAGTAAGTCTCCCCTGCTGGTATATAGCCTATCCCCAGACAAGACTCTAGTCTGACCTCCTCGTGGTACACTATGGTAACTGGGTGCTTTGCGGCCCCAGGCTAATAGACTAGAGATCTCGGAGTAGGTTAGAACCCCAGAGGTGCAGTGTGCAGGGCCTGCTGGCATGCAGATATGTCCCGGCGCTCACCAATCTAACCCCCTGCCACTGGGTAGTGGTCTGTCTCAACCTCTCTCTCTCTCTCTCTCTCTCTCTCTCTGTATATGTACATGTGTGTATATATGTATATGTATATGGCGCCGGATCAGGGAAATTTCCAGTTTGGTATCTGGGGGCGCGTTTAACCCACTAGGAGAGATGCCCCCTAAGCCTTTGTTAAGGCAGGTGTCTAGGAGATGGAAAACTCTGATGTATAACCTGAGGGTTGTTGCTTACTTTTTCTGTGGCACTCATTTGCACCGATCTTGTGCAATCAACAATTCCCAAAAGTGTGGATGGTCCTACACAAGCCTTCACCACTCAAATCAAATCATTCGTGTGGGTTTTCTAGCAGCTTTTCTAAAATCGACATGAGTATTTCTGGGTCCACTGGCGAGAGAGTAAAGGCGACGGGGACAGGCAAAGGATATTGCTGGAAGTCTCTAGCTGGCGCTCTACGCAGTGGCGGCTGGTGGGTGATGGCCGTTTGGCACAAACCTTTGGGCAATTGTGCCGTTCGTGTCCTCCACCAGTGACAAAGCAGGCCTATCTAGGATCAGCACTGCTTTCCCTATTTCAGGGAGGGGGCGATAAAAGGAGCCCTAAACATTGTATGCCCTTCTTTGACTTGTCAGCCTACTGCAGCTGTCTAGTTATCCAATACAGCAGTCAGAAAACAAAGAAATTTATGAAGCTAAACATTGGATCTTGGAATGTGCGCACATTGCAGGATAGTGATGCGTCACTAGAAAGGAAAACGGCCCTCGTATCAATGGAATTAAGGAAACATGATGTAGATATTGCTGCCTTTAGTGAGACGCGTCTGCCTGGTCACTCACAGTTGTGTGAGGTAAAAGGTGGATACACGTTTTTCCGGGCTGGTAAACCAGAAAACGAACCACGTCAATCTGGCGTAGGGTTTGCAGTGAAGACGGAAATTGCTAGATCACTTCCAACACTCCCAGTAAGTCATTCAGATCGTATTATGACCCTAAGACTTCCACTAAAAAACAACACATTCGCAACACTTATCAGCTGTTATGCCCCTACTATGAATAGTTCAGATCAATGCAAAGCTGATCTTTACAATGATTTGCGTAGCTTAATCTAAAAAATTCAGCATAAGGATAAGGTTGCTTTGATGGGAGACTTCAATGCTCGAGTGGGGCTCAACTTTCAAACATGGGCTGGTGTTCTGGGTCACCATGGTGTTGGAAAAATGAATTCAAATGGATTGCGACTCCTGACGTTATGCAAAGAATTTAACTTCAGTGTGACAAACACGTACTTCCAACAAAAGCATTGTCGAAAAACATCATGGATGCACCCCCGATCAAAAGATTGGCATCTCATTGACTACATAATTACCAGAAAGCGCGACCTCAGAGATTTTAAGATAACACGCTCTTTCCATAGTAGCTGTTGTTTATCAGATCATGCGCTTATAGTCGGCAAGACCATCTTCCATTTAGACAAGAGGAGAGTGAAAAAGTCTTCTGTTCCAAAACGCCTAAATGTTCTGCCTCTAAAACAGGCAGATACACAAAATGACCTGAAGGAAAAAGTTACGGTCGCTATAGCTTCTGTAGAGGTAAATAGTGACGTTTCAAGTTCTTGGGATTCATTGCGCAATGCTGTTTATGACTCGTCTGCTGAGGTTTTGGGCTTCCCTTTGCGGAAACATCAAGACTGGTTTGATGAAAACAACACTGAAGTGCAGAAGCTTATCGACCAAATGCATGTTTGCCACAAAACATGGCTCGAGGACAAAAATTCCACAGTGAAAAAGAAGGCGTATAGAGCTCACAAAGCACAAGTTCAGAAGGCACTTAGGGCATTGAAAGAGGCTTGGTGGTCATCCAAGGCTGCGGAACTTCAGGACGCAGCCGACAGGAAGGATTCTAAGTCATTTTACTCTGGCCTGAAAG
Source organism: Sepiola atlantica (assembly GCA_963556195.1). Taxonomy (NCBI): domain Eukaryota; kingdom Metazoa; phylum Mollusca; class Cephalopoda; order Sepiida; family Sepiolidae; genus Sepiola; species Sepiola atlantica. The sequence continues at coordinate 55,491,520 of OY744547.1, forward strand.
AGGTGTTTGGTCCTCAAATGAATGGTTCTGCCCCAGTTTTTGCTGAGGATGGAGAAACACTGCTAACTGACAAATCTGCTATCCTTAAGCGCTGGAAGCAGCACTTTGAAACTGTCCTTAACTCTGCATCGGTGACTGACGAAAACATCATTTCCTCTCTTCCGCAGCATCCCGAAATTCCGGAACTGTCTTTTCCACCTACAGTTCAGGAAGTATCTCAAGCTAAAAAACAGCTATCGTCAGGGGCACCGGGCAGAGATTGCATCCCCATTGAGGTGTACAAACATGGCGGAAGAGCACTCGAGGAAAAACTGACCATCTTGTTTGTGGAGATATGGAAAGTTGGTGGAGTCCCACAGGACTTTAAGGATAGTAATGTCAAGCATCTTTATAAGAGCAAGGGAAGCAGGAATTCTTGCGATAATCATCGCGGGATATCTCTGCTTTCTGTTGCAGGTAAAATTCTTGCAAGGTTGATTCTGAACAGGATCATCAGACATCTTATTGATGAGATTTACCCAGAGTCCCAATGTGGTTTTCGCTCTGGTCGAGGTACAATCGACATGGTATTTGCCCTTCGTCAAGTTGCTGAAAAAGTTCGTGAAAAAAATCGGGAACTGTACATGGTTTTTATTGATTTGACAAAAGCATTCGATACGGTCAGTCGCGTAGCACTTTGGAAAGTTCTTCATAAGCTTGGAATCCCTAACAACATGCTTGATGTCATAATCTCCTTTCATGAAGGGATGAAAGCACAGGTCGTTTCCAATGGGGAAACCTCAGAGCCTTTTGAAGTTACCAACGGTACGAAACAGGGTTGTGTGATGGCACCTGTGCTGTTTGCATTGTTCTTCTCGGTGATGCTTCGGCACGCATTCGCTGATGAAAGCACAGGTGTTAAGTTTCAATTCCGAACCACAGGTGGGCTCTTTAACCATCAGCGTTTTAAAGCCAAAACCTTGGTTCGAGAAGCCATCATTCGGGACCTTCTCTTTGCAGATGATGCTGCCCTGGTCGCGACTTCTTTTGAAGAAGCTCAGAATCTTTTGACAAAATTTTCAGGTGCATGTAGGGCTTTTGGTTTAACAATCAGTTTAAAGAAGACTGAGGTGGTCCATCAACCATGCCCTACCCCCAAACAAGTTCAAGGAGTGAAACAAAATCAGCCTGTCCATGAATTTCCATTAGAAAAACTCAAAGTGGATGGCAGACCAATGAACTATGTCAAAAACTTTACCTACCTAGGTAGCAAAGTTAATTCTGCTGCTTCACTTGATGATGAAATCATAAACCGAATTGCAAAAGCGGCAAATGCCTTCGGAAAGCTGAAACATCGTCTTTGGAGTAGCAGAGGCATTAAGTTGAAGACAAAAATCAATGTGTATAGGGCTGTAATATTGACAGGTCTTCTCTATGGATGTGAGGCGTGGACGCCTTACCGGCATCACATTCGCCAATTGGATGTGTTCCACAGGAGCTGCCTTAGGACCATATGTGGACTTAGTTTGAAGGACAAAGTCGCTAACATCGATCTTTACAACAGATGCCATATTGGTGGAATTGAAGGTTTCCTGTTGCAGTCTCAATTGCGATGGGCTGGTCATGTAGCAAGAATGGACGAAGGGAGGATACCTAAAGCACTGATGTACAGTCAGTTAGCTTGTGGTAACAGGAATGTTGGTCGACCCTTGCTGAGGTACAAGGATAAATTGAAAGATGCGCTGACGGCAATTGGAGTACCCCCCAAAAACTTTGAAGACTGTACAAAAGACAGGAAGACATGGCGAGCAGCTTGTTGCATTGGACTGGAGAGATTCAACGAGACCTGTGTGGATAATATGAGAACGGCCAGAGTTAGGCGAAAAGCTAGAGAGAGTGCTTCACACCTGACATCCGATTACTCACACTCTTGCACTGTCTGCGGCTTTCCTTGCAGGTCTCTTGCCGGACTCAGGTGTCATGAACGATCTAAACACAAATGAAAGTTATTGGAACCTCATACGTCGCAATCGACGGGAGAGTCCATCATATATATATGTATAATTGGGAAGCATTCCTTCCCTTATACATGTTTGAGTAAACAGGAGTGCCAACTTCTGCTTGTTCAGCTTTTGATCCGTTTTTTCTAGTCTCCGTACGACGGATTGTATGTTATAATCCCTTTATGAAGGGGGTGAAGGTGTATTGAAGTGCTGTTGAAATAATTTAAAAGAGCGCCCTCTTGATAGATTCACCAATTTATTTCATTTTACAACAGCCTGACGACGACCGTTGTCGGTCGAAACTGTTCGCACAAAATACGTAGATTTTTTACACTCCTTGGATTATAACCTCGAATCCGTCGTACGAAGACTAGAAAAAACGGATCAAATTCTGAATAAGCAGAAGTTGGCACTCCGGTTTAATCATATATATATATATATATATATATATATATATATATATATATATATATATATATATATCAAATAATAATTAATAGTGTGTACTTTTGTGTATTTATAAAGCATTACCAATTTTCCCTTCCCAGTATGGAGTTTTTAAATCAATAAAATAGAATCGATTCAAATAATAGAAAAATCATTGAGGATGTTTAGATGCGGACCTTACCTCGGTTACTTCTTGATGGTTTTGTTGTTTTTCTTCCTCCGGTTGACGGCTTTGTTGTTGCTGGCCTTCTTCTTGTTAGCGGCTTTTTTGTTAATGTTCCTCTTCTTGAGAGCTTCGTTGTATTCCTTCCTCTTTTTGGCGGCTTTTTTGTTAATGTTCCTTTTTTTGACGGCTTAGTTGTTTTCTTTCCTCTTTTTAACGGCTTAGTTATTTTCTTTCCTCTTTTTGACGGCGGTATTTTTGCTGGTCTTTTTCTTGTTGGCGGCTTTTTTGTTAATGTACCTTTTTTTGACGGCTTTGTTTTTTTCTTTCCTCTTTTTGATGGCGGTATTTTTGGTGGTCTTTTTCTTGTTGGCGGCTTTTTCTTTAATGTTCGTTTTTTTGACGGCTTAGTTGTTTTCTTTCTTCTTTTTGACGGCTTAGTTGTTTTCTTTCCTCTTTTTAACGGCGGTCTTTTTGTTGGTCCTTTTCTTGTTGGCGGCTTTTTTGTTAATGTTCTTTTTTTTGACAGCTTTGTTTTTTTCTTTCCTCTTTTTGACGGCTTTGTAGTTTTCTTTTCTCTTTTTGACAGCGGTATTTTTGTGGGTCTTTTTCTTGTTGGCGGCTTTTTTGTTAATGTACCTATTTTTGACGGCTTTGTTGTTTTCTTTCCTCTTTTTGACGGCGGTATTTTTGTTGGTCTTTTTCTTGTTGGCGGCTTTTTCTTTAATGTTCCTTTTTTTGACGGCTTGGTTTTTTTCTTTCCTCTTTTTGACGGCTTAGTTGGTTTTTTTCCTCTTTTTGACGGTTGTCTCTTTGTTGGTCTTTTTCTTGTTGGCGGCTTTTTTGTTAAGGTTCCTTTTTTTGACGGCTTTGTTTTTTTCTTTCCTCTTTTTGACAGCTTAGTTGTTTTTTTCCCTCTTTTTGACGGCGGTCTTTTTGCTGGTCTTTTTCTTGTTGGCGGCTTTTTTGTTAATGTACCTTTTTTTGACGGCTTTGTTTTTTTCTTTCCTCTTTTTGACGGCGGTATTTTTGGTGGTCTTTTTCTTGTTGGCGGCTTTTTCTTTGATGTTCCTTTTGTTGACGGCTTTGTTTTTTTCTTTCCTCTTTTTGACGGCTTAGTTGGTTTTTTTCCTCTTTTTGACGGCGGTCTTTTTGCTGGTCTTTTTCTTGTTGGCGGCTTTTTCTTTAATGTTCCTTTTTTTGACGGCTTTGTTGTTTTCTTTCTTCTCTTTGACGGCGGTATTTTTGCTGGTCTTTTTCTTGTTGGCGGCTTTTTTCTTAATGTTCCTTTTTTTGACGGCTTAGTTGTTTTATTTCTTCTTTTTGACGGCTTTGTTGTTTTCTTTCCTTTTTTTGACGGCGGTATTTTTGCTGGTCTTTTTCTTGTTGGCGGCTTTTTCTTTAATGTTCCTTTTTTTGACGGCTTTGTTGTTTTCTTTCTTCTCTTTGACGGCGGTATTTTTGCTGGTCTTTTTCTTGTTGGCGGCTTTTTCTTTAATGTTCGTTTTTTTGACGGCTTTGTTGTTTTCTTTCTTCTTTTTGACGGCGGTATTTTTGCTGGTCTTTTTCTTGTTGGCGGCTTTTTCTTTAATGTTCCTTTTTTTGACGGCTTTGTTGTTTTCTTTCTTCTCTTTGACGGCGGTATTTTTGCTGGTCTTTTTCTTGTTGGCGGCTTTTTCTTTAATGTTCCTTTTTTTGACGGCTTTGTTGTTTTCTTTCTTCTTTTTGACGGCGGTATTTTTGCTGGTCTTTTTCTTGTTGGCGGCTTTTTCTTTAATGTTCCTTTTTTTGACGGCTTTGTTGTTTTCTTTCTTCTCTTTGACGGCGGTATTTTTGCTGGTCTTTTTCTTGTTGGCGGCTTTTTCTTTAATGTTCGTTTTTTTGACGGCTTTGTTGTTTTCTTTCTTCTTTTTGACGGCGGTATTTTTGCTGGTCTTTTTCTTGTTGGCGGCTTTTTCTTTAATGTTCCTTTTTTTGACGGCTTTGTTGTTTTCTTTCTTCTTTTTGACGGCGGTATTTTTGCTGGTCTTTTTCTTGTTGGCGGCTTTTTCTTTAATGTTCGTTTGTTTGACGGCTTTGTTGTTTTCTTTCTTCTTTTTGACGGCGGTATTTTTGTTGGTCTTTTACTTGTCAGCGGCTTTTTCTTTAATGTTCGTTTTTTTGACGGCTTTGTTGTTTTCTTTCTTCTTTTTGACGGCGGTATTTTTGCTGGTCTTTTTCTTGTTGGCGGCTTTTTCTTTAATGTTCCTTTTTTTGACGGCTTTGTTGTTTTCTTTCTTCTTTTTGACGGCGGTATTTTTGCTGGTCTTTTTCTTGTTGGCGGCTTTTTCTTTAATGTTCCTTTTTTTGACGGCTTTGTTGTTTTCTTTCTTCTCTTTGACGGCGGTATTTTTGCTGGTCTTTTTCTTGTTGGCGGCTTTTTCTTTAATGTTCCTTTTTTTGACGGCTTTGTTGTTTTCTTTCTTCTTTTTGACGGCGGTATTTTTGCTGGTCTTTTTCTTGTTGGCGGCTTTTTCTTTAATGTTCCCTTTTTTGACGGCTTTGTTGTTTTCTTTCTTCTTTTTGACGGCGGTATTTTTGCTGGTCTTTTTCTTGTTGGCGGCTTTTTCTTTAATGTTCCTTTTTTTGACGGCTTTGTTGTTTTCTTTCTTCTTTTTGACGGCGGTATTTTTGTTGGTCTTTTACTTGTCAGCGGCTTTTTCTTTAATGTTCGTTTTTTTGACGGCTTTGTTGTTTTCTTTCTTCTTTTTGACGGCGGTATTTTTGCTGGTCTTTTTCTTGTTGGCGGCTTTTTCTTTAATGTTCCTTTTTTTGACGGCTTTGTTGTTTTCTTTCTTCTCTTTGACGGCGGTATTTTTGCTGGTCTTTTTCTTGTTGGCGGCTTTTTCTTTAATGTTCCTTTTTTTGACGGCTTTGTTGTTTTCTTTCTTCTCTTTGACGGCGGTATTTTTGCTGGTCTTTTTCTTGTTGGCGGCTTTTTCTTTAATGTTCGTTTTTTTGACGGCTTTGTTGTTTTCTTTCTTCTTTTTGACGGCGGTATTTTTGCTGGTCTTTTTCTTGTTGGCGGCTTTTTCTTTAATGTTCCTTTTTTTGACGGCTTTGTTGTTTTCTTTCTTCTTTTTGACGGCGGTATTTTTGCTGGTCTTTTTCTTGTTGGCGGCTTTTTCTTTAATGTTCCTTTTTTTGACGGCTTTGTTGTTTTCTTTCTTCTTTTTGACGGCGGTATTTTTGCTGGTCTTTTTCTTGTTGGCGGCTTTTTCTTTAATGTTCCTTTTTTTGACGGCTTTGTTGTTTTCTTTCTTCTTTTTGACGGCGGTATTTTTGCTGGTCTTTTTCTTGTTGGCGGCTTTTTTGTCAATCTTCCTTTTCTTGAGGGCTTCGTTCTTTTCTTGGTTCTTTTTGACGGCTTTGTGTTTGCCGGTCTTTTTCTTGTTGGCGGCTTTGTCGTTATTGTTTTTCTTATTCTTGACGGCTCTGCTGAACTCACTGTAAAATATAAAGAAAATATTTTTGTAATATATATATATATATATATATATATATATATATATATATATATAGAGAGAGAGAGAGAGAGAGAGAGTATTAGAACTCTATCACAATGCTAAAAATGGAAATATGCCGACCTTTGGAAGTAAGACAAAACAAGTTATCTCTTTTAATATATTTTTATAAAGATTTTTGTATAGAAACTCTTACTTGATTAGGCAAGACTTCAACACTGTGATTAATGTGTATGACCGTGTTCTATAATATATTTCGAGAAAGACCTCTTTATCAAATAGTGGCTGTTTCAAAACTCTAAAACACGTACGGAATGGTAATATTGTTGATATGCTTATAACGCAGTAAATATTAATATCCGAAGCAAATGGAATAAAACGATAACTAAATGCTTTTTTCTTTCAATATTTCATATTTGACTTAACGGATGAAATGTTATATTTGTTTTGTTTTTTTAAAATAAACTATGATAATATATATATTTTTCTGGTGTTCAATTGATTCTTTTGTTAATATTATCTATTTAATATGTTTTAATTATATATTATTGTGATTTTATTCTATCTTAACAGTATTTATTTATTTGTTTTTCTAATAATTAATTTACTTTTGATGATTAACGGGTTGTTCGGATCGAGAGGGTCGTGTTCCCCCTCTGGTGTCGCTTTACAGCGCCACCTGTTGGTGATAAAGCGCCACCTACCGGCAAACCGGTGTAGTTATGTTTTGAAAGGAGGAGGTGACTGCTACAGGGTAAATATGTATTGATTGAATCTATTGCCAGATTGTGTGTAGCCCGCAGTATATGTAACAAACAAAATATTTTTGTTTTAAATGACGAAGTACCTCTCGTTATATTTATCTGTAAATGCTATCATTATCTATATACTCTTAAATTATGTAATGCTGCTTTGAGCTAAGTTAATTGTTATTATTAAAATTCAGAATTCAATTCATTGACGATTTTCTTGAAAAATTAAAACAAATTTAATTTGTTTTAAAAGGGAAGCAACTCTCATAAAATCGTTGTGACTTATCTCCCTTATAACACTGTGAACCAATAGATATACATAAACAATACATATACATACAAGAAGAAGGATTTTCTACATTTATTTGAAACTTTAAAATGTGTTTCCTTACCTTTGTATATTTATTTTCTAGTTTCTTAATTAGGTTTTAGTCAATTATAATCAGAGTCCAACATCTGACTGGTTAGTTTGTTTGTTTGGTTTTTTTTTGGGGGGGGGGTTCTTTTCCTGTTTTACCCTTTCTCAATCAAACATTCAGTTTTAACAAGGGGATAAAATCACTTTCAACTTTTTATATTGACTTGTCACCCCTATATAAGCATGCAATTCCAACAATATACATATAAACAATCATACACAGAACTATACATACACACATATACATGTGTATTTATATATCTATTAAATTGTTGGAAGGTAATAGTGTGTCGATGTAGTAAGTTTGTTATTTTATTCTATTTTTCTATCATAATATATTTCTGTTTTCTTAACTTATTTAATTAATTAATTTATTTGTTTATTAATTTATTTTTTTGTTTTTTAAAAATTTTTTAAGATTAAAAAAAAAAATTAAGATTTTTTAATAGAATTTATTTGGGGGTTATTTTTATATTATTTTATAGAGTGAGAAGGTTAAATCTGTATCTGTATACGAAGTGCGTTATTCTATTAATATAAGAAAATTTATTTTTTATTGTATGTTATATATTTTTACATAATTTATTCATTTTAACAGCATTGTTGTAATATTGCATACAGCAGTGAATATCAATGTGGCTCGCAGTGTGTCTATTAACTTCATGGTTATTATTTTGACTATTATTATTATTATTATTATTATTATTATTATTATTATTATTATTATTATTATTATTATTACTTTTCTATATAATACATTCTTTAATATATTTCCTTGTTTTCATTTTTGGGGGAGGGGGTAATTCTAAATCCATATACCAAGTGTGCTGTTCAATTAATTATTATTTGATTTATATATTTTACACTGATTCAAATCTGCTTAGAATTGTATTAATGAGATATGTATGGACTGAGGTTAAATACGATATATACTATATATTATATTATAAATAAGGAACTAAGTTCTAGCCTGCTATTAAGTTCAGGGCGTAACCTAGAGATGAATAGAGCTTCTTTGATTCGAAGATTACCAATGTTCTTCTCCGTGGCCAAGATGTTAACTTTGATAAGGATAAAGGGGCATACACAAACACAAGCGTCATCATTTTCAAGCACCTTAAAACATGCAAAAACACTAAGAGACTTATATATAACGTAGATAAGTGATGAGAATAAAAGTGGATAAAATGCAATATTTATTAAATCATCAAGGGTTTTAACCAGGGTTATTTATAAAAACACTTTTTTTAAAATTCTTTAATCCATGGATTTTCATCGGAGGAAATTCGAAAAGTAAGTCAGTAAAATTTACTCTAATGCAAACATTTGGAAACATAAAAATATAAAAGATGTGAAAATACAAAATATAAACAATTTAAAGAGTTTAAAATATGCAAAGAAAATCACGATATTTGAAGAAGCATAGAGAGTTTGTTTAATCAAATCCGAAAATTATATGATATGAAACAAGTGTAGGTTGGTGGGTTGAATGTAATTCAGATATCCGAAGTTGTGAAAAGTTCCATTTTGGGTATTCAAATCTAAGTGAAAACTATAGAAGTAACTGTCCTGAGGGCATTGGTAAAAAATTGATAAATATCAGAAAACAGACGGGTTAAAAGCCATTATTTTACTTCCTGGGCTGAACAACAACAAAAAAAATGGTGATTTTTTTTTATACAATCTTTGTTTGAAGAATTGCTAATTTAATAAATATTGCATTTCATCCAATTTTTATTCTCATCACTTATCTACTTCTATTATTGCTCTACTTCGTATATCGAACATATATTATTTAAGATAGGATCTAATTTAAAGATATAATCTTTATCTTAATTTTCTCACTTTATATATATTATTTTATGTACATATAATCTTCTCACTTCATATATATGATGTTATATATCTATCTATATATAATATTTACAAATAAATATTAGATTATGTATATCTACAGACGCCGATGATGTGATATGATGTGATATAATTGCTTCGCCATTAGATTTAGTTGTTATAGTGAATCCTAGAATTGTTTGGTGGTGTTCCAAGTGATACGATCATGATTCAACTGAAATAATCTACAATTGTAATTATTTTCATGGGGCTGATATTCCAGCAATCTTATCGCTCCATATTGACGCAAGACTAATTAATATTTGACATAGAGATGTGTAGGGGTGTGAGTGGATGTACGCGTAAATATAGTTATTGACTTGGGGACTCGTATTTAATCTTAACGTTACGGCTGACATTATTATTATTATTATTGCGTCTATTTCTGATAATTGTTTAAACATAAACAATTTTCAAAAAAATATTATCTGTCATTCTGACATGGTCGCTAAGTGTCACAGTCTTGGTTGTCTGACTATCTATTTTCGTTTTTTTTTCTTTCTTCCCTTTCTCCCACCTTTTTTTGTTCCTCCCCTCTCTCTCCTAACTGATTTCACAATCGCCAGACGGAGAATTTGCAGACGGTGTAATTTGAACTTCCGGCTGTCATAGACGATTTAAAAGAACTTAGGGTTGAGCGAGTAGAGGGGGACCAAGACAAACTGACCTGGTTATGATACCTCACCTTCCTTCCCCCTCGATATATAACTTCCGTGGTAAATCATAAAATTTCCCCCTATCTATATATATGTATTACTCTCTTTCCCCTCTCTATATTGCCTTCTGTTATAAATCGTGCCATCTCCCCCCTCTCTCTCTACACACACACACACACACACACACACACACACACACACACACACACACACATATATATATATATATATATATATATATATGTTGTCACTCTCTTTCCCCCTTAATATACGTCTTAAATAGTTCATTTCCCACTCTCTCTATATATGTATTAAATATGTTGTCGCTCTCTCTATATGTGTATTGAATAGTGAGTGTTATTTTCTTTTTTTTTATTTAAAAAAATGTAATCTTCTCGCTTGGATGCTTGAATAAGGCCGGAGGGTCGAAATAAATTATCGCACCGGTGATTATGTGATTCCGTGTTACTTTATTTTATTTTTGTTCTGTTTATTACATTGAGCTCTCATACTCGGATTTTCTTCTGGAATTTATTTCACTCTAACACACACACTATATATATATATATATATATATATATATATATATATATATATATATATATATATATATATATATATGAGAGAGAGAGAGAGAGAGAGAGAGAGAGAGAGAGAATTTTAATTTAAAGCGTAATAACAGTTCAAGTTATTCTTGGGTGAAATTAATTCATATAATATTTTGTAATAATGTATATTATTAAATACCTCAGATATATTTGCATACTGCAGATAAATATAAACTAAATGATTATATTATTAATGGAGTTTGTGTATCTGTCTGTCTGTCTGTCTTTCTGTCTGTCTGAAGCCGAAACTCCATCAGAGTAGTATGACTATTTACTAAGTCCGCCAGCTTCATTATATACTACTAAAAAAACCGGCGTAAACACTATGCGCATTTCTCAATTTACATAATCAAGTGCTTTTGAACTTCTAATAAATTAGTATTCGCAAATATACACTCAGGATTGTTTTATTCAGATTTCATCATGTATTTATGCAATTT
>OY744547.1:55507381-55512381 GCA_963556195.1 Sepiola atlantica
GTAGAGGGCTTCAAGAATTTTTAATCTTTTTATGTTAGTATGGTGGTGTATTATTTAAGTATTATTAACTAGGATGTGTCTATATTGAAAAATATATATATATACAGGGTGTTTCAAAAGTCTTGGGAACATAACGATTTTTAATAACTCAAAAACTATTAGGAGTTGAAAAATGAAATTGGTACCGTTGGAAAGGTTAAAGTTTCAAGTTTTGTGGGGAATCTTCAAAGTTGCTCAATATGAGCACCATTCGTCACACGGCAGACATCTAGTCGATAGTCCATTTCCTGCCAAACGCGTTCCAGCATCTTGACGTCAATGGTTCCCACAACTGCCGTTACTCGAGCCTTTAGTTCGTCAATATCTCTTGGAAGGGGCGGCACATAGACTTGTTGCTTGACAAAACCCCAAAGGAAAAAGTCACACGGGGTAAGATCTGGAGACCTAGGAGGCCAGGGCATGAGAACGTCATCACCTCGCCCAGATCTCCCAATCCATCTACCAGGCAGCCTTGTGTTAAGAAACTGCCTTACTCTAAGACTCCAGTGTGGTGGTGCACCATCTTGTTGAAAAATGAAGTCATCAGATTCTGCTTTTTCCAACTGAGCCATTAACCAGTCTTCCAGCATGTTGAGATAGGATTCACCAGTGATAGTTGCCTCTTCAAAGAAGAACGGTCCATAGACACCTTTCTTGGAAATTGCACAAAACACGTTCACTTTTGGTGAATCTCGCTCGTGCTCAAGAAGTTCATGAGGATTCTCAGTACCCCATATGCGAGTGTTATGCTTGTTAACTTTGCCATTCAGATGGAAGGTCGCCTCATCGCTAAAAACAAGCCGGTCATCAAAGCCGTTATCTTCCAACTTCTCTTGCATTGCAATGCAAAAGTCACGGCGAAGTGGCTTATCAGTGTCCTTCAACTTTTGGACCAACTTGAGCTTGTAAGGTACCATTTGCAGTCGTTTCCTTAAGACACGCCAGACAGTTGCTGGAGCAAGCTGAAGTTCCCTGCTGGCTCTTCTCACTGATTTACGGGGGCTCCGCTGAAAGGCTGTCCGAACTTGCTCAACTGCATCTTCTGAAGTTGAAGGGCGACCTGTTCGCTTACTTGGGCACAAACACCCATCTTTCACAAATTTAGCATGCCATCTGACAATGGATTTCCTTTCAGGGGCTTCTTTTTTAAATTTCCTGCGAAATGCACGCTGAACACATGTCCACGATTCAGTCTTTGCAAATTGGAGGACGCAAAATGCCTTGTCTTGTTTAGAGAACGCCATTACTGCACCTGGAAAGATAACACGAAAATCATTAGTATGACCAAAAACTTGATTAAGCAAGCTTTAAAATGGCACCAGTTTCATTTTTCTACCTGGAATAGTTCATGAGATATACGCATTTGTAATGTTCCCAAGACTTTTGAAACACCCTGTATATATATATGATTATTTTTAATCATACGGATATGTACAAAAAACTGGGACACTGGCATGTCAATGTTATCGATCTACAGCTGTTCAAAACTGAGATCTCATCAGGCAAAATTAGAATTCGATCCTTACCTCAGATCATATTTGGGAAGAATGAAATGGGAACAAAAGGAAAAGAAAGGAAAAGAAAAAGAAAAAAATAAACTAGAAAGTCACGTGGTCAGACTTGAAACCGTTGAAAATTAAAAATAATATAATATAGAATAAAAAATAAAATAAAATATACTCGTTGAGGATAGAGAAACGAAAGGAAAGAAGAGAGGAAAAGGGGATGTAGAAAAAAGGGGAAAACTCGTAATTAATGTCTAGATGTGTCCATGTCAGGTTGATTTCTAGGTGGGCAGGGAGACATAATTTCAAGTCTGTCTTAAATTTAGGTGAGTGGATGTGGTGGGTGTTAAAAACATTTTATATCTAATCTGGTTAGGTTATTTCTTATTTTAAAATTTTTTTTTGTTTCTTTGCTGTTTCATAATTCTAATTTATTTTTGTTATTGATTTATTCATTTAATTAATTTATTAAAGTCACGGACGCCTGAGAATTAGGAAATACAATAGTTGAGATAATTATAATAATTCAAATAATTCAATTAACTAAAGTAATTAAAAAATTACTACAGTTCATTAACATGATATAATAATGGTGCTAGTTACATTATCTGGATTACTATATATATATATATATATATATATATATATATATATATCTATATATATATATATATCTATATATATATATATATATATATATATATATATATATATATATATATAGTCTAGGAAGTTTTTTTAACCTTCAAAACTGAAAAAAAAAGATATTTAAATCTAAAAAAAATTTTTCGTTGAAAGATTTTTGTCTAGTAAGTCAATCAATCTACTGCAATCACTATATTAGTTAACTTCCAAGAATTTACTCTAATATAAATATATTTTTATATATGTTTTTTTATATAAGGGATCGTCAGTTGTTTACCATGAAAACTGTTTCGGGATTTTAAAAACAAAACAGTATTTCTTTATCATGGCATCCCAGCAGTGTTGATCAGACACCACCTCCCTATTTAATAATTATTTTTGTAATTAAAAAGTTTACGAATATTTGATTTAGTTTTGTCTCCAGATTTTTTTTTTTTAGTTATTAAATATAGTTTCTCCTTACCTGGCTTGTTCCTTTCAAATTGAGTTTACTCTTTTACAGAACATCTATTTTATAGAGTTAGATGATTCCATTATAATAACCCCCCTTTTTTCCTCTTGGTTATTTTCTTTATCTCTCTCTCTCTCTCTCTCTCTCTCTCTCTCTCTCTCTCTCTCTCTCTATATATATATATATATATATATATATATATATATATATATATATATATATTCAATCACAAACATCAGTAGATCAGTGTTAAAATATTCAACGCCGGCTATATAAAATCAACTCACTAAATTAATTTCGGACAGAAAATGGCGAACCATAGGAGACCTGGATCTAATACACCATCTGACTATCAAAACACTCTTAGATATAGAAACTGAAGTTCTGATTAAAATTCGCAATATATATATATAAATTCAAATATCTCTGCGAACACGATTTTGAATAATTATAAGCATGAAGACAGATTTTAGAAAAGGGTTTAATAGAAAGAACTATTTCAATCACTGCTACTCAATCTAATTATTCAGTACTACCGAAGAGATGCGTAGATACTTTAAAAAACCTAGTAAATTACAGGAACATCATAATATCACCAGCATATAAATGGGGTGGTTGTATGGTAATTATAGAGAAAAGTAGACATTTAAATATAATAGCTACATAACTAGCAGAAAAAAATGCATATATATATATATATATATATTTATTTACATAATGGTATATATATATAAATGGTCGTATAATCAGTACCATTGGAGAGCCATGAATATTATAACTGTCCTGTTTTTAAATCTCCGAAACAGTTACATGGTAAACAGCTGATGATCCCCGTGTTAATATTAGACGTTTAAGGTCTCCTGTTTTTGTTTCACTCTTAGATAATTAACCCCCCCCTTTTTTTTTTTTTACTTATATTTTTTCATTTATTAATTTTCCAACGAATTTTAAGTCTGCAATATCTTGGATTTAGTTAGTTTGTCTGGGAATTTAAACGGTATTTTACATTTTTTATTTTTTATTATTTTTATTTTTATTTTTTATTTTATTTTCTATTTTTTTTTAATGACTCAAATCTTCTTTAGACTATATATATATATATATATATATATATATATATATATATATATATACATATGTGTGTGTGTGTGTGCATATATATATATTTATATATTATGGAAATCGCTCCAGGCAAGGCATGAGGCCACTTGATATAAGGAGCTAACAAGAATAAATATGATTATCGCAAAGACAGGAGATGCTTATTGGCCTTAGTCTTGAAAAAAACAAGGTTATAGGTAGGAGGAAAACACTCAGCAGGATAAGAGTTCCATAATCCTGTTGTTCTTATATATATATATATATATATATATATATATATATATATATATATATATATATATATATATATATAGAGAGAGAGAGAGAGAGAGAGAGAGAGAGAGAGAGAAAGAGAAAGAGAAAGAGAGAGAGAGAGAGCGCAGGTAATACTTAATTAAAATAAATTAAACCCTAGAAACAAATAATGACTATTTCGTTGTTTTTAAATTTCTTACCCTTATCACAGCCACCAGAAAGAAATAATAAAGAAGAAGCTGAGAGACGAAATATCCACAGAGCAATTTGGGCGTGTCAACAGAACAGGACTCTAAACAGAACAATGAGAAAAGATGGTTGGTCTTTAATGGAAGAACACCCTATTACGTAACATATTTATGAGTCTTTTCTTGTTGCAGATGGGTGAATAAAAATGTGCTTACCATCGTGATGTTTGGGAAGTCGTTTGGTGTTGAGCGTGCAAGCCTGTTTGATCAAAACACTGGATCTTTTCCGAAAATCGTCATAAGTGGCGAATTTGTGGACAAATTCAGCGGACGGTTTACTTGCCATATTCTCCATTTGCTTCTTATTCACATCAACACCGATTCCAACCACAAAGATCTTCACACCGGATTTCCGGAGCAACGTAGCTTCCGTCGATGTTTGTTTGGAAGCCACCGTCATACCGTCCGTGAAAACGATCAGAATCTTCTGTGCGCCTGCGCGGATTAATGACGGGGAGAACCCGTGACGTCTCACCAAATAAAGGGCCTCGTCGGTCCTGGTCTTGCCTCCCATGTATTTCATCTTTCGAATTGCCTTCAATGCTTTCGACTTGTAAGAACCAGTGGTCAAGTTCAGTACGTTCTGGTATGTATGGCTAAATACTGAAATGCCGACCCGGGTCTTTCTGGCACCGATATCAAAATGGTTAACAATGTCTTCGATGGTGATTTTCTGTGTCTTGAATTCCTTATTTCGTATACTTGAGGAATCATCCAAAAGGAAAAAGACGTCAATCATTTTATTTCTGCAGACTA
>OY744547.1:55517381-55567381 GCA_963556195.1 Sepiola atlantica
CATGTTCTGTTTAATTATCTCCCTTACTTTATCGTTTATAACGTCAGGAACTAACGTTTAGATTGAACATGTTCTGTTTAATTATCTCCCTTACTTTATCGTTTATAACGTCAGGAACTAGCGTTTAGATTGAACATGTTCTGTTTAATTATCTCCCTTACTTGATCGTTTATAACGTCAGGAACTAACGTTTAGATTGAACATGTTCTGTTTAATTATCTCCCTAACGTTATCGTTTATAACGTCAGGAACTAACGTTTAGATTGAACATGTTCTGTTTAATTATCTCCCTTACTTGATCGTTTATAACGTCAGGAACTAACGTTTAGATTGAACATGTTCTGTTTAATTATCTCCCTTACGTTATCGTTTATAACGTCAGGAACTAACGTTTAGATTGAACATGTCCTTTTTTGGGAGAGATAAGAAGAACAAGTTATATTTACCTGGAAACCCGCTGGCCTTGTTTACAATCACCTGTAAATAATAATAATAATAATAATAATCATAATAATAATAATAATATTAATACTACTACTACTACTACTAATAATAATCATAACAATAATCATAATAATAATCATAATAATAATAATAATAATAATAACAACAATAATCATAATAATAATCATAATAATAATAATAATAATAATAATAATCATAATAATAATAATAATAATCATAATAATAATCATAATAATAATCATAATAATAATAATAATAATATTAATTATAATAATAATAATAATAATAATAATAATCATAATAATAATCATAATAATAATAATAATAATAATAATAATAATCATAATAATAATCATAATAATAATAATAATAATAATAATAATAATAATAATCATAATAATAATAATAATAATAATAATAATAATCATAATAATAATAATAATAATCATAATAATAATCATAATAATAATAATAATAATAATAATAATAATCAAATTAATAATCATAATAATAATAATAATAATAATAATAATAATTATCATAATAATAATAATAATAATAATAATCATAATAATAATAATAATAATAATAATAATAATAATAATAATAATAATAATAATCATAATAATAATCATAATAATAATAGACCTAAACAACCTGATATATGCTGGGGCAAAATCGGTAAGTATGAAACTAAGAAACGAAGACAATGGACAAAAGAGAGGACCGACAAAACCTGGATGGGAAATCAGACTGGAAACCCAGATCACCAAACTTCGGAAAGAAGCTAAAACCGTGAACAGAAGGAAGGAGGACATGAAACGATTAAGAAGCAAAAATCAGAAACGCAAAAAAAACTAAATGAGAAACATGAAGAAATAAAACAAAGGATAGCAGCAATAGAAGGAAGACTGAGACGATACAGGTACAAATCAGAACAGAGCAAACAGAACAGGACCTTTGAAAACAATGAAAGCCAGTTCTACAAAAACGTAAATGGAGAAAAAACAACAACAGAGTTACCGAACCCAACAGAAACAAAACAATTCTGGAGCAAGATATGGGAAGTACCAAAAAAGCACAACAAGAATGCCCAATGGTTGAAAAACATGAGAGATGAACTGCAGGAAATCGAAGAAGGAACCGAAACACAAATCAACAAAGAAACGATCAAGAAAACCCTAAAGAAAATAACAAACTGGAGAGCACCAGGCCACGATGGAATACATGCATACTGGTTTAAAAAATTCACGACCCTGCATGAAAGAATAGCGCAGAAACTGAGCGGATGTATCCATAAAACAGACGTACCAGAATGGATGACGGAAGGAAGAACAACACTAATACAAAAAAAAACCAAAAAGGGAACGACCCCCGGCAACTACAGACCGATAACATGTCTACTAATAATGTGGAAAATTCTCACAGCACAACTGAGAGAACAAATCTACCAATCCCTGGACAATCGTGGACTGCTCCCCGAGGAACAAAAAGGATGCCGGAAAGGACAAAGAGGGGCACATGATCTACTATACATTGATCAAAAGACCCTGAAGGAGGTGAAGAGAAGACAAAAGAACATAACCATGGCATGGATTGACTACAAGAAAGCCTACGACAGAATCCCCCAAACATGGATAATTGAATGCTTAAAGATATACAAGATACCAGACAGGATTATTAATCTCATCCAGAAAGCAATGGAAACATGGAGACTAAAACTGACAGCCGGAGGACAATACCTGTCTGAGATAAAAATACAGAGAGGCATTTTTCAAGGAGACTCCCTATCACCACTACTGTTTATAATAGCCATGATGCCACTCAACTACATACTCAGAAAGTGTGATGCCGGATACAGGTTTACGGATACAGAACAAAGAATAAACCACCTGATGTACATGGATGACCTTAAACTGTTTGCAAAAAACAAAAAAGAACTGGAAAAGCTGATAAACACAACCAGGATATTCAGCCAGGATATCCAAATGGAGTTTGGAATAGAAAAATGTGCACTGCTAGAGATCAAAAAAGGAAAACTGGAGACGACAGAAGGTATAGAACTCCCCAACCAAGAGGAGATGAGGGCGCTAGGAGAACATGATAGCTACAAATACCTGGGAGTTCTGGAAGCAGACACAATCAAATATACAGAAATGAAAGAGAAGATTGGAAAAGAATATCTACGAAGAACAAGGAAACTCTTAGAAACTAGACTATATAGCAGAAACCTAGTAAAAGGGATAAACACATGGGCTGTATCACTAATAAGATACTCTGGACCATTCATAGGCTGGACCAAAGAAGAACTCAGGCACCTTGACCAAAGAACAAGAAAACTAATGACTATGCACAATGCTTTGCACCCAAAAGACGACACGGACAGACTCTACGTGAAAAGAAATGAAGGAGGTAGAGGACTGGTAAGTATAGAAGACTGTGTGGAAGACACCAAAAAAGAGCTGGAGAAATATGTAACCCAGAACACGGAAAGACTGATCACCACAGCAAGAGACACCAGCCCAACAAACAACCCCGAAAGCACTGAACCCAGAAACAAAAAGACAAGAAAGGAAAAGTGGGAAGAAAAACAACTACATGGACGCTTTATAAGACTCACAAGCGATGAAGCCAATGAAAACAGCTGGGCATGGCTAAGAAAAGGAAACCTGAACAGAGAAACGGAATCTCTGCTGACGGCCGCACAGAACAATGCGATTAGGACAAACTTTATTAAAGCAAAGATAGATAAAACCCAGGAAAATAGCAAATGCAGATTGTGTGGACAAAGAGACGAAACGATAAATCATATAATAAGTGAATGCAGCAAGCTAGCACAAAGGGAATACAAGAACAGACATGACAGCATGGGGAAAGAAGTACACCGGGAAATGTGCAAACAACTGAATTTCGAATATGCAAAAAAACGGTACACACATAAACCAGAAACTGTACTAGAAAACGAAAAACACAAAATCATATGGGATATGAATGTACAAACAGACAAACCCATAACAGCAAGGAGACCGGATATGATAATAATCAACAAGAAAGAAAAATCCTGCAAAATCGTGGACTTTGCTGTCCCAGCAGACCACAGAGTGAAGATCAAAGAGACGGAAAAGAGAAGCAAATATACTGAACTTGCCAGAGAATTGAAAGGAATATGGAACATGAAGAAAGTCAGTATAACACCAATAATCATAGGAGCACTAGGAACAGTCCCCAAAAACATGGAGAAAAGACTGGGAGAAATAGGAATCAAAGGGATAACTGAGACCATACAAAGGACAGTAATGATCAAAACAGCTACAATCCTGAGAAATGTCCTCGAATGCGGAAACCAACCCACATAAGCAACGAATGGAGAACAAACACATGGAAGCACAAGACAGCAGAACCGGGGAAAATACAACCGCACGAGAGAGGCGCAAGCATACGCTGACGCCACAAAATTATGGACAGAGGGTCGAGGAGGGAAAGCGCAAACCAGACCTCCACTGGAAGAGCGCGGACAGCTCTGGGACCTTGGGAAGGCTTGTTGCCACTCGGGCCCCAGAGGGGACCAATGGCCCTTATCAGCGGGAAATCGCTGGTAGGTGGCTGTTGCGATTACCGCAAGGTCATCAGCGGTGATGAACGAAAAGAGGTGGAGCACACTGGAGGCCTGAGGAGACTTGTTGTCACTCGGACTCCAGGGAATACCACAGGTTGTCGGCAGTGGGTGACCACTGACGATGACCAGTGTGATAACTCCTAGTGAGTAAATAATAATAATCACAATAATAATCATAATAATAATCATAATAATAATAATAATAATAATAATAATAATATTAATACTACTACTACTACTAATAATAATAATCATAACAATAATCATAATAATAATCATAATAATAATAATAATAATAATAATAACAATAATCATAATAATAATCATAATAATAATAATAATAATAATAATAATAATCATAATAATAATAATAATAATAATAATAATAATCATAACAATAATCATAATAATAATCATAATAATAATCATAATAATAATAACAATAATAATAATAATAATCATAATAATAATCATAATAATAATCATAATAATAATCATAATAATAATAATAATCATAATAATAATAATAATAATAATATTAATAATAATAATAATCATAATAATAATAATAATAATATTAATAATAATAATAATAATCATCATAATAATTATAATAATAATCATAATAATTATCATAATAATAATAATAATAATATTAATAATAATAATGATAATAATAATATTAATAATAATAATAATAATAATAATAATAATAATAATAATAATAATAAACACCATAAGCTCTTTCCCTTTCATTCCCCCCCCCCCAAAAAAAAATACTAAAAAAAATATAAATATAAAGAATATATTTTAAATTGGTTCCGGCCTAGGCGACACCAGACAAAATATTTATAGAGTGTCGAGAAGGATGAGAAGACCGAGGAAGGACAGCACAAACCTGACCTCCACCCAAATCCCAGAGAAGACCAATGGTCCTTACCAGCGAGAAATCAATGGTAAGCGGCTGTTGCAATACTGCAATGTTATTTGCAGTGACTATTGAAAAGAGGTGAAGAATACTGGAAATCTGGGGAGGCTTGTTGTCAGTATTTAAATTGAAGATATATTCTTTAAATGGAACAATTTCAAAGAAAAATTATCAAAAACATATCTTAATGGAAATTTAAAATTTGTTATAAACAGTAATATAATTTGAAGTTTAATAATTACCCTAAGTAGAAGTAATTTTAATTATAGTTACAAAATAATAAACCTCAATAAAGACAATAATATTAATAATAAAAACAATAATAATAATATTAATAATGATATAAATAAAAATAATATTAAAATGAAATAAAGTAAGAAAAATAAAATAAAATAGAAACATTATGGTAAGAAATTTAAAAAGAAAAGTTCATAAATCCAAATATTCAAAGTTAATTGAATTGAAAATATTTATCTAAATATACATATATATGTTAAAAAAATACTTTTTAAGAGATAATTATCCATAAGCATATGTTCACAAACCGGTTAGAATGGAATGTAGGTAAAATAGAAATATCAGGCAAAGAATACTATACAAACAATAAAAATAATAATAATGTTTTTTGACATATAACACACCCATAAAATAAATTAATACACATATATCATTAACCCTAACCCTAACCCTAACCCTAACCCTATATCATTAATACAAACATAAGATGAGATTCATATTTAACAATACAGTGATATACAGACCCAGTATTACGTTTCGACGTAAAAAGATAGACAAACATAGATTTAGATATAGATTTAGATACTCAAAGCATCCACATATAAGTAGACATACATTCGCATAGATGTATACACACACACACACACACACACACACACACACACATATATATATATAGTCTAGGACTTCCGGTTTGTTTCTTTCATAGGTTGTGGGTTGCGGCGTTGTCTGATTGTGGAAATAATTATATATATCATCTCACATTCAAGAAATATATATATATATATATATATATATATATATATATATATATATATATATATATATATATATATATATATATATAGTCTTGGAAGTTTCTCAACCATTAAAACTATATTTAAAAAAATTAAAAATTAAAAAATTAAAAAAACTTAAGTCCCAAGTCGTTCAGTGGAAAATAACTCATGTGAGTAAATTTAACTTTTTCAGTTCTAATATTATATATATATATATATATATATATATATATATATATATATATATATATATATATATATATATATATATATATAAAGTAAAGACGATTTTCTCATGTACAAGAAAACATTATAGGAAAATAACGGAACACTTGCTATACAAATCTTTTAAACTCAACACCAACAGCACTTTCTACAGCGTGTTTCATAAACATATTCTTACATTTCTAGTACTAACAACAATTAGTACATTTAATCCGAGATTTCTGCTTCTTCCAAAAACATCTTCGACATAGAGGGTAGCGACCATTTTCTCTCTCTTTACATTTACTACAAACACGCAATTAATCTACACCGGGTCATTTGTTTATACATGCGACAGGCTGTTGCCGCACTGCCAAATTCCATGATTCTGGGATTTCTATTCTTAAATTCTGCTTGATAATTATACGTTTTCAATAACTGAAATCTGTTTAAAAGAACACATTCGGCACCAGCTATGCTTCAGCTAACAGGCAAGTATATTTTGGACATTAATCTTTTCACGTTATATTTTCATTAGTTATTTCCGACGAAATATTTACTTATAGACTTCTTTTCATAAGACAAACACCTCAAATTAATTAGTAATGCCGTTACGTCGTGTGGTTATCTGTGCTCTCACATCAAAATAAACAGTATGCTTTCTTCGTAGACCGGCTAACATTATTTTTGTCGAAAATATTCTTCATTGCATCCTACGTCAAAAACAAAATAATTCTCATAAATAAATATTATGACAAAACATAAATGTTTACTTGCATTATTTGTCAGAGAATAAAATATTGTATTTTCGAATATAAAGGCCTGTTTGTTTGTTTTTTCTATTTACTTTATTAGGTGTGGACAATCACGCTATCTATACAAGAGTCCTCCCCACACCCCGATTGAAATGTTACTTTACTTGTGGAAAATCCCGCTATTCGAACAAAGTAAACATCGCTTTTCTGAAGAAATATTTCTTCTTACGCGAATCTTCGAGAATATATTTTATAAACTTTACATTTCTATTAGTCAGTTTCCACAATTTCTTTAATATATACTTTTGGCACTTACGCAGATCAGCAATTCTAGCTAATTAAATGGCTTTCATTTTCGACGATTTCAATTTGTGCCAAGGGAAGACAATCATTATTAACAATTGGTATAAGACGCCGATTTCATTTTCTCTCTAGCATTTGAAGGGGTTTTAAGCGGTATAATACAGGCACAACGTCCCATTTAAAAATTTAAAGAATACTAAAATATCCTAAGAAGAAATTTAAATTCAGGAAATATTGCTTATATGGCGTCTAATGACTATGAATCACATTTAATGCAAATCTGAAATATTTGAATTTACAAATTGGAGGTTGTCTCCATATTATGCGGACTAGAACCGTTAAAATACTCAAAATAAACTGAAATTTGCAGAATATTTTTAATTGATGTGTAATACCTAGTTTTAAAAGTTCACAAAAACGGAAGAATCTGAATTTTCACGAAGAAAATAAGAAGGACTTGTGCCCCAATTTCACAAGGTGCCAATAAGAATTAGAAAAGAAAAGAAAAAAGAAGGAAATAAGGAAATGACAGAAAAAAGATAGAAAGAAAGAGAGAAGGACGTAAGGAAGGAAGAAGCAATTACGAGGAAGAGAAAGAAAGCAAGAAAAGGGAGAGTTATTAAGAAAAATTTACATACCAGAAAACATCCTGTAAATAACGCGCTCCACAATGTTATTTTCATGGCGGCGTATTCCTCCTCTTCTGGATTTCTGTTCAATGTAAAAATTGGGTCTGATAATTAAATCAGGGATTACGTTCATTATATATACATTTTATTCATATATATACACATCTAGTAAGATATTATATTCATTATATATACATTTGATTCGTATATATACACATCTAGTAAGATATTATATTCATTATATATACATTTGATTCGTATATATACACATCTAGTAAGATATTATATTCATTATATATACATTTGATTCGTATATATACACATCTAGTAAGATATTATATTCATTATATATACATTTGATTCGTATATATACACATCTAGTAAGATATTATATTCATTATATATACATTTGATTCGTATATATACACATCTAGTAAGATATTATATTCATTATATATACATTTGATTCGTATATATACACATCTAGTAAGATATTATATTCATTATATATACATTTGATTCGTATATATACACATCTAGTAAGATATTATATTCATTATATATACATTTGATTCGTATATATACACATCTAGTAAGATATTATATTCATTATATATACATTTTATTCGTATATATACACATCTAGTAAGATATTATATTCATTATATATACATTTGATTCGTATATATACACATCTAGTAAGATATTATATTCATTATATATACATTTGATTCGTATATATACACATCTAGTAAGATATTATATTCATTATATATACATTTGATTCGTATATATACACATCTAGTAAGATATTATATTCATTATATATACATTTTATTCGTATATATACACATATAGTAAGATATTATATTCATTATATATACACTTTATTCGTATATATACACATATAGTAAGATATTATATTCATTATATATACATTTTATTCGTATATATACACATATAGTAAGATGAAAATGTCATAATAAACTACACAGAAACGTTCGTGCAAATGATCAGATAATTGCGTGGATTTACATTTTAGGATTGGATTATAGTTAAGCATTGCCTAGCTACCAATGAATAAGTCAGTAATTGTATTAGCCCCTCAGTAATTATTCGTTTCTCGCAGCCAATGTATTTAACGTTCCTTTGTCTGAAAGAGATTTTGGCGCTTCTTACATCTAAGTAAGTTAAACAAATAAAGGAAGACGTTACCATGGCTCTGGAAAACTCAACCTTTTTGTCTGTAACATTATTCTTTTGTTAAGTATCGCCATTTTAGATTTATTTTGCACTCAAATATATAAGAAGTATATTCTCTTTACTACTATAATTTAATATTATATGTTTACGAGTCTTGATAGTTAAGGCATGTAAATATTTATACAATCTGTGGAAGGTTATGTTTGAGTGTGAAATCAGAAATTATAAAGTTTAAAGATGTTAAAACATACTTAATTGTAGAAGTGAAATAGTCATTAACTGTAGACGCAGAATAAACTTTACTAACTGTAAAGCGAGGATAAAGTTTACTTTGCGATAACTAATTAAGAATAGCTAACGCTTTTAAGAGACAAGAAACTAAAGGAAAATATCTTAAGTATCTACAAATATAATTCAATAGAAAAAATAACGTCCACTGAAAATATATTTAATATATTTAAAAGATTGACCTCGATATGACGTCATATTATGTTTTTTTCATAATAATTGACATAATGATTTATCTTAGCATTAAACTGGAAGACAGAGGCGTGGTGTCTCTTATCCCAATGAAACATTGTTATCGCTGTCTATTACTAATGGAGATTTGATATCTGTCTGAAGTCGAAACTATACTATTACTTCTATTAATTTTGACTGTTGTACTATATTTTAATGCTACTATTTCAGACTAATATATATACTGTCGTTCAATGCTTAATAAAAGGGGGTAGTGCAGTTTCTGTTCTGTTGTCATTATACTCTCCTCCTAGGCATTCCTTCTTCCTTTTTGAGGGGTAGTGTAGTATCTGTTCTGTTGTCATGGGACCATCCTTCTTGGGGTAGTGTAGTATCTGTTCTCTTGTCATGGGACCATCCTCATTGGGGTGGTGTAGTATCTGTTCTGTTGTCATGGGACCATCCTCCTTGGGGTAGTGTAGTATCTGTTCTGTTGTCATGGGACCATCCTCCTTGGGGTAGTGTAGTATCTGTTCTGTTGTCATGGGACCATCCTCCTTGGGGTGGTGTAGTATCTGTTCTGTTGTCATGGGACCATCCTCCTTAGGGTAGTGTAGTATCTGTTTTGTTGTCATGAGACCACCCTCCTTGGGGTAGTGTGGTATCTGTTCTGTTGCATGGGACCATCCTCCTTGGGGTAGTGTAGTATCTGTTCTGTTGTCATGGGACCATCCTCCTTGGTACTGTAGTATATGTTCTGTTGTCATGGAAACATCCTCCTTGTGGTAGTGTAGTATCTGTTCTGTTGTAATGGGACCATCCTCCTTGGGGTAGTGTAGTATCTGTTGTCATGGGACCATCCTCCTTGGGGTAGTGTAGTATCTGTTCTGTTGTCATGGGACCATCCTTCTTGGGGTAGTGTAGTATCTGTTCTGTTGTCATGGGACCATCCTCCTTGGGGTAGTGTAGTATCTGTTCTGTTGTCATGGGACCATCCTCCTTGGGGTAGTGTAGTATCTGTTCTGTTGTAATGGGACCATCCTCCTTGGGGTAGTGTACTATCTGTTCTGTTGTCATGGGACCATCCTCCTTGGGGTAGTGTAGTATCTGTTCTGTTGTAATGGGACCATCCTCCTTGGGGTAGTGTAGTATCTGTTCTGTTGTCATGGGACCATCCTCCTTGGGGTAGTGTAGTATCTGTTCTGTTGTCATGGGACCATCCTCCTTGGGGTAGTGTAGTATCTGTTCTCTTGTCATGGGACCATCCTCCTTGGGGTAGTGTAGTATCTGTCCTGTTGTAATGGGACCATCCTCCTTAGGGTAGTGTAGTATCTGTTCTGTTGTAATGGGACCATCCTCCTTGGGGTAGTGTAGTATCTGTTCTGTTTTAATGAGACCATCGTCCTTGGGGTAGTGTAGTATCTGTCCTGTTGTCATGGGACCATCCTCCTTGGGGTAGTGTAGTATCTGTTCTCTTGTCATGGGACCATCCTCCTTGGGGTAGTGTAGTATCTGTTCTGTTTTAATGAGACCATCGTCCTTGGGGTAGTGTAGTATCTGTCCTGTTGTAATGGGACCATCCTCCTTGGGGTAGTGTAGTATCTGTTCTGTTGTAATGGGACCATCCTCCTTGGGGTAGTGTAGTATCTGTTCTGTTTTAATGAGACCATCGTCCTTGGGGTAGTGTAGTATCTGTCCTGTTGTCATGGGACCATCCTCCTTGGGGTAGTGTAGTATCTGTTCTGTTGTAATGGGACCATCCTCCTTGGGGTAGTGTAATATCTGTTCTGTTGTCATGGGACAACCCTCCTTGGGGTAGTGTAGTATCTGTTCTGTTGTCATGAGACCATCAACCTTGGGGTAGTGTAGTATCTGTTCTGTTGTCATGAGACCATCCTCCTTGGGGTAGTGTAGTATCTGTTCTGTTGTCATGGGACCATCCTCCTTGGGGTAGTGTAGTATCTGTTCTGTTTTAATGAGACCATCGTCCCAGGAATTACCTCCCCTTTGTGGAGTGGTGTAGTACATGTTTGTTTGTCATGATACCATCTTCCTATGCCTTACCTCCGCGTTCTAAGATTGAGTAGTGCAGTATCTATCATTACAGGGATAATCTTAAGTTATTATACCACCCGTCCTAAGGATTATCTTCTCCTTTTTAGGAAGCAGATGGTAATATATTAGCAAAGATATCCGACAGTCTCAATGCTAAATACCAGTCATCGTCAATACGTAATTTTTCCCAAAGAGTATCTCCTCCTTTGTAGATAGTGCAGTATTTGTTCTATAGTCATTATGCCACCCTCCCAGGGATTATCTCCTTTTTAGGGTGTAGGTAGTGATATACTAGTAAGGAAAATAGATTAATGAACACCTATCAATCTATAAAATTGTGCAAAAATAGATCTTTTTTTGAGAGCAATTAAAATTTGTTACCGGTCTCAACTTGAAATAACCACATCTTTCCGTCTTGTAGTGACGTCATTGTGTCCAAAGTTCAGAAACCGATTTAAAAAAAGCAATACGCTATCCTCTGCAAATTTCGTCGGCTTCTTCCGAAAGTGGAAGTTTCTAGGGAATACCAAATCCACAAGCTGCCTCCAGTCGCATGTATATCTCTGTCAGGGGAGATGACATACAGCGCTGTTATTTCCAAAATGGTCACCCATCAGATACTGACCAGACTCAACGTCGCTTAACATCGGGGATCTAACGAGAACCGCTGTGTCAATCATATTAGGACGTGTATAATTAGAGAGTTGTTGAATCAACAGAGTGGGCGGGCGTAAAAAAATACATAGATAGCTAAGAGAGAGATGGGTGATTTTTTTCAGTTAATAGTAAATTACGAATAATTAGAACAATTAAAACTGGAGTTTTGTTTTCAAAGATAACTCAATCCCAGAACTAAGGTATATGCGTAGATTCAACCGGCTTCTATGTAGGTTTCTAGAGAATATCAAATTCAGTCGCATGTGAATCCCCGTCAGATATTGACGACGTTAAATTTTGCAGGAAGGTGTCGTCGTTCTCCCACGGCAACCCAGAAGAATCTCCGACTCAAAGTCCGCAGCAAACGATGTCAGATCAGATTCAGTTCCTGATATTAAAGACTTCCTGTTTTGGGTCACTTACTCTTCTGGTTTGTCATGTTTTATACTAATTTTTATTTATTAATTTATTTATTGAATTGTTAGGTGAAAGTACAGAATAGTTAACAAAGCCACGTTAAGAATGGCTTTCTAAATAATCTTCTGCAGTTTACTGACTTTGCTGAAATAATAACGTTATTATTTGGAAAGCCATTCTTAACATGAAGAGGAGGGGGCTTTGTTAACTATTCTGTACTTTCACCTAAAACTGTAATAAATAAATTAATAAATTTGGTAAACTGAAACTCTCACCGGAAGTTATATTACAAATGATGTTTAATATCAGGAACTGAATCTGACCGGACACCGTTTGTTGCGGACTTTGAGTCGGAGATTCTTCTGGTTTGTATCTCCCACATACACCGTCTGCTATTCCGAAATAGACACCCATCCCATACTGACTCGGCTCAACGTCGCTTAAGTCCGATGATCCAACGTGATTATTCCGTATTCACAAACAGGATTCCGATGGATACCGCACCCCATAGACCGGTATCGTCTTGGCCTTCGGGGCTTGATTTACGCCGGTCTATGGGTTTGTCCTGTGCAGTTCTAGGAGGTCCACCCTCCCAGGCTTTGCCTCCCCTCTTTGGGAAGGAGTAAGTTTATTTTTACTGTCTGAGGCGCCCCTATCGGGGAATGCCGACGGAGCTGCCCAGGCAATTTTTAATGGCCAAAGTGCTCACCTTCTCGGGCGCTGGCTTTTCAAGTCCCAATTCCCGACCCGATCTTGGGTCACATCTTACCTTGTGGGAGTAAGATAAAACTGGCCGTGTGCCTAACCTCCTGGAGAGGAGGTAAATAAAAACTCACACAGGGAAGACATTGGCGATGTTGGTCTTTGCTAGGTGTCGTCTTCCATATGCAGTGTCTGGTGTTCCAAAATAGACACCCTTATGATACTGGCCAAGCTCAACGTCGCTTAACTCCGATAGTCTAACAAGAACCGGAGTGCCAACATTATGATTCCATATAAACCATAAGGAACAAATATCACATTAAAAAGTGTAATATTTGTAATAAACTTCAAATTTTCAATTTCTTTTATTTAAATAATTGCACCCTAACTTTGTTACTTTTAATTATTGCATTTTATATCAATAAAAAGTTTTTCCGATTATCTCTATAAAGTTAGGAATGTGTATGTTTATATATTTTTATACACGGGATTCACTCCTAAACTGATAAACAAATTGTTATGAAGTTTGGAAATTCAATTTTATACAAAGCGATAAGAAGGAGGCGAAAGCCCTTCGTGAAATTTCAGATACCTTCGAGTTTTGATAAATTTTAACAATACGTATTATTTAAACCTTATTTCTAAAATCCTTATTCTAATTTTGATTTTACAAAATGTCTATAACTTTAGGCTTAAGCTTAAGAAGTATTGAGACGAAATTGAAATTCAGGGAATCTTGCTTAATTATTGTCGAATGCCTATGGATGAAATTGAATGTAAATCTGATATATTTGAATGTCTAAATGGGAGTGGGTGCATATATTGTGCCCTCTAAAAAACCTTTTAAATTACTTCAAAGAAACTTATATTGAAATAATATTTATCAACGGATATCGTAAGTAAGGGACCCTCACGGATTACAAAGCTCTGGCCACGATATACATAGAAGTGGAAGTAGGGAAAGACGAGACGACGGGTCACAAGGTGAGCTAATGCTTGCGGCACTAATTTCCATAGTAGCCGGTTATGGAGTGAGACGAGTAAGGCGTTCTCGGAAACATAACTGAGCAGAAAAAAGAGTCAGGATAAGGGGGGGGGAACGAGCTTAATTGCGAGGTGTTTATAGAAAACACTAAGTAAAGAATCTTGATCGCTACGTGATCGTCGGTATCTCTAATACGGTCGGGGATTTAGCGATATCTGCCGACTGAGTAGAGGTTGCGTCCCTCTGATTTCTTGGTCACTCAGGGAGACGGTATATAGATGAAGATCGAAATAATCGCTTGGTTTCCGATGCGAGTGGCCAGAAACACGGGCGATTGTGAGTTTTATGTTACCCCAGACCTGTGCACTGATTTACTTCTCGGAGACAATCCTTCCCAGGATTAAATCACTGATCAGGTCTGGGATAACATAAAACTTACAATCGCTCGTAATTCTGGCCACTCGCATCGGAAACCAGGCGATTATTTCGATCTTCATCTATATCTCGTCCCCCTAACAGACTACGAAATCAGGGCGCAGAAAGGCCAGTTGACTTTGACACCGACAAGCTAATAGTGCAGAGGAGAGATTCCTTTGGGGGAGCGATCGGTGACGCCTTGGCGGTAGTGGCGCAGACCAACACGAAGCTCCCTCAGAAAACTGTGGTGTCATACGTAGGGAGAATGTCCAACGAGAAGGGATTCTGTGAGGAGCTGTATCAGATCAAACCCGTGGAGGGGTATTGAGACGGTGAAGATAGGTTCACGAGGAATGAACCTGTGTCAATGGTCAACGCATCGAGGTAAAATCGTGAGGAATTAAAAAAGGGGGAGACCTTGGGGTACGGTCGACCGGTGAGACAGGTCAGTCAAATGTGCCTGGAGAATTCAGATGACGAAGATAGCAGCCGCATGCGTGGCAAAGTAAGGACGAGGACTTGGTCGTTTCGGAGAAGTATCGTCGGAAAATGAGGCAGTAACTGATGGATAACCGGAACGTGATAGGAGTTGGTGGCGAACCATGACGATAAAGATGGAGATCAATACATCAATCAAAGATGGCGAACCATGACGATAAAGATGGAGATCAATACATCAATCAAAGATGGCGAACCATGACGATAAAGATGGAGATCAATACATCGATCAAAGATGGCGAACCATGACGATAAAGATGGAGATCAATACATCAATCAAAGATGGCGAACCATGACGATAAAGATGGAGATCAATACATACAATCAAAGATGGCGAACCATGACGATAAAGATGGAGATCAATACATCGATCAAAGATGGCGAACCATGACGATAAAGATGGAGATCAATACATCAATCAAAGATGGCGAACCATGACGATAAAGATGGAGATCAATACATCGATCAAAGATGGCGAACCATGACGATAAAGATGGAGATCAATACATACAATCAAAGATGGCGAACCATGACGATAAAGATGGAGATGAATACATCAATCAAAGATGGCGAACCATGACGATAAAGAGTGAGACCAATACATACAATCACTCTCCGCATAAGTTGAGGCCTTATCGGACGCCGATCTACAAAAAGGAAATTAGAAGAGGAGACGGTAGATGAAATGCTGGGAGCGGGTGTAATCAAGAGATCCGGATCGTCTTGAGCTTTCCGATCGTGATTGTGGAGAAAAAACGGACGGCGGGCATCGTTTTTGCGTCGATTTTTGGCAATTGAACGCGCCACCAAGCGGCTGATCGATGATATATTGGCCCTATTAGGCAAATCCACCTGCTTTTTTACCTTAGACTTGACGTCCGGGTATTGGCAGGTCGCCAAAGAGAAGATCGAGAGAAGGCAGACTTCGCGTGTCACACAATTTTGAGTGATTCCCTTCGATCTGTCCAGCTAGTTTGGAGTGTTCATCCAGCTGATGTAGATAGTATTAAAAGACATGGACTATTTTACGTGGCCTACCTGTACGACATCATGATATTTTCTAAGAGTTCCCTAGAGCAAGTATTTGGAAGGTGGAGAGAGCTCGGGTTAAATTTGAAGATACTTAAATTCCAGTTCTTGAAGGATAGGACAAGGTACTTGAACTTAATAATAGACAAGAACAGATTCTGTCCGGATCTGGATAAAATGGAGGTAGTCCGGGTTATGCCAGAACTGACGACGATGAGGTAGGTTGAAGGGTTAGGGTTAGGGTTAGGGTTAGGGTTATGGTTAGGGTTAGGGTCAGGGTTATGGTCAGAGTTAGGGTTAGGGTTACGGTTCGGGTCAGGGTCAGGGTTAGTGTCAGGGTCAGGGTTAGGGTTATGGTCAGGGTCAGGGTCAGGGTCAGGGTCAGGGTTAGGATTAGGATTAGGGTTAGTGTCAGGTCTAAGGATTCGCAGGAGCAATAGGTTACTATAAGCGATTAGTGACAGCTTTTACTGGTAAGCTGGACCACTAATAGCCTTGACGAAGAAGCATACGAGGTTTAGTTGGACCGATAAATGTCAGAGGACGTTCGAGACAGTCGAGGAGCAACTGACCACAATGCCCTTGTAAACATATCCAGATTTAAGCAGACCAATGGTGCTCTACGTGTACGTAAGTGACCAGTGTATAGACACGGTCATTTCTCTGAAAGTATGGACTAGTCCCCGAAATACTGGATGAGGTTCTCCTGTATTTCCTGTCGCATCGGCTCTCCGAAACAGAGCGATGGGCGATAATTGAGAAGGAAGCATACGCGATTCTATACGCGGCGCAAAAGTTAGACTGCTACCTGAACGGGGCGGTTTTTGCAATCAAGACCGACCCCAAACCTCTAAAGCACCTGTTATAGGCAGAGTAGAGAAACAAGAAGATGACGTAGTGAACCTTGAATCTGATTGGATATCACTGCAAGATCGAATACCTGACTTGTAAGGACAATATCTGCGCAGATTTGTTGTATCGGATTCCGAAACAGTTAGAGTCGGAATTGGTAGAGTAGGAACCGGAAGTTGATGATAGGGCCTTTCATATAGGCGTCATGAACTCTCAACGGTTGAGAACGCCCGGAATAGGGCCATTAAGACGAGAATAAAGGTTGAAGATAAGTGACCACCACTGAGGAGATAAAATAAGGGAGAGCCGGAGTGATAGTCAGATCGCTGCTCTCCGAGCTAAAGTAAAGGCAGGCAGTACCTCCCGGTTTAGGATACATGAGGGAGTACTGCACAGACTGGCCGAAACCAACTGATTGAAAATGATATTATCAAGCATAAGCATGACAGACCAACGAAAGCATTATTTCCAACATGACAGACCAACGAAATTATATTTTTTAAAGTAGAACAGATCGATGAAAATGGTATGCAAAACTTAAGCTTGACAGACTGAGGAAAATGCTATTTCAAACGTAAGTCTGACAGACCGACGATAATTATATTTCCAACTTAAAGATGACAGACCAACGAAAATCATATTTCAATCGTAACAGACTAACTTAAATACTATTTCAAATTTAAACATGAAGTAATAAAAATGCAATTTCAAGCTTAAACGTGACAGAGCGACAAAACTATTATTTCAAGCCTGAACAGACAGACTAAAATGTTATTTCAAACTTTCCCCTAACAGACCGACGAAAATGTTCTTTCAAACTAAAGTAAGACATATACAAAAAATATGCTATTTCAAATGTAAGTATGATAGATTGTGGAAAATGTTATTTCAAACATAAGCGTAAAATACCGACGAAATTATATTTTAAACTTAAGCGTGACAGACCAACGAAATGGTATTTCAAACGTAAGCGCAATAGACGAACAAAAATGCTATTTCAAACGTAACGTGACAGACTGACGAAAATTCTATTTCAAACGTAACTTGAAAAACTGACGAAAATTCTATTTCAAACGTAACGTAAAAGACTGACGTAAATTCTATTTCAAACGTAACATGACAGACCGACGAAAATGCTATTTCAAACGTAACGTGACAGACTGACGAAAATTCAATTTCAAACTTAACATGACAGACCGACAAAAAGGCTATTTCAAACGTAACGTGACAGACTGACGAAAATGCTATTTCAAACGTAACGTGAAAGACTGACGAAAATTCAATTTCAAACGTAACGTGAAAAACCAACGAAAATGCTATTTCAAACGTAACGTGACAGACTGACGAAAATTCTATTTCAAACGTAACGTGAAAAACTGACGAAAATTCTATTTCAAACGTAACGTAAAAGACTGACGTAAATTCTATTTCAAACGTAACATGACAGACCGACGAAAATGCTATTTCAAACGTAATGTGAAATACCGACGAAAATGCTATTTCAAATGTAACGTAAAAGACTGACGAAAATGCTATTTCAAACGTAACATGACAGACCGACAAAAAGGCTATTTCAAACGTAACGTGACAGACTGGCAAAAATTCTATTTCAAACGTAACGTGACAGACCGACGAAAATGCTATTTCAAACGTAACGCGACATACTGACGAAAATGCTATTTCAAACGTAACATGACAGACCGACGAAAATTCTATTTCAAACGTAACATGACAGACTGACGAAAATGCCATTTCAAACGTTAGCCTCATTGACGGACCGACAGAAATGTCTTCTTCAAATTAAAAAAGCAAATGAATTCGCTCACTACAGACAAAAAATGAAGTCACTCACCTGAGAAACGAATTGTTTTTTTTAATGTTTCATCTTTGGGTGTTTTCAATGTTGAATGGCGAGCAGGATTCGAATTTTTATAAAGAAGTACAATTCTTGCCACGAAACCTTGAAATTAGCCGCCCAATCAGACAGGTATCATCTGTTTCAGTTTACGAATTATTCGTCTATTTATTCAACTATTTGTCTTTCTATATTATTTTTAATTGCCTACGTGTGAGTTGGATCGCCGGGGAGAGTAGCATGGTGGTTGTGGGACAAAGGTTTCGAAGTGAATATGTAAGGTCTGTCAGGAAAGATGTCGGAAAAGACAAGGATAAATCGAATGATAATGGGAGGGGGGAATAAAAGATTGGGGGAAAAGATTGGAGGATTCAGTGGTGATAGAAGGAGCCTGAGAGGGGAGGCACGAGGAGTGAAGAGGAAGAGGGATAAAGTCTTGTATTAAAATGAAGACAGGCAACAAAGTAGAATGGAGAAGGAGAAACAGAGACAGAGAAAAAGAAAGGGATAAAGTTGGGGGGGGGTAGAACTATACAAAAAACTAAAAGTAAAATGATAACGAGAAAAAAAGGAGATAGAGGAAAAGAAAAGATCATTGAAAATAAAGGAAACCCTTTTTTTTTCTTTTAAAATTAGGAAAGTTGAAACCTAGAGTGACGTAAGAGACAGAAAAAGAGAAAGGATTAAGGTATGCAACAGCTGAGGAGAGCTAAAGAGAGGGGGAGAATTGAAATATAAAGATAGCCACAAAAGGAATATGGAAGCGAGACAAAGAGAAAGATGAGGGCATATGGGTCAATTTAAATTTAAAGAAAACTATAGAAGGAATTTGAAAGAGAGAGAGAGAGAGAGAGAGAGAGAGAGAGAGAGAAGAGGGCGTTAAATTGAAATATAAAAGAGAGCTGTAGAAATAAATGTGAAAAAAAGAGAGAATGGGCGTTTAATTGAAATAAACAGGGAGCTATAGAAGGAATGTCAAAATGAGTAAGAGGGGGCGTTTAATTGAAATATAAAGGGAGCTATAGAAGGAATGTCAAAAAGAGTAAGAGGGGGCGTTAAATTGAAATATAAAGGGAGCTATAGAAGGAATGTAAAAATGAGTAAGAGGGGCGTTAAATTGAAATATAAACGGAGCTATAGAAGGAATGTCAAAATGAGTAAGAGGGGGCGTTAAATTGAAATATAAAGGGAGCCATAGAAGGAATGTAAAAATGAGTAAGAGGGGCGTTAAATTGAAATATAAACGGAGCTATAGAAGGAATGTCCAAATGTGTAAGAGGGTGCGTTAAATTGAAATATAAAGTGAGCTATAGAAGGAATGTCAAAAAGAGTAAGAGGGGGCGTTTAATTGAAATATAAAGGGAGCTATAGAAGGAATGTCAAAATGGGTAAGAGGGGGCGTTAAATTGACATATAAAGGGAGCTATAGAAAGAATGTCAAAATGAGTAAGAGGAGGCGTTAAATTTAAATATAAAGGGAGCTATAGAAGGAATGTCAAAATGGGTAAGAGGGGGCGTTAAATTGAAATATAAACGGAGCTATAGAAGGAATGTCAAAATGAGTAAGAGGATGCGTTACATTGAAATATAAAGGGAGCTATAGAAGGAATGTCAAAATGGGTAAGAGGCGGCGTTAAATTTAAATATAAAGGGAGCTATAGAAAGAATGTCAAAATGAGTAAGAGGAGGCGTTAAATTGAAAT
The DNA here is from genome assembly GCA_963556195.1 of Sepiola atlantica. Lineage (NCBI taxonomy): Eukaryota > Metazoa > Mollusca > Cephalopoda > Sepiida > Sepiolidae > Sepiola > Sepiola atlantica. The sequence goes on from OY744547.1 coordinate 55,538,130, forward strand.
ATAAAGGGAGCTATAGAAGGAATGTCAAAATAAGTAAGAGGAGGCGTTAAATTGAAATATAAAGGGAGCTATAGAAGGAATGTCAAAATGGGTAAGAGGGGGCGTTAAATTAAAATATAAAGGGAGCTATAGAAGGAATGTGAAAAAGAAAAAGAGGGGGGTCGTTACATTGAAATAAAAACGGAGCTATAGAAAGAAATGTGAAAAAGAGTAAGAGGGGCATTAAATTGAAATAAAAAGGGAGCTATAGAAGGAATGTGAAAAAAGAGAGAGAGAGGGGGCGTTAAATTGAAATATAAAAGGAAATATAGAAGGAATTTTAAAGAGAGCGAAAGGGGGCAAGGAGAATCTAAATATATAGAAAAATATAGAAGGAATGTGAAAGCAAGAGAGAAAGGGGGATAATTGAAATATGAAGAGAGGTATGGAAAGAATGTGCAAGGCACACAGAGAGGGGTACAATATTAAGATAGCTATAGAAAGAATGTGAAAACGAGAGAGAGAGAGAGAGAGAAAGCGGGAGTATTTTTTTGATGGAAACTGCTCCAGACAAGGCATGAAGCCACTTGATGTAAGGAGCTAACAAGAAGAGAAGATGATTATCGCAAATACAGGAGAAGCATATTGGCTTTAATATTGAAAAGACCAAGGCTATAGGTAGGAGGAAAACAGTCAGCAAGAAGAGAGTTCCACAAGCCTGCAGTTCTTGAAAAAAAACGCTATTGGAATAGGAAGCTGTATTATAATAAGATATCAAAACAGCGAAATAAAGGAAGCAGGGAATAGATCAGACAATTCTGAAGAACACATGCCCTAACAGTATTTATAGTAAAGACTGAGACTAGTAAAATCACGTCTGTGATAGAGAGGGTGTAGAGAAGAAAGGGTGGGGCCAATCAAATTACAAATACGTGTCTGTACCTTATCAAGAACGCTCAAATCGGACAGAGATTCACTAGCTCATATGTGACAACAGTACTCCATAAATGGTCTGATGGTAGATTTGTAAAGATAGAGAATAACCTTAGGTGTGAGAAAGTGTTTGGGGCGATAGAAAACCGACTTTATGAGAAACAGAAAGAGCAATGGGTCTAATGAATGAACTCCAGGAAAGATTTGATGAGAAAGAAAGACCAAGAAGTTTCAGAGTCGACTTTTCCTCATGGGCAGAGTCATCCATGAGAATCTCAGGAATAAAAGAGGCACGCCGACGATTGAAAGACACGAGCTGAGTCTTAACAGGATTAAACGAAACAAGCCATTTTGTACACCAATCCACAACTGCACCCAGGTAAACTTCTAGATCAGCTGCATATTTCAACTGATCCGAGGGAGATAAGCTAGAAGAAATTGAAATATAAAAGGGAGTTAGAGAAGGAATGTTAAAAGGAGAGAGAGAGGGGGGGGGGAGTGAGATATAAAGAGAATAATAGAAAGAAGCGTCAAAGCGAGAGAAAGAGAGAGAGGGGGTGAAATATAAAGAGAGCTAAAGAGAGAGGGGGTGAAACCAAGAGAAAGAGGGGGAGTGGGGAAAAAAGAAAAGATTAACAAAGGTAGACAAATACTAAAGAAACGTAAACATTTCACATTGATTCGTAGATGGAAGAAGGGGAGGGGTTTCTTTTTCCTTTATTATTTTAATACCTTACCCTTCCTCTCTCGCCCCAAATATTTAAATATTTTTGAACCCAATCTATTTCTTGAGTACCTCTCCCGTAGATACAGGGTGATGCCCCTTGCCTATGAATGCCATCCACGGAATCGTTAATAAATGTCATAATCTTTTCTGCAATCCAACCATATTTAATACAGATAAACATTCGTCTATACCTGACTTGTCCACCAGGTTTCACTCATGAATATTCACCAGTGTTTGTACAATCGTCGTTCAATGATAAACACACGTGGACACAACGTGAACATTTATCGATATATCTGACGAACACTTCTCTCTCGCCACTGTCCTTATTTCGGCTCTAATCGCTCTGTTCAGTTCAGGAAAAATCTGAGGATTGTTCTCATAGATATTATCCTTGGGTGGGGGGTAAAGGTCTGGTGAGTGTGAAACCTATTCAGGAGTAAACCTTCCACTGATGATACGATCACCAAAGTGTCCCCAATTTTTTTCATGGAAATCACCCCAAACAAGTCATGAAGCCACTTTATGTAAGGAACTAAAAGAAATACTACTTCAAGGTCAAAAACTAGCCAACGATAAGTGTTAGATGGATAGATTCCGACTCGGACGACAGCAATTATTCCCTCTTTGTCAGAAACATCGCCCATGGAATGTGAGGACTAAAGGACAAAATAAGGGAAGCGAGAATTGCAAGGCTGCCGAAAGTAAACCCAAATATCATTGAATGGCGATAAAAGAAAGACTGTCGGACGTTCGCGACTGAAACTTGGTGGACAAGTCAAGCATTGACTGACGTTTATTTATACGTGAATAACCGTCACGGGACGGGTAAAAGTGGTTACCCCCGAACAGAACAGTTTTGCACCACTCCTAGAGATACTCATCTGTGGAACACAATTTCGCGGGGCTGCTTCACAGCTGACTACAACATCGTCGTTTTCAAGTACAATGTAAATAAATTCTTGTTGAGCCGTCCTTCTACAAAATCAAATTCTGGCAAACTTTCGCCAATCATCACGATGTTGTCTCATCGTCCATTTGACACGCATTAACCCTTGTCCTCGAACGGACTTTGGGCTTTGATAAGTGGTAACTCCTTAGTAAAAAAAATGTTGCCTTACGAAGATTAAAATCAAGATATGAAGATACTAAACCTTTATGCATCTAATCCTTATTCCAATTTTGATCAACATCCATTACGCGATTTATATTCGAGAAAATGTTTAAACTGTAAGGCTTTAGCTTAAGGTGTCTTAAGAAAAAAATTTAAATTCAGGGAATCTTTCTTAATTGGTGTCTAATAACTATGGATCTAACTCAATGCAAATCTGAAATATTTAAATTTTTAAATGGAAAGTTGTATATATATATTATTCCCCCTAAAATCCCTTAAAAACAAAAGAAACTGAAATTGTGGGAATATTTAAGGTCCAAACACAAAAGAAAAACCAAAACAGAGATTGGGATTTACTTTGCTTCTACAATCGCCAAATAAACTCGACACAAAATTGTAAGTCACATGTTTATTGTTTATTCATTTTCAAATCGTTATTTTCACACACTTGTGTGCTTATGATTTTCCGTTGACTGATTATGGTTAGGGTTAAGATTAGTGGTTCCGTTGACTGATTATGATATATATATATATATATATATATATATATATATATATATATATATATATATATATATATATATATATATGTGTGTGTGTGTGTGTGTGTGTAATTTCATACCATACAAAAATATTGAATATAGCATAGCTCTGGCCTTACACTATTGGGCTATTATAATTACTTTATGTTATAAAATTTATATTTGAATATATATAAACAATGCTAAATATAAATAAAAAATACACACACACACACCCACACACACACACACACACATATATATATATATATATATATATATATATATATATAGGGATGTTCTCCTTCTATACTGATGATTGCAGATTTGACATGAAGCACATGTGTATATGGGTCGATTTCAAAATAATATTTATTTATAAATAATTGTTTAAATCTCTCGCTAGATGGAGCACTTTAAGTAGGTTGACGACAAGCTGTCATTTATAGAGTAATACAATACTCTCGGTCTCGACTATTGAGTTCTGTTTGATAGCTAGTTAACATGTCCGCTGAATTTGGCATTTAGACGTTAATCTACACTACCATTTACACGTCAATTGTTGACGTTCCGACTACTGAGTCAATATTGACTCTCGTATTGGGGTTCGAATCGTGCGACCGGTAGGGATTGTCTCCTCTCATACTGCTGATTGCATGTTTGGCATAAAACACATGTCGAAACGTCAAATTATATATATATATATATATATATATATATATATATATATATATATAACAATTATTCATGAATTGATATTATTTTCAAATTAACCCATATACACATGTGTTTCATGACAAACCGGCAATCATCAGTATGTGTATTGTGGTTCGGGTCTTCTATCCGTGTCAATTTAATGTAGACATTTATTATAATCTTAAAAATAAAGAAATAATGGTATAATAATTGTTCAATTTCTATAAACTATTACAAACCCATCCCTTTGTTATAAAATTTAAAATAGTAAAATGTTATATTATTGCGGCTATGGTCTCCCATACAGTATCGGAATGTCGGTAAAAATATTATTTACATTTGACTGCTTACTGTTGTCATGTTTACTGTGTCATATTTTGGTTAATTATGCAATTTTGGTAAAAAGTAGGTGCATTTTTTTTAATTCAGTGTGTTAAGACTTTTTACTTCTTATCTTTGAAATAGTCCCAGAAAACTGATATTTATCTTTCAAGAGATTTTTTAAAATGAATTTCATAAAATTTTAAATTTCATTGAATTTTTGTTTTTAGCCAACGTGAGAACAGTTTTTATCTTTAAAATTATTTTAGCGCGTAAAATTATTATTTCAATCACAATCAAATTTTACCAGAAACAAATAAATATTTACTATTTTTTATATTTGAAAATACATAGTCCGTCTAAGACACGCCCAGGTTTGCACATTCGTACAATATGTGTTGTTTCGGGTGAACAAACGTTGAAAAGAAAAACAGCAGGTCATTTCTAATATCGAAAAGTAAAGTGTACAGTTCAGGTTGTCAATTTACTTTCCCTGTAAACGGAAAAAAACGTTTTGAGAAGGAGATATTTCTTCCGAAATATCAAAATATTTTCCACCATTTCGTACTCTATACACAGTAAGTGAAAGATTTACAAAAAAATAAATAGATAAGTTTTTTAAAGAAGAATATCGCATATATTTTCTTAACTTATTTGTGTTTTGTGAATCTCCGTTTTAACCGTTCCGGCAGTAGCTTTGCTGCTGTCGGGCTCAAGTGTGGTTATGTTCAGTCGTAGGAAACCCACCTTCCCAGGCTTTACCTTCTCCCTGAGAAAGGGTTTAGTTTATTACTAGTCACCTGAGGCGCCGCGACCGGTGAATCTCGAGTGGGCTGTTCATGCAATTGTTGTAGGCCCGAGTGCGCTTATCGTAGTACGGTGGCTTTTTAAAACAACGCCTGACCTTGTGTCCAACCCTCTGCTGAGGAGATAAATATGCTCTTTCACCGTTCCATATTTTTTTTTGCATTATTAAATACCTATATATTTAATTTACTTTTTATATATTAAAACGTGTCAACATTCGAAAACAAGCCATTATTAATTATTCATTTATAGATTCACCAAAACAAACATGAAATTAAATTTTAATAAAACTAAAAAGATACAGACTGAAAAGTCCCTAATGGCGTTACACAATGTATTTTTTACTTCTACCTCGGTTTATATAGAGTCGATTATTGTGTCTTCAAGGGAGTCACGATATTTTGGGATAAGTCTGGATCATCCGTCAGCATGACTGATTCTTGATACTCCATTGTATGATTGCAATTGAGAAAAATGGTCTCTCATCTCTGTAGTTTGTTTGCAGTAGGCGTTGATAATCGTTCCTTCGACTCATGAATCGTTAGCAGTGGCTGATGGTCGGTTTCCAACAGAAAATGTCTTCCGTGAACAAATCGATGACATTTGGTGACTGCAAAAATAATACCCAATGCTTCCTTTTCGTTGTGTGAGTACATTTTTTATTTCTGCGGGTAGTAATGTATGAGATGCGTGAGCGATATGTTTTAGCGATCCGTCTTCCATTTTGTAAAATATGCAAGCTCTAATGGCGTATTTTTTTAATATATTAAAACGTAGACACATAATTCATGCTTACACATTGTCTTTTCCAAAGGAGGACAACTTGAAACGCTAGGTTATTTCTTGAGGCGATTTGTATTCAAACGTTTCATAAAACGCTCAATCGATTTTTAAAGTGTCAACATTTGATAATTATTATTTGATCGATTCAGCAAAACAAACATTGAAGTAATTTTTAATTTAATTCTAATAAGACGGGTTTAATTATAAAATACAAAGTTTTCTTATGTTTCAGAATTTTTTAGATAAGGAAATGATAATCTAGATTATCTGGATTATTCGGACTACTATTCTCAGCTTTGCTGTTATTAATATTTTAACGTTTTAGCCGATGTAACCTCCGACCTTCTTAAAGTGCGTCTTCATGTCGAACTTGGGAATATTTCTTTTTCTGAATATTTTAGATGAGGATTGTTAATTTAGATTATTTGGGTTATTCGGACTACTATTCTCAGCTTGGTTGTTATTATTTACACAAAGTTTCGGCCGATGTAACTTCCTACCTACTTTAGGTGTGTCCTGTCGAACTCAGATATCTTCATGACGAACGCGGGAATCCATACGGAATTTCAAACCGAATCCTTTATTGAATCTAAGGTAGTAGATTTGTTGGATAATGGCCCTGTGAGGCCGGACGCATGTTGAGTGGACGCATGTTGAGTGGATGTATGTGTTGGGGCTCGTTTGGTTTGGCTTGCGCGGTTTAGTGCGGGTGCACCCGTACAACCGAGTGCAAAATAGGGCAAATCATGGTTGATAGAACGGGAACAATCTTCCCTTGGATTAAATGAAGGGTTCGATTCAAAATTTCGGTATAGATTCCCGAGTGTAAAACAAAGATTCCTGAGTTAGACAAAACACACTGATCGAATAATTGTGAGAATAATATCCATATATGTGGGGGGTCGTTTGGTTTGGCTTGCGCGATGTTAAATATAATCAGATCTTTCTTGGACTCACATCCAAACAAAATCACATAAAGACGGTGTGCCAGAGGAGTCGATACTCGAACCTATATTATTCCTGATTTTCTTAAACGACCTCCCCGATACAATCGTGTCTGAGATGCGTATATTTGCCGATGGAACCGCGCTGTATTCCCGACAAGACGGCAAATCGAATGCCAACTCATGCAAGACAATTATCCGAACACATAGAAAACGACTTCTAGTCTGTAGTTGAATCGGGCCACAATTGGATGGTTACATTTAATGCTACCAAGACGAAGCTCCCCTCAATAAACAACTATAAGGAACCACCGACTGTCATGGCCGATAGCATCCTTCTTGAGAGTTCAACGTTCAAACTCCTTGGACCGACATTCTCAAGCAACATGAGCTGGAATAAGTACATAGAAGATGCTGCCAAGTCTGCTGCAAATAAGGTAGGCTTCCTTTACCGGGCTAGAAAACCTCTTACGTCTACCAGTATCCGATATCTCTACAAAGCCACGATTCCTCAGTGCATGAAGTATTGTTGCCATATCTAGGCTGGTGCATCAAACACTCGGCTTTTCGTCAAAATCCCTAATCCTAACTGCAATCTTTATCTGATTACTTCAATGTCTTAAACATACACGTGTGTCTGTTTTTCTCGCCTCAACGTAACTTCGATAATTAAACGTTGAAATGGTCATCATTATCTTTGAAATGACATTAACGATAAATACTCAATTCAATAAAAGAATAATCAGATGAAATACTTTATATAAAATAAAAGTAAATAAATAAATACTCAATTAAATAATAAATAAATACTCAATTAAGTGATAAATAAATACTCAATTAAATGATAAATAAATACTCAATTAAATAATAAATAAATACTCAATTAAATAATAAATAAATACTCAATTAAATAAAAGAATAATCAGATGAATTGCTAAATTTTATGTTTTTATTCCCTCATTTTGCGCGAAATAGGTAAGGTATTCAAACGGATAAGTTATTTCTACGCGCCCCTCAAAAACTGTGTTTTGGGTGGGGGAGCTGTGAAACTATTAGTTAACCTCCTCTCCCCCAAAATACTCATAATCAATATAACAATTTTATTTGAATAATTTAAAGTTTTTAAAATCCACGTGTGTTATCTCGGCTTCTCCTGATAAGACAATAACCAAAGTGTTTCGCATATCACGGCAATAAAAGAAAGACTGTTGGACATTCATGACTGAAACTTGGTGGATAAGTCAGACATTGAACAATGATAAAACAATGGTGCAGTCACCCAAAACAAGGCTAAGATTTCTATTTCAGCACAATGAGAAAGGTCATCATCATCATCATCATCATCATCATCATCATCATCATAATAATAATATTCGATTTAACGTTTGTTTGACATGCTGCCATGTTGGATGGAGAGAAATAGTACTAGAATATGCATAGGATCCACAGTTGCTAGTTATAAGGATAAATATATAAACTATATATTCTCTTTCAAAGTAAGGCCCGACTCGGATCATAAGGGAAATCTAACATCTTTAGCTAAGTGTGTTAGAGAATTAATGTCCAATTCGAATTAGAATGGTGTATACTAGGTAAAGCAAATGAATATACTCCTGCTAAAGTTAAACATGTAATCTATGTAACCTTGAATTTTATATAATAACGCCTAAGGATAATTTAATCAATAAGAAAGAAGAAATATTGCAGAATTGTTTTCACCAATACAAATAAAAATCAGGGCAATAAAACAAACACTGTTGGACATTCATGACTGAAACTTGGTGGACAAGTCAGGCATAGACAAAAGTATATTTGTATCAAATATGGGTTCAATTGCAGAAAGTATTACGAATGTTACTAATGGGTAAATGATTAGTTTGAACGGTTAAACAGTTTCTTCAAAACTTCTAATAAAATTAGTGTATATGCGATAATATATATATATATATATATATATATTAACGAAAAAATACGTCCTATGAAGTTAAGGGCGACTAATAATGCAGTTTTCTGCATCTTAATCACTTAGGAAAGTGAGACAATCGAAATAATAGTAAGCAAAATAACAACGAACGCTACAATCACCAATAAAAATAATTACATAAATATATATATATATATATATATAAATATATATATATATATATATATATATATATATATATATATATATATATATATATATATATATATATACAGGGTGAGCCAAAAGTAGGTGGACAGTAAAAAGCATTTTCTTTCTTGATTTACACAGCTTTGAAGTCTGCCTCTTACTCTTCGACAAAAAAATGATTTTACTGTCTACTTACTTTTGGCTCACCCTGTATATATATATATAAAATATGAAACTAAAAGAGAATAGAACCTATAGTGAAATGGTTTAAGCTCAATATACGAGATAGAGCAATTATAAAGATTAATGAGAGAAGAGAGATAAATATGTACGAATGACAAATCTATTTCAACTTTGATTGTTCAATGCATGGTGTACTCGGTAAAACTATCTATGTAATTCCTTTGATGATAATATTTTAATCTTTGAAAAGCCTTGGCTTAAGGAAAGAAAAATAAACATGTTTTTACCGAGTACACATTACATTGCACAATCGAAGTTTAAATAGATTTGTTATTCGCACACATTTATCCATCTTCTTTCATTTATCTTATATATATATATATATATATATATATAAGATTATGACTCTAAGAACATTTGGGAGTTCAAATCAATTTAGTATTACGTAGTAATAGGGAAAAGGACGTTTTAATACTTTTTTCGTCTGAAGCGATAAACACAACACGGCGACATCCCGTAAGACTCCATTTTGTTTTGAAAATCACGCTTCCTGTAGCATATTTACCCAATAAAAACGTGTATAGTTTCTTCAGATTGCATGCGTTGTACGAAATAGATTTTGAAATGATTCCTCATTAAACATTATTTAAACAAATTTTTTTATCGCCTATACACAATTTTTTACCCCTTCGAACTCATCATTTAACATTTTAATAATACCGTGGTGGCATTTTTGGGGTCACCCTGTATTTGAAATAAATGCAAGGGGTGTCTATGAGCCCCTAAGCTTGGCACTATTGCTAACTGAATGACTGAATGAGTTCAGCATACAAAGCTAAATAAAGATTATATTAAAGATTATTTTCTTAATAGACATGACAAGGTTTCATATTGCCATAACGTGTGTGTGTATACCCAACAATAAATCTCGCCAGTGGTTTATATGTATATATACGTACATATGTTTTCCTGACTAATATATCAACAAGCCGTAGAAGAGAACAGTGCGTACTTTGTTAATTATCGTGAGAACTTCCGTTTCAGATCATGCATCCTGCATTTGAATTACATTGACGTGTTTTTTCGTAATAATTTAAAAAAAAAAGTACGATATAGCTTATAAAGCTTATTCCGCATTGCATTATTCTGTACGAATATACATAATCATTTATAGTTCAAGATAGACCAGATATCTTATTAAAGAGAAATAACCTCCAACAAAGGGAGGTAACTTATAAAATTCCTTCTTATTACACATACGTAATAAACAAAGCCAGAAGAAAAAAAACGATTACAAGTAATATCGTTTTTGTGTTTCTTTTGTCCGGTTTACAATATAGTCTTTTAATTATGAATGAGAGCACGATATTAATCACATTTATTCAAGTTAAATTAATATCGACTAAACATAGACAATTATTTGTAGTCCACCGTAGACTAGATACATATTATCAAAGGGAGATAATACACAACGAAGATAGTAATTTATAATCTTAGCTTTCATGACACAAAAAATAAACACTGATCGAAAATCAACACAAAAAATTAACGAAATAGTATTAATCAACCGTAATAATATATATCTCCCCCCTCTCTCTCTCATATATATATATATATATATATATATATATATATATATATATATATATATATATATATACATATATATATATATATATATATATATATATATTTATATATATATATATATATATATATATATATATATATAGAGAGAGAGAGAGAGAGAGAGATTACTTTTAATAACAGAAAAAAAACATTTCAGAAAAGACTTGACAAAATCATTACGAAAATTAACACTTCAGAATACATATTAGCCAAAGCTGATAACACCCAACATTTCTACACTAAACAGGAATAATACAAACTGTTGACTATAATATTACTAAAAATGACAGAAAATCTAACGTAGACTTAGTCCAGAAAATAAACTTAGACAGTAAAACCATAACTGATAAACTAAAAGTTAGCGATATAAATTAAGAGAAAAAGAAGCATATATTCTACTGAAAGACCAAAAATATGACTGATACACAAAACCAGCTACTAGACTTATGAATCCTACGAGACAAGACATTTGGAAAATTATCAAAAAAAATAATAAAACGAGTACACGGACAAATAAAAACAAAGTACGATCTAAATCAGTGGTTAAATACAACTGAAACAATTAATTTGTTTTGCTAAATTGAAAGCAAAACGAACTGTTCATTTATTCATTTCACCATCATAAATTATTACCCCTCCATTTCTAAAGAACTCCTCGAAAGTGTTATTGATTTTGCCATCCTTCTCTCTGATATTTCCGAAGAAGAAATCAATATTATTAGAAAATGCAGTGCTTATTAGCAAACAAGATCAATGGACTAAAAACAATCAATCAGGATCTTTCGATGTTCCGATGAGTCTTTTGGATTCAGCAGAGGCTACCGACGTAGGTGGACTCTACAGGTTATATAATCTCACAAAAGACATTGACATGAAATATATAGGATTATACAGAGATGACGACCTATTAGTGGTAAAAAACTGAAATGGGGAAAAATGTGAAAGAATAAAAACGATTATTCTTAGAGATATGAAAAGGTTAAGTCTTAAGGTGGAAATAACATCAAACATAAAACTAGTTAACTTCTTAGATGTAACATTTAACTGAAAAAAAGAAACGTACGAACCTTATACTAAGGATAACGCTAATCCAATTTATGTCCATCCACTCTCAAATCACCTTAAAACTATATTTAAACACATTTCCAAATCAATTGAAAAAAGAATCCAATGAGGCAGTCTTTAATACACATAAGACATTTTACAATAAAGCACTAAAATTAAATATATCAAACCTACAACGCCCAACGATAAACATAAAAATAGAAGACATAGGAAGATTATTTGGTTTTATCCCCCATTTAATCACATGGTTAAAACTAAAGTTGCTAAAAAATTCCTAGATAAAAAACTGCAATTCCTTGCAATTCCCTCCTTATAAAATATAAAAAAAACACCCTCAAATTGAGGTACAGTTGTGGTGAAAGTTTGCAAACAATAATTAAAAAACATAACAATAAAATATTAAACGGCAATAGAAATACTCAACTAAATGTTAAACAACAAAGATTAAGACTTTTAACTGCATACACAAAACAAAAATTGCCTCTCAACAAAAATAGTTAACTTCTTAGATGTAACATTTAACTGAAAAAAGAAATGTACGAACCTTATACTAAGGATAATACTAATCCAATTCATCCACTCTACAATCACCTTAAAACTATATTTAAACACATTCCCAAACCATTTGAAAAGAGAATCAACAACAATTCATCCAATAAAGCAATCTCTAATACACATAAGACATTTTACAATAAAGCACTAAAAGAGAGCGGATACAAAAGCACCCAAATTAAATATATCAAACCTACAACGCCCAACGATAAACATAAAAATAGAAGAAGTAGGAAGATTATTTGGTTTACACCCCCATCTAATCACATGGTAAAAACTAAACTTTTTAAAAAATTCCTAGATTTAATTAACTTGCAATTCCCTCCTAATTATATACTGGATAACATATTTAATAAAAACACCCTTAAATTCAGTTACAGTTGTGGTGAAAACTTGGAAAAAATAATCAAAACCATAACAATAAAATATTAAACGGCGACAGAAACACTGAATTAAATGATAAAAAACAACAAAAATTAAGACTTGTTACGGCATACACAAAACAAAATGTCCCCTGCAACAAAATTGCCTCTCAACCAAAATAGTCTACCAGGCTACAATATAAACTAAAGAAACCCCAACCCAGAAAAAATACTATATAGGCATGGCCGGTAATACCTTCAAAGAAAGATATACCGGCCATAAATCCTCATTCAATAATTCTGACTATTCAAAAGGAACTTCACCTTCTATATACCACTTGGAACTAAGAAATAATAATCAATCACAAACAGTTAAATCGAACACTATCAGAAAAACTAGTTCCCTGAATTAACCTTGCCTAAGTGAAAAACTTGAGATAGCTAAATTTAGTGATAGAGGTAAACTTCAAAACAAGAAACCTCAATTAACTGTAGGCACAATAGATCACACCTTCTTTATAATTTACATATAACCTCTTGAACGAATGTTAATATTGGAAAATAAAATAAAAAACTAAAAACTATTTAACCGTAACCAAACCCACCATCCTATAGTGTCTACCAAATTCCCTGGAATTAATTACCTCCCCCAAACAATGCTGACTCCTAAAACACGACAACACTAATACCCCTATTATTTGAAAAAAAGAGAAATTATCTATCAACCAACTAAATATAGATAACATAGTTATCCACCTATTATATATTATATCATTATTATCATATCATATATAATATATTATTGTCGGTATGATTATTGCATTATAATTTAATTATTATTATTACAACTATAATTACAATACCTTATTAATGTGGTCATTAGTACTATTAATACTATTATTAATGCGGATTATTTATTTATTTATTATTATTATTATTATTATTATTATTATTATTATTATTATTATTATTATTATTATTATTATTAACTGTGCCACCTTCTCATTTGTATTTCTATTCCATGATCATTAAATTATCATCATTATTTTTTATCATTATTGTTATAATATCTTGGATTATTATTATTATTATTATTATTATTATTATTATTATTATTATTATTATTATTATTATTATTATTATTATTATTATTATTATTACAATAATTTTATCCTTATTCTCTTTGTACTCACTAGGAGTTATCACACAGATCATCGTAAGTGATTGTTCCCCGACAACAACCGGTGGTGTCCCTGGAATCTGAGTGACAACAAGCCTCTACAGATTTCCAGTACTCTCCACCTCTTTTCGATAGCCACAGTAAATAACCTTGCGGTATCGCAACAGCCGATTACCGTTGATTTCTCCCTGGTAAGAACCATTAGTCTTCTCTGGGATTTTAGTGGTAATAAGCCTCCCCAAGGTCCCAGTACTCTCCGCACACTTCCAGTGGAGGTCTGGTTTGTGCTGTCAATCCTCGGTCTTCTCATCCTCCTTGACGTTCTACAACCATTTTGTGTGGTGTCATTCTAGGCCGGCACCATTTTTTGTGGAAGGGGCAGCTTATGATGTTTCTTGTTTCTGTTCATGCGGTGGTGTTTTTTCCTTTAGTTTTATTTTCTTCTTGTACCTCCATGTGATTGGTTATCATCTATTGCTTATGTCGGTTGGTTGCCGCATTCGAGGATTTTCCTTAAGATTGTAGCTGTTTTGATCATTGCTGTCCTTGTTATGCTCTCAGTGATTCCTTTTGGTTTCAATTACTCCCAATCTTTTTTCCAGTTTTTGGGGGACTGTTCCTAGTGCTCTTACGATTATTGGTATTATACTGACGTAACCGGGTCCGAACCGTACGACCGTCTGAGATTATCATTCCCTACACTGATGAGAGCGAAAGCTTGGACGCTGGCGTATGTAGGTCAAAATAATTTAATATTATTTACTTAAAATTAATGTTGTTATTCGCCCCTTTAAAAGATCGAAGTTGAGCCCTGTTAAAAATATACTGTCACATGCTATATGGCATGTTCCGACAACGTTTGTCGAACACTCTCAAGACAGTCTTTCTATTTGTGCCTCCTTTGCATAAATAGGACTGACATTCCCTTTCTTGACGTGTTAATATCTCGGGGCCATTTAGTTATGAAGTCAGCTTGTACTCTGTAACCTTGTATTCCACCCCTAGGCCAGCATCAATTAACATGGGAAAGAAGAACATTTTAATTCTATATAATGTCGAATCAGCGGACATATACAGTAATCTAAGTCATATAGTGTTCACACACACACACACACACACACACACACACATACACACACACATATATATATATATATATATATATATATATATATATATATATATATTAGCACGGATAGCGCCAGTCTAAACTTAAGCGTGACAGACCGATGGGCGGATATTGCAAACTTAAGCGTGACAGACCGACAGTCAGACCTGCAGAGCTTCTAATAATGATGAGTGGCTTCAGCTAAAACTTCAGCTGATGTTTTCACAACAATAAATTCCGCGACTGGTGGGGCGAACTTATACGATTTTAAACAATATCTCAACGCTTGGTTGTTAACAAACTGTAACACTAGCGAGTCTCATATAACATAAACAATTGATAGAAAACATATTTTAAACAATATCTCAACGCTTGGTTGTTAACGAACTGTAACACTAGCGAGTCTCATATAACATAAACAATTGATAGAAAACATATTTTAAACAATATCTCAACGCTTGGTTGTTAACGAACTGTAACACTAGCGAGTCTCATATAACATAAACAATTGTTAGAAAACATATTTTAAACAATATCTCAACGCTTGGTTGTTAACAAACTGTAACACTAGCGAGTCTCATATAACATAAACAATTGATAGAAAACATAGTTTAAACAATATCTCAACGCTTGGTTGTTAACGAACTGTAACACTAGCGAGTCTCATATAACATAAACAATTGTTAGAAAACATATTTTAAACAATATCTCAACGCTTGGTTGTTAACGAACTGTAACACTAGCGAGTCTCATATAACATAAACAATTGTTAGAAAACATATTTTAAACAATATCTCAACGCTTGCTTGTTAACGAACTGTAACACTAGCGAGTCTCATATAACATAAACAATTGATAGAAAACATATTTTAAACAATATCTCAACGCTTGGTTGTTAACGAACTGTAACACTAGCGAGTCTCATATAACATAAACAATTGATAGAAAACATATTTTAAACAATATCTCAACGCTTGGTTGTTAACGAACTGTAACACTAGCGAGTCTCATATAACATAATCAATTGATAGAAAACATAGTTTAAACAATATCTCAACACTTGGTTGTTAACGAACTGTAACACTAGCGAGTCTCATATAACATAAACAATTGATATTCTTAATATATTAAATAACCAGCGTTATTTATTGGCCACAATGCCTACAGGGGAGAAGTTGAATGCCTACTAGACACTGTCCTCGAGTGTCTAAGTCTCTAAGTTCAAGGGTTTGTCAGGATAACGTGGCATGATGACACTTTACCCCATAAGTAAACCTTGACCAAATATTCAAAATGACATAGTACTCGAATCCCAAACTAAGATCTTTCCGGTATGGATACACACAAGGAATGGTGTAACTCCTCTAAGTTATGTTGCTTTTAGTCTGGATACTCCAGCAAACTTGATGAATTCTTTGTCTGTGAATCCGGTAAGACTAAGAAAATACCACAAGAAAGATATACTATAAAATTGTTAACTTGCCAATTGGGACGAGAAAATCAATGTTCTTCACTTCTTTACTACATCAACGTTTTTGAGGTAAAGGAATTCAATGGAACACTCGGATTTCTATGTATCTCATATAGAGATCCAGCGTTAGCCCTGAGTAACGGACCTCTTGATTTTTGAGAACTTACACTGAAGTAATGAAATAAGTTCCAGGAGGAAATCCGGATATGAGAGCTCAATGTAATAAACAGAGCAAGAATAAAATAAAATATAGTAACACGAAATTACATAATCATCGATGCAATAATTTATTTCCACCTTGTGGTATTGCCAAGCATCCAAGTGAGATGATTACATTTTTGAAAATGAGAAAAGAGAAATTCACACTCGGCAATTCAAATATATGAAGAGAGAGAGAGAGAGAGAGAGAGAGAGAGAGAGAGAGAGAGAGAGAGAGAGAGTGACAACATATCTAATACATATTTAAAGAAAGGGGGAAATTTGAAGCATATTTAATCTATGGGGGGATTACATGATTTATGACGGAATGCAATATAGAGAGGGCAGAAAAAGCCATATATAGAGAGCGAAATTGGGAAATTGTAAAGGGGCAGGGAGGGTATTCAATGTCTCTCAAGAAATCAAGTCAGCGTGTCAAGATATCAGCAACCCCCAAAATAGCCTCTGCAAACTGTTACTATATATATATATATATATATATATATATATATATATATATATATAACTTCTTTGTAATATATCAGGAAAAATCCCAACAGAGTGCTCGATTAATTGAGAATTAAAATTAAAAATTAAAAATTAAGAGCGTAATATTTATTCATTTTGCTACAGAAAAATTAGTACAACATTCGTACCGTCGGTTTCAAGCACAGAAGAACGCTTAAAAAACGCTTTTTGAAATTTATTATAGAATTTTGAAAAAAACAAGAAACGTTTTTTTAAATTTTGCTTTTATATATATTTATTAAATGAATAAAATCATTTTCCATAAATATATGCCTATATATATATATATATATATATATATATATATATATATATATATGTAGGAAAGATAGTTTCATTCATTTAATAAATATATATATATATATATATATATGTGTGTGTGTGTGTGTATATATATGTAATCTTTCTAGATTTAAATATTTTAAATTTGCTGTATCCTATTTATTTTAAACACTATTATTGGCATTATTGGCGATTTTATATTTTGACTACTGTGAAATCGCATAAGAAGTTCGCGTTTTCACACATAAACGTGATAAGTGTTTTGTTCAAGTAATGCTAAAAGATGATGTTGTTCTCTCTTGACTTATGTATGTGATTATATTATAAGAGGGCGCTGATGGAAAGACTTTGTCGCATCATCTAAAATGTAACACAAAATAACATTTTCCAAATTGTTTTAGAAAAAATCGTACGCCAAATATTCTTTGTAATTGAATTAAAAAAAACTGAAATGAATAATGGTCTACTTTTATTTATCTAAACTTACTTCTGATTGTTCAATGCAAGGTGTACTCAACAAAAACATGTTTATTATTCTTTCCTTAAGCCAAGGCTTTTCAAATATTAAAATCGTATCATCAGCGGAATTACATAGATGCAGTGAAAAAGCCAAAATTCAAAATTTGAAAAAATATTAAGTAATGGAGAGTGAGAGTGTGTGTGTAAAAAAAATATGGGGTCTGCCCAGTTGGTGAATGTCCGTTGATAAGGTGTCCGGTGAAAGGAGATTTTAAGATGGAAAAAGGGGTTTCGTGAAAGCAGCGTGATATCTCTCTCTCTCTCTCTCTCTCTCTCTCTCTCTATATATATATATATATATATATATATATATATATATATATATATATATATATATATATGAAATGAAAAAGAAAAAACCAAGAGATAATTTTAATATATTCATCAACGTTTCGTCTCTATTGTAAGACTTCCTCAGGATGATAATTTTAAGAAAAATGTCATGCAAGTACATCGAAATATTGGGTTGACATGATGGGTTGATAAGGAAAAGTAGTAGCCGTGGCTACTAAGAGCGCATCATCATCATCATCATCATCATCATCATCATCATCATCATCATCATCATCATCATCATCATCATCATCATCATCAGTTGTTACTCTGTCGGTTATTTTAATCTTTTGAATATAAAAGAAATTTCTGCTTTTAATAAAAAAAAACCCCTTAAAAGTAAGAATTAATTAAATGAACGAAAATATCAAAGACAATCAGATTCTTTAGTCGTATTTCATTTACTGTAAAGCGTAGAAAAGTAATTTGTGTTGGAAAACATGTTTAAGTGTGACTCAACTGTTATTTAAGAAAAAAATAGTTTTCATTCATTGATATGAAAAAAATAACTCGCGTTAAGAAATCTGATTATTAAAATAATTAAAGATAAGTCTCTAAAGAAATTAAATCAGATATACTTGTTTTTCAACTCACAGTATGCACGTTTATATAATTTCAGTTTTATAAACAGTTTAAGCAGCAATTTCAAAACTGATTTTTTACTATCTTTTAAGCGAAAATCGCCATATTTATTTAATTTTAAAAAATAGTCAGAAGTTTCAATTATTTATTTTTTTTTATTGGAAAATGTTAAAATAAAAATTATCTTTATCGTAAGCTGACAGTTAAGCAGACTCGTGGCGTTGCATCGCTGTAACTGTAACAGTTAGGTTTAAAAAAAAACATGAACCGTCAAAATAACACGGGGAGGTCGTTATTCTGCCGGCCCCGGCAAAATGGCCTATTTGATAAACAAAAATTGGTTAAATTTGATAAACAAAAATTGGTTAAATTTGATAAACAAAAATTGGTTACATTTGATAAACAAAAATTGGTTACATTTGATAAACAAAAATTGGTTAAATTTGATAAACAAAAATTGGTTAAATTTGATAAACAAAAATTGGTTACATTTGATAAACAAAAATTGGTTAAATTTGATAAACAAAAATTGGTTAAATTTGATAAACAAAAATTGGTTAAATTTGATAAACAAAAATTGGTTAAATTTGATAAACAAAAAATTGGTTAAATTTGGTAAACAAAATTGGTTAAATTTGATAAACAAAAATTGGTTAAATTTGATAAACAAAAATTGGTTAAATTTGATAAACAATAATTGGTTAAATTTGATAAAGAAAAATTGGTTAAATTTGATAAACAAAAATTGGTTAAATTTGATAAACAAAAAATTGGTTAAATTTGATGAACAAAAATTGGTTAAATTTGATATAAAAAAATTGGTTAAATTTGATAAACAAAAATTGGTTAAATTTGATGAACAAAATATGGTAAATTTGATATAAAAAAATTGGTTAAATTTGATAAACAAAAATTGGTTAAATTTGATAAACAAAAATTGGTTAAATTTGATAAACAAAAATTAGTTAAATTTGATAAACAAAAATTGGTTAAATTTGATAAACAAAAATTGTTTAAATTTGATAAACAAAAAATGGTTAAATTTGATAAACAAAAATTGGTTAAATTTGATAAACAAAAATTGGTTAAATTTGATAAACAAAAATTGGTTACATTTGATAAACAAAAATTGGTTAAATTTGATAAACAAAAATTGGTTAAATTTGATAAACAAAAATTGGTTACATTTGATAAACAAAAATTGGTTAAATTCGATAAACAAAAATTGGTTAAATTTGATAAACAAAAATTGGTTAAATTTGATAAACAAAAATTGGTTAAATTTGATAAACAAAAATTGGTTAAAAACAAAAATTGGTTAAATTTGATAAACAAAAATTTGTTAAATTTGATAAACAAAAATTGGTTAAATTCGATAAACAAAAATTGGTTAAATTTTATAAACAAAAATTGGTTAAATTTGATAAACAAAAATTGGTTAAATTTGATAGACAAAAATTGGTTAAATTTGATAAACAAAAATTGGTTAAATTTGATAAACAAAAATTGGTTAAATTTGATAAACAAAAATTGTTTAAATTTGATAAACAAAAAATGGTTAAATTTGATAAACAAAAATTGGTTAAATTTGATAAACAAAAATTGGTTAAATTTGATAAACAAAAATTGGTTACATTTGATAAACAAAAATTGGTTAAATTTGATAAACAAAAATTGGTTAAATTTGATAAACAAAAATTGGTTACATTTGATAAACAAAAATTGGTTAAATTCGATAAACAAAAATTGGTTAAATTTGATAAACAAAAATTGGTTAAATTTGATAAACAAAAATTGGTTAAATTTGATAAACAAAAATTGGTTAAAAACAAAAATTGGTTAAATTTGATAAACAAAAATTGGTTAAATTTGATAAACAAAAATTGGTTAAATTTGATAAACAAAAATTGGTTAAATTTGATAAACAAAAATTAGTTAAATTTGATAAACAAAAATTGGTTAAATTTGATTAACAAAAATTGGTTAAATTTGATAAACAAAAATTGGTTAAATTTGATAAACAAAAATTGGTTAAATTTGATAAACAAAAATTGGTTAAATTTGATATTAAAAAATTGGTTAAATTTGATAAACAAAAATTGGTTAAATTTGATAAACAAAAATTGGTTAAATTTGATAAACAATAATTGGTTAAATTTGATATTAAAAAATTGGTTAAATTTGATAAACAAAAATTGGTTAAATTTGATAAACAATAATTGGTTAAATTTGATAAACAAAAATTGGTTAAATTTTAGATTATCTGAAGTTCCGTCCCCATTTTAAAAACGTAAGTGATTCACACAACGTCCATTTGCATGTTTTGGCATTTTTATTTATTCATGCACGTGTAAGTGCGTACGCGTGTGAGGAATTGTGTGTGTAATTCTGTCTTTTAAGAAACGGGTGGCTGACTGATGAAGACGAAGGGAATAAGTAATTCATGTTGGGTGGGCATACGAGAACCCCTGTCGAGATCAAGAGCCTTTAACTCCATAACTGAGGGGACTCAACAAGTAATATAGGCGTCATACACGCCATGCGACCACTTTTATTTCTTTCTGAATCTAATATATAAACTAAAGTTAGCTGTGCGTCGGTGTTACCAGGCATCTAATCCTAGAATTGTTTTTTCTGCTCGACCTTTGCTCAAATCTATTCATAAGGATGTTCTCCCACCCCAACATATTAGTAATATTATTTATCTTTTTAAATGTCGGTGCGATGCCGTATACGTGGGAAGAACAGTGCAAAGGTTTGAATCCAGAATCAAACAACACATCCCCCCTGCCATACGCCAGGGCCGACTAAATAATTTAAATAATTTAGTTAATACATCCGGGTCTGCTATTGCTGCCCATCTCATAAATAGCGCCGAATGTGCGTCGACGTACACTAGTGACTGGTTTTCTGTCATAAGTAGATCGCATTCCCTATTCCACCTCAAAGTCCTGGAAGCCATATATATAAAGTCAATCAAACCTTCCCTTTGTAAGCAAAAGGAATGGCTTTTAGGACTTAATGTGATCAACTTATGACTCTCCTCCCCATAATTTTTTTTTTTTTTTTTTTCTCCTAAACTTGTCACTAGTGTTCATTACAAATTATTTTTAGGTTTTAGTCGTATTCAATCATTTCCACGTTTTACTCTGATGAGTGTGGACGAAAACCGGTTCAGTACATTAATTAATTTCTTTTTAATCGTTTTCTCTCGTTTTTTTATATTTGTTTAATCTCATTCGACCCTCCAAAAAATGTCCCAAACGTCCGTATTCCTCGCCGTTATAAAGTTAGTCTATTTATCGGTTCATTGTCATCGATAGCTTTCTTCCTGCAACATCAATATTTAATTCTGACCCATTAGTTTTTCTTGTGGGTTGTTGTCGCATGTTGTTGAGATGAATACAATGTAATCCGATTTAATTCCTTTCAGAAAATTATTTACCCAAGTCGGAATTATTTTTAAATGGACGCCATCGTAAAAACGAAACATAACTGTGTATTTATTGATACCGAGTTACTTAATTTTGCTTAGAAAAAAATACTTTTTTAAATAGAAAATATACTATTTGGGGCATATGAGAACCCCGTCGAGATCAAGTGACTTTTACTCTATAATTGAGGCGACTCAACAAATAATATACGCGTCACAAACGCCATGTAACCCCCTTTTACATATTTCTGAATCTAACATATGTAGTAAAATCAGTCTCCTTGTTGTTTATTTGTCATCGATAGCTTTCTTCCTACAAAATCCATGAGATTCTGTTTCATCAATTTTTCTGAAGCATCGAGGTTGTTAAGAAGAATAAATGTAACTTGATTTAGTTCCTTCAAGGAAATATTTTGTCCGGGTTGGAATTATTTTTAAATTACCGCCATCTTATTCAGTGGTATAAAGTTCCTTAATTTTGGTTAGAACAAAATATACTATTTTGAGCATACGACAAGTCCATCGAAATAAAGTAATTTTACTCAATAATCGAGGTGTCAACAAATAATATACATTTCATCAATATGTAACATAAAGTCAATCGCTTTATTATTTCTTTGTCATCGATAGCTTTCTTCCTACAAAATTTATATTGTTGTGTATTGCTGCAGCATGTTGAATAAAAGAAGAAACAATATAATTCGGTTCAGTTCTTCTCCCAAATACATTTTTCTTGTTATTTTATGAACTTTAATTTTTCTTGTTCAAAAACGCGATTTTACAGTTCAAGGGAAGTCACTGTATTTTTCATTTTACATAAAAAAAAATTAACTCGACACTACGTAACTCACACATTATTCTTTTTTACTATTAATCGGATTATTTATTGAAATAGACAAGACAAAAGCTAAAAGTACTAAAACAAACTTTTTAATAATTACGAAATTAAATTCACTTTAAAAAAAAAATTCTTATCTTTCTGTTTTTGCTGGAGATGGGGCATCCTACCGGATGCGAGACATTCACCGGCTATTTCAGACACTCCAGCCTGAAGATCGTTTTAAGATTCTAACCGTCCCTTTAAGTGCAGTTGTTTGTATTTCTCTTGCACTAGGTTCACCGGGTATACTCGCCAGATAGCTCTTGAAATTCTTCTTCATTAGTCATGTTGCTGCTATAATTTACTGGTATTCACTATAATGCAGTTCTGTGTGTTTCGTAAACAAATCAGCCATTCTAATCGTTTTGGAAATATGTTTTTTTAATTTTATTTTTGTTCAATTTTTTTCCTTTATTTTCCAAATAATTTCTCGTCATCTATTTCTCTCTTTCTATCATATTTTTCTGTCTCTTTTCCTTTATCCTCTTCTTTCCTTGTTTCTTTTTCTTTTTTCATATATATATATTCTTTATTTCTTCATTCCTTTATTTTCTTGTTTCTTCTTGCTATTTTCTTTCATTCTTTCTTCATTTCTTTCTTTCGTTATTCTGTTTATTTCTACATATTTTGTTATTTCTTTCTTCGCTTTTTCAAATAAGTCCTTTTAATTCAATTCTCTCTTCTTCTTTCCGTCTACCTGTTTCGTTCATATTTTTCATCAACTTTTTATTCATTCATTCATTTATTCATTTCTCAATATTTAAAAAAAAAATTTTTCACCGTTTTTCTTCATTCCTACGTTTCGCCCGTTCTTTTATCGTTCTTTCTCTGTCATTTTATTGTTTAGTGTATTTTAAAAAAAGCGTTAGAATGGAAAATTCCACGCATGGTTAAAATTAATTGATCGTGAACAGTTTCATGGGATGTTTAAACTTTAGAATTAGTATAACGTATCAGTATATGACGTCACGAGAAAAAGTATTGATTTACTCCTCTCCAGGAGTTAGGCACAAGGCCAGTTTTTATCTTACTCCCACAAGTAAGATGTGACCCAAGGTCGGGTCGGGAAAGTGGGGGTTGAAAAGCCAGGTGAGCACTCTGGCTATTAAAAATTGCCTTGACATCCCCGTCGGCATTCCCCGGTAGGGGCGCCCCAGGCAGTAAGCAATAAACTTACTCCTCCCCAAAGAGGGAAGGCGAAGCCTGGGAGAGTGGACCTCCTAGAACTGCACAGGACAGACCCATAGACCGGCGTAAATCAAGCCACGAAGGCCAAGACAATACCAGTCCATGGGGTGCAGTATCCATCGGAACAGATACTACACTTTGATCTTAGCGTCACGAGAAAGAGTAGGTAGCAAAGAAGTTTGAGAGATCATGCCTCTTAGGAGGCGGGCGACAAATCGATCAGACGCGATTTTCGAGGCTTTTTAAAAAAATTTTGGTAATTTATATAAAAAGTGAGACGCCATTATTTTTATTTGGAAAGACTTGTTTATACTTGCTCCTTGAGCGGTGTTGGTACAGTACCCGGGTATGTCAATTACCATCTTTACTTATCGCTTTATAACCAGTATTCTGAATGACATGAATGATTTCATTTTTTTTAAGGACGTAATAAAAATTTTTTTTGGATACAACTTATATGTTGTCTTTCTCTTTTTGGGGAGGGGGGTGATTGCCGGGGCTCTTTTACAAGATATCCCTAAAATATTGAGATTTACTATTTTATTTCCACTTTTTGAGCGATGTTAGTACGGTACTTGGTATTTCAATTTTCGTCTTTACCGTTTTATACCTAGTACGAAGAACAACATTTGTGGAATTTTGTGGAAAACAATACGCTACTTCGTATTTGTATTAGAGAGTAAGAAACTACGATGAATGTATTGAAGCATTGTATTTATTGGCAAACATCCATTAAAAATTATGTATTTAAACACAAATAATTCGCTTTGAACTAATGCCGAATATCTTAATTTCTATAAAACTGTCGCTTCGTTCAAAAATATTTCTGCAATATATTTTATATGTTATTATGTTTTGTTAATTTCTTTAATTTTCTAAAACACGTATCAAATTAAAAAAAAATGCTTTAAACTTTCGTAAGAGTCAAACTCGGGTATTCACATTGCAAGAAAAAATACTGCCTTAGTGATGTGAACTCTGCCTATTTCTTTTTTGTCAACCAATCACATATTTCTATTTGCGTACGAACAGACAAATTCCAAAAACGCCATTACTTTTATATACTGTTTAGATTTGGTGGCAATGACCGCGCACAGGCATTCAAAAATAACGACTTTTGATAAGAAGCGTGATAAGTTTATAAAAATACCAGATGATTTTTGCTGACATGCACATTTTTAGCCACGACCAGTTTAATATGATGTTTTATTATCTTTTACATACGAATAAGCAAGTTGTATTTGTGATTTTTAATATCTAATTAGGAAAGGGAACTATTATTTAATAGAAAATGAATTACATTAAAATAATGTAATTTAAAAAAAATGGCTGACTGTTTGAAGCAAAACAAGATGTCGTGTCGCACGTTTCCGGTTTTCAAGTTTTGTTTTAATATGAAAAATTTACTAATTTTAGGACAGACATTTTTGTCCAGTTCCTTTTTAAAACGTTTCCTTTTGGTGACCAAAGAGCAGAAACCAGAGACTCTGCATGTTTCCTTTAATGTAATTAGCGTACTAAAAAGATGATATTTATCTATATATAAAGTAAAGTATGTGAATATATATATATATATATATATATATATATATATATACATATATGTCTCGGAAGTTTCTCAACCATTAAAACTATATATAAAAAAACTAAAACAAAAAAAACATTTTAGTCCCAAGTCGTTCGGTGGGAAATCACTTTTCATGTAAGTCAATTTACTTTTTGCAGTCACTATATTAGTTTGCTTCCAAGAATTTACGCTAGTCTTAACATTCTACACGATAATAAGTAAACTAAATTTTGTGACTTACACGACAAATCTTCCACCGAATGATTTAGGACTGGATAGATTCTTTTTGTTACATTTGATTTATATTCTTTAGATGTTATTAGAATATCACAAGTTTTACATAACGAAGCTCAACAGCGAGCAATCTTAAAATTATTTTCGGTCGGACCATTCCCATTTGCCATTTCGAAAGAAGAGGCTCCTACTTCAGTGTCTCTAATGACAACGGCTTTACCCTGTCGAAATCTGTCCGACCTCCTTGGGTGATTAGCCCTATATATATACAGCATAATATTCTAAACTTATAAACGGATCATTATAAATTTTTGAATATATATTTTAGGCAGAACGGTGTATAAAAATGTTAACATCTAAGTGGTGTATATATATAAAGTTATATATATATATATATATATATATATATATATATATATATATATATATATATATATATATGTGTGTGTGTGTGTGTGTGTGTGTGTGTGTACACGTCCCTGAAAGTTGGTCGATAGGGTATATGCAGGGAAGAACACTCGTGCATATGTATAGGGGGGGGGGGCAACTCCATCGCTCAAGGTGGCAAAATATACCATTAGTTACTTATCGTTAAAAAAAACAATAGCAACAAAAGTATATATGTGTGTATTTAGGTGTCAATTCGTTATTTATGCAAGCGTTGTTAAATGACAGGAAATTTTCCAGTTTGATGATTTTTTTTATGATATTATCAATGCGTCAAGCAAGCTCCGATGAATTGGCTGCTCTGGTGCCCCCTCGACGTAAGTTTACTAGACCAACTCGACAATCGACTAAATCCCATCCATTCACTGTGGAGGTCCCCAGATGCCGGAGAGCTTTCTACTCAAATAGCTTCTTTCCTCGTGCTGCTGGCCTCTGGAACTCCCTCCCTACCCCCTGTTTCCCCGACGGTACTGACATGCAGAAATTTAAAACTAATGTAAACAAACATCTCGCTGCGCAGATCCCAATTTAGGTTGACCCCCCAACCTTCTCCCTTTTCTTTCTTCTCAGTAGCCCCTTACGTCTACAGTGGCGGCCTGCCTTGTCTGGGGTGAACTATGTTAAAAAAAAGAAGAAGCTTTCTTATCTCCGGTGGTAGCCGGTATAATAAAATAAAATAATGAAATAATAAAACTAAACAAAAGTGATAAATACACAAATAAAAAATAAATAATAGACTCAACCACACCCCTTTTTTTCTTTAACTCCTACCTAAAAATTTCAAGAAAATGATAACAACCACAATAATTCAAGTCTTTTTAAAAAATAAAATAAACTACTCCTGATGACAACCACGAAGGTCGAAAGCGCTCGAGTGATGGCCGAATCAAGAACACTCGGAAACATTATACCGGTAACCACCGGAGATCAGAAATCTTGCTCGACACATCGAGAATATCACCAAAAATCACCAAACAGGAAATTTACGTGTAGTAAGTTAGAAAATATATTTATGGCAAATAAGCTACACAAAGGCTTCCGAGTTTCATCCCCGTAGCATTTTAGTCTGACGATTTCCTACGGGGATAAAACGCGGAAGCCTCTGTGTAGCTTATTAGCCATAAATAATTTTTTATAACTTACAACATAGCTCTACTCACGTATTGAGCACTGTTAAAGTAAATACTGAAAATTGATACATAAAAGATTATATCTACTTATAACATTTTATGTGGATGCCTAAACTACTACTACTACTACTACTACTACTACTACTACTACTAATAATAATAATAATAATAATACCACCACCACCACAACATGAACAAAGGAACAGAAACTGCAAGCAACATCACTTCATAATCTACCCCCACCAATAAATTACACCGGCCTCAGCTATCACCACACAAAAATGAACCAAGGAACAGAAATTACAAGAAACACCATAAACTCCCCCCTTCTCCCCCCACAAAATGTAAAAATAAATAAAAAGAAAGAAATTTTTTTTTAAATGGACAAACCAGACCTCCACTGGGAAAGTGCGGAGAATGCTGGGACCTTGGGGAGGCTTATTGCCACCCAAATCCAAGAGAAGACCAATGGTAAGAGGCTGTTGCGATACGGCACCGTTATCGAAAAGAGGTGAAGAATACTGGAAATCTGGGGAGGCTTGTTATCACTCAGACTCCAGGAAATACCACTGGTTATTGTCGGTGAGCAATCACTGACGATGATCTGTGTGAGAACTCCTTGTGAGTACAAATACAAATAATAATAATAATAATAATAATAATATATAATATATATATATATATATATATATATATACAGAATAATCTTACAAACTAATGAATGAATCATAATCATTTTTGGAATATATATACTAGGGCACACGGTGAATAACGTGGACACATTATTTCTTTTGTAACTTTTGCCATTTAGGCGTGCGTCCACCAAAACTTCCACCCTCTTCCAAAAAACTTTATAAATAATTTAGACACAGAAAATTTAATAATAATAAAAAAAATTCTATATTAAATTTTGATTACATTTAGTAATACATCTTTAAAAGGATTGGAGCACATGCATGAACGTCAATAATATAGATGTGCTTCGTATGTATTCTAGGCAACATGGTTACGAACGCAGGCACATTGCTTTTTTTTGTTTTTTTTTGGTAAACTTTACCATCTAAGGGATGCAAGCAAAACCGTATCATACCCCCCCCCCCCAAAGAAAATAAATAAAAGCATAAACACTTAAAACTAATGACATATTTATTACTCATGCCCGGTTTTGGGAGTTAATTCCACTAGTTATTATATGAGAGTTGAGTTAGTCACCGTTTGCTTTGTTTTTATTTCTATATATTTAATCACACAAAATACATACTAAAATATTCCTTGCTTTTGGGATTAAGTTGTGTTTTAAAGAAATTCCTATCTTAATTGTTCTAATTAGCCGGTATTTGCAATTAACTCACCAAGATATCCATCTCTCACTAAGTTTCTGTCCATTACTCTCACCCTCTCTCACTATGTTTTGTTTGCGCCACCGCTTTTATTGTATACCAT
>OY744547.1:55579881-55617381 GCA_963556195.1 Sepiola atlantica
GAAGTCTTCAGTAATTCGCAATTCTTCGTATCGCCCGCCCCGAGGATTGAACCTTCAACCTTCAGATTACTATCACTTAGAACTGATTTTATATAGTACTATATCCATTGCGCCACAAGTCCTGAAAAAGGCCGGATGTTACAGCGGCCGAAACGTTGTGAGAATAACACTCAATATGAGAACAGTAATCCAAATTATGCAAATTATATATCCTCATCTAAAAAATTCAGAAACATCATTATTTTTAAAAATTATTATCTGTTTATTTAATCATTTATTTTTATTCGGTAGTTTTCACACGATTAAATAATAGTGATCGCTCACTGCCAACAACAATGTTAATTTTCTTTTCTTTTTCTATATTGATCTTTCTTCCAAGAGAGTCCCGGGGAAACACGCCTCAGTGCCACCCAACTTGACCAGACTATATTTTGATTTGCGATTGTTTTTAACTTACGTATGTGTTAGATATTCACATAAAAGCTGACACCCTTTCTTTTATCGCCCACCGTTCTCTTACAAAAAGAATATCGGTGTTTAATTCCAGGGCAGATAATTGGAATGAGTACGAAATTACAAGCAAAACAAAGCCGACAAACGCAATAAACATCCACCAAAGAAATAGGCAAAACACAACCAATTAAAATAACGATTTTACCAAACGGACATGTTATTCTTGTGTCTCTCAGTTTCTCGCAG
Source organism: Sepiola atlantica (assembly GCA_963556195.1). Lineage (NCBI taxonomy): Eukaryota > Metazoa > Mollusca > Cephalopoda > Sepiida > Sepiolidae > Sepiola > Sepiola atlantica. The sequence continues at coordinate 55,580,581 of OY744547.1, forward strand.
ATCTAAGAAAGAAGTTTACATATTTCCACAGAATCCCTAAGTCTGTTCTTCTTCAAGTTCTTTATATTTTCACTTCTAATCTATTTTTTGTTTGTTTTTAATTAACTTTTATTACCTTTGTAATTTCATTCCCACCACCATTTTTTTTGTCACGGCATTTTTCTTTGATTTTTTTTTCACCATTTTTTTTATGTTATCTTGTTTTTAGTTTTCCTTCGGCTTTTTTTTTAGTTTGAAAATCATTTTTTGTTTATTTTTCCCCTTTTATTTCTACCATACTATATATTTCTGTGTAGCCATCCCCGTTCATATTTCTTTTGATTTTTTCATTTGCGAGAATCTCGTTGACGAGATCACACACAGATGTCCATTAAGTGACTCCCATATGCCCGAACATCTTGTAGATTAACAAATCCCGCTGGGCGACTCTCTTGGTAAATCTATAAACGTCACTAAACACATATTAGACACAACACATTCAGCTAAACACATTGAACTAAACACTTAATCAACTAAATACTTATTCAACAAACCATTTTTAAATTGTAGACCGTCCTAAGACAGGGGAAATATTATTGTAATCTCTATTTATATAAAGTTAAGTATATGTATATTTTATATATTTCTATGTAGCGGATTCACTCCTAAACTAAGTAACCTATCATTAGGAATTTTGGAACACAGCTATTAGGCTTAATATATCGTAATTTAGTTTAATTTAGTTTTATACAAAGGGGTTAAAAGGGGGCGAAAACCCTTCGTGAAAATTCAGATAACTCAGATTTTCGTGAAATTTGAACAGTATTTATTATACATCAATGAATAAAAATCCCCCCAAATTCAGTTTCAGGCATAATATGGGCACAACCTCTAATTTAAAAAGTAAAATATATCAGACACCAATTAAACAAGATATACTGATTTTCAATCTTTCCTTAAGCTTAAATCATTAGTTTTTAGACGTTTTCTGGAATAAAAATCATATAAAATGATAAAAAAAAACTCGAATAAGGATTCTAGACATAAGGTTTAGTATCATTATATGTTCATTTATTAAGGGGACATAAAAGTGAGGCAAGACTGTAATTAATTTTACCCGACCTGACAAGTATATTTCTCTGGTATTTATATACTTTTCTTCAGTGTTCGTTATTGTGTTCCAACATGTGCGCATTATTTTGAAGCGCTCAAGTGTTGACGTAGTTATGTGTATGTGTGTCTAACCGTTGCAATGGGATTGCATCGATCCAAGACGGCGTTGGTTATTTCACATCTTGTCCCTTCCGTTGTTTGTTTGCAACTTCATGGTTACCGAGCTGTTCTTAACATCTAGAGGCTGCTAACTAGTTAAATCACACCGGAAACTGTTCTGGTTGGTTAATGAATACCAGATTACCCTTTCATTGTGAATTGGTCGTGTGACCTTGTTTTGCGGACGTAGTTGTAGACAATGGTTCTATGTTAAAAACATTTTTTTTAACATAGTTCACCTCAAACAAGGCAGGCCGCCACTGTAGATGTAAGGGGCTACTGAGAAAAAAGAAAAGGGTAGAAGGTTGGGGTGGGGGGGGGGGGTCCGCCTAAATTGGGATCTGCGCAGCGAAGTGTCTGTTTACATTAGTTTTAAATTTCTGCGTGTTAGTACTGTCGGGGAAACAGGGGGCAGGTATGGAGTTCCAGCGGCCAGCAACACGAGGAAAGAAGCTATTTGAGTAGAAGGCTCTCCGGCATCTGAGGACCTCTCAGTGAATGAATGGGATTTAGTTGATTGTCGAGTTAGTCTAGTGAATTTACGTCGAGGGGGGGGGGCACCAGAGTAGCCAATTTCGTTAAATTTTAACAGTATTTATTATACATCAATTAATAAAAATGACTCTTTCCACTTTTATCTACCACCAAGCTTCTCTCCTTCCACCGCCAACGCTCGGATCCTCACTTTGTCCCAGTTGAAATGAATGGCGCTCTCCTTGAGGAAAACGCATTCTTTGATAAGCTTCAAGGAATGAGTTTCACTCCATACCTGAAATGGAACACTTACATCAAATCTGTTGCTAAGGGCGCTGGAAAAATGGTTGGATCATTCTAACGCTCTAGAAAGTATCTCACTCCTGACGCAATCTTCCACCTGTATACGAATCAGATACGTCTATAGATTGAATACTGTTGCCACATCTTGAGAGGTGGCGCGCAGAGCAATCTTTTCTGTCTTGACAGAGTACAAAATAGATTTCGAAATCTAGTGGGGGATGCCATCTTCTCTTCCCTACAGCATCTTTTTCACAGAAAATACGTTGCTAGTCTTTCTCTACTCTATCCTTATTTTCATAGCAGGTGCTCGACTGAGCTCTAATCTCTGGCCCCCTCCCCCGTAAAACATTCACAGTAAAAATTCACCTAGCTACAACCACTGTAAATAATTTTCCTTACTTCCTCAGTTTTCCTGGAGCCAAACGAACCTTCCATGAGCAGAGTTTCTTTCCAATAACTATCCGTCTATGGAACACATATCACAGGGCTGTTTCTCAACTGACTACAGCATTTTAAGTCCAATGTTAACAAATTATTGTTCGGCCGGCTCAACTTAAATAATCAAATTCTTCCCAGTTTAACCCATCGTCTCCAATCAAGGTGTTTGTCTGAGCGTTCACCTGACCAGCTCAGTAGCATTTATCCTTGAGAGACCTTTTGGGTTCATCAGAGGTTACCATTATTAAAAAACAACCCATCTAAGCATAGCTTTAAGATGGGAAAATAACGTTAAGGAAAGAAATGGGAAGAAACGGAAAGAGTTAGGCAAAACCTGAAAAGAAAGAAAGGCAGCGGCTTAACATGCCTGTAATCCATTTTTTTTTTCTCGCCTTGCCATGTATACTACAAATCACACGCAATTGTAGCACCGCTTTTCAAGTGTTCTTCCTGTCGATATTAATCCAAGGATAGCTAGGCAGCTGCGTTCTTTTATAATGACGGTAACTTAAAGGAGATTGAAAATACACCGGATATGAAACATTGAATGTTGTACAGCGTAATTAAATGCAAGAACAATTACAGACGTAATTAAATGCAAGACCAACATTGTCTAGACAAACAAAGGACATTATGAAAAGATGTAATGAGTTGAGAAAAATTATTTTCTTTTTGTGAGTCTTACATTTTTGTAGATCTGAGAAAAAAAAACATTTCATATTTAGAAAATGTTTATTTTTTTATTGGATCGCGAGTCTTAAATTTACCTTTCTCAGTTTTTCTTTTTGTTGTTGTTGTTGTTGTTCTTTTTCTTTTTTTCTTCTTTTTCTACTTCTTCTTCTTCTTCTTCTTCATCATCTTTTTTATTCTTCTTCTTCTTTTCTTCTTTTTATTCTTCTTCTTCTTTTTTTCTCTTCTTTTTTTTCTTCTTTTTCTTTTCTTCTTTTTTCTTCTTCTTCTTTTCTTCTTTTTATTCTTCTTTTTCTTTACTTCTTCTTTTACTACTACTACTACTACTACTACTACTACTACTACTACTACTACTATGCTACGTGTTTCTCCTCATCCTCCTACTCCCTATCCATTATTTTCTGTATTAATCTTTATTCCTATTCCTTCTTTCTTTCTCCCCCTCCCCCTCATATGCCATATCCATAGGGGCATCTTAAACGGGGAGTTGTGCAGCGAGAGGTTTGTTCACATTGCATTTAAATGTATGCATGTTAGTGCAGTCAGGGAAACAATAAGCAGGAAAGAAGTAAAAAGCCTTTCTGCATCTGAGAATTTGCGTGAGTTTAAATGCAGAATGCGATAAATCTTATCTGTTTAAATTAAGATATTAAACAAAGAACGGATGAATATATTAAATCTAGACTTCGACTAAAAGCTTATTTTAATTGAAAGCAACAAGACAATATGCCGGTTTCATATGTAAACCATGATTTGGGGTTCTTATCGAGTGTTAAAATACAACAGTTTTTGTAATTACCACTTTGCAATTTGGATAATGGCGTTTAACGCGTTTATTCAGTGAAAGACCGGGATTAGGCCAATAAAAATAAGCTCGATGATACTCGATTACAGAGTACAGAGCATGTATATGTGATTTTTTGAAGGCTTACCAAAACATTCCGTTCAGGAGACCAATCATCACCACAAAAGACTTTTTCTTTCAAAGATTATTTATTTATCATATATATTAAAATTAAATAGTTTTTTCCTACACGTGTTTCACTACCAAGCAGGTCCTTGCTTGGCAGATCATCATGGAAATTAAGTACCTGGAATAAGAGTTTCAACAACTGACAATACACAATGTGGTGTTGCCTTAATTGGGGTCACTTAAGAAGAAAAGAAAAAAAAGAAAAAGATTAAAAAAAAAAAAGAGAAAATGTCTTAGAAAAGTAGCTCGTAAGATTTTCGCAGTATTGTTGCTACTAAGCAAAACAGCAAAGAATTAGTCCCAAATGCATTCAAAAGAAACAGGAACAGGAATATATATATATATATATATATATATATATATATATATATATATATATATATATATATATATATATATATATATATATAGTCTCGGAAGTTTCTCAACCATTAAAACTATATTAAAAAAAAAGATATATAAAAAAAACAAAAAACTTATAGTCTCAAGTCTTCCAGTGGAAAATCACTCATGTAAGTCAATTTATTTTTTACAGTTATTATATTAGTTAGTTTCTAACACTATTTTAAGGGATCATCAGTTGTTTACCATGAAAACTGGTTTACCATACATAGTAAAAAAAAACCCAAGGCCAGTTGTAATTTTGGCGATGCGTCGGTCAGCAGAATAACTTCTAGTGACACTTCCGGTCTTACTGTTCTAAAATCACTCCACTCTTTAATTAAGAATCAGCCTAAAGCAGCAAATGCCAAACGATAATTAGCAGGCGAAGAATCAGACAGCCTAGCGCCAATTCAGATGGATTTAGACAGACAACATTCTTTTGCATTCCGAAGATTATTTTGGGTTTCATCAGAGATCAAAATAGAATAATCTTGAAAGGCGAATATTTTGAGATGAGAAGTCATTATGTAATTCGCCATTAATTAATTATTCCCGAACAACAACAACGACATGAGACAAGTTCGGTTTTAAATCCAAATCAGGAAAGAATAGATTTATATCGCTATATTCATGACATACTCCTACATATCAGCGATCCCCAACGTTTTGACCTATATGGATCGCTAAATGTATGTGTTTGAAGTTTATGGACCTATAATATTAGCTTAGAAAAGAAGATGAAGATATTTTGATGAAAACTAATTTGTACATACTTCTTTAGATTAAGAATCTAGGCACATGAATTATTTCGGGTAAATAAATCCCCTCCTCACACACAAAGAAGGAGAGAAAAATGAAAAGAGAGGAAGAAGAAGCAGAAGAAAAGAAAAAGAATGAAATAAGGAACTGAAAAAAAGATGAAGATGGAAAAAGAAATACGAAGACGAAAAAGGAAAAGAAAAAAAATAAGTAGTAGTATAGTAGTAGAAGAAGAAGAAGAAGAAGAGAGCGAAAAAGAAGAGAAAAGAATCGAAGAAGAAAAAGAAGGAAAAGAAGAAGAGAGAGAAAAAGAAGAGAAAAGAATCGAAGAAGAAAAAGAAGAAAAAAAGAAGAGAGAGAAAAAGAAGAGAAAAGAATCGAAGAAGAAAAAGAAGAAGTTAGAGAAAAAGAAGAGAAAAGAATCGAAGAAGAAAAAGAAGAAAAAAAAGAAGAGAGAGAAAAAGAAGAGAAAAGAATCGAAGGAGAAAAAGAAGAAGAAAACGAAGAGAGAGAAATAGAAGAGAAAAGAATCGAAGAAGAAAAAGAAGAAAAAGAAGAAGTGAGAGAAAAAGAAGAGAAAAGAATCGAAGAAGAAAAACAAGAAAAAGAAGAAGTTAGAGAAAAAGAAGAGAAAAAATCGAAGAAGAAAAAGAAGAAAAAGAAGAGAGAGAAAAAGAAGAGAAAAGAATCGAAGAAGAAAAAGAAGAAAAAAAAGAAAAAGAAGAATGATTAAGAAGAAAAAATAAAACAAAAAGAGAAGTAGAAAATACGAAAAATGAAAGAAAAAAGGAATAAGAAAAAATAAGAAGATGAAGAAGAAGGAAAAAAAGAAAAAGAAGAAGCGAATCGAAGAAGAAAAAGAAGAAGAAAAAGAAGAAGGTAAAGAAAAAAGTAAAGAAGAATGAAATAAGAAGAAAAAAAACAAAAAGAGAAGTAGAAAATACGAAAAATGAAAGAAAAAAAAGGAAGAAGAAAAATAAGAAGATGAAGAAGAAGGAAAAAAAAGAAAAAGAAGAAGCGAATCGAAGAAGAACAAGAAGAAGAAAAAGAAGAAGGTACAGAAAAAAGTAAAGAAGAATGAAATAAGAAGAAAAAATAAAACAAAAAGAGAAGTAGAAAATACGAAAAATGAAAGAAAAAGAGAAAGAAAAAAATAAGAAGATGAAGAAGAAGGAAAAAAAGAAAAAGAAGAAGCGAATCGAAGACGAAAAAGAAGGTAAAGAAAAGGAAAATAAGAAGAAAAAAGAAAAGAAGTAAAAGAAAAAGAAAACGTAAAGAAAAAGAAAATAGGAAAATGGAAAATGGAAGGAAAAAAAGAAGTAAAATAAATAGAAAAAAAACATTACAATGAGAGTAATGATACTAAAAAACCCAACTACAACAACAATGGCAATCCTCAATTTGCTACGAAAAATGCAAAAACAAAAAAAAACCTTGAGACGAAATGACAGTTATTCATACACATGAACATCAATAGAATTCTCAAAGTGTTGGATTGGTACTAGTTTTTTTTTTTGTGTGAGGAGGGGCGTTCTTTACCCGAAATAATTCATGTTCTTTTTTCGAAAAAATAATGATATATTGCAAAAAAATTAAGACTAATCACATCTGCATCACTCCTAAATTTGAGACAGACACAAAGAGACAAGTATGTCTAACATATAAAGTTATCTTGTGATATTTTAACAGTTGGACATGAATAGCATTTAAGTTGACATATCAAACTTTGATTCTGACTAGCCAATTTTAATTGGTCTAAATGTTTCCATTAATAAGTTATCATTATCAAGTATGTAAAGTCCGTGTGCGTTTGTTATACATACATATACCTCCCCTCTGAAGGGAGGTCCAATGTCTCGGAAGTGAGAATGAGGTAAAATATATGGAAGTTCATAAACATATCATGTTACCGAATGCAAATCACAAATCATAACACAACAATGAAATCCTACGCCGAGACTGAGGCATTTTTCTCACGATCATTACCATGAAGCCAATGGTCGCTTTGGAATTAAAGTCTCGCAACAGCCAAAGAATAAAGAATATTTTGAATTTGAAGAAGGAACATTTATTAAAGTGTTGAGGTCTCATTTTCTTCTACTAGCAGTGGAGGACGTTTCAAGCTACGGAAATATTGCGTCCTTGACCCCTTAGTTTACAATCGATTCTTAAGTCATTTTTTACACGTGATGTTCGCTCCAAAGCTTCCCAAAGTACTGTCGGCCCTCTCTCGTTCCCTGTCTCGTTTATCCATGTAATGTCACGTCCGCTTCTGGCTACAGCAAGTTCAAGTGACATTTGAGTGCATACTTGCTTACTCCATGACCCTGCGAACCCAAATCATCAGATGAATACTAGCAAACATACTCTATACTGTTTAAAAAGCGAGAGAGAGAGAAAGAGAGAGGGAGGGAGAGAGAGACAGACAGAGGGGGATAGAAAAGAGCGAGAGAGAATCGGGAATTATATGTCATCATCATGGTTCTTCCTATTTCTCTTGCCATTTTATATTAGAGATTACTTATGTAAATCTACATTTTAAGACACAGAGTCAACTTCACGTGGTAACTGTTAGTTTCTCGTCTCCGTTATTCAGACTATGCGGTTATATTACACGTGGTTCCTGTCCATTTATTATATTTTTCTGGATATGTTAAAGTATAGCAACCACGTAGTCTGAATAAAAAAACGGCAGTAAAGTGTCAGAGAACATGCGTTGTTGTCTTTGTGTCTCGGTTATTTTGTAACATGTCTTTTCTAAAACGTCCTTGATATCAGTACTTACATCATCAAAAAGTGACGAAGCCAAACTAATCTATTCAATCAAGTGACAACACTTTAACGCCGACCTTTCGATTGATGACTTGGACTTCGGCAGCAAAATTTTGTTAACGTTATTTTTTGTTTACATGACTGTGTCACCCATTGGCGTGCAGAGGTGGAAGGGGCATCCAAATTGGGGAAATCCAATCATATTCAAACTATATCTCTTGCTTATAATACTTCTCAATACTAGGAAATACTATAGTTACAATCAAGGGGTTTGCCCCGGACATCACTAGAGTATCGTCACGCCCTTGCTCATCACGGCCTGGTCGTTTTTAATGGCACTCAAGTGTAAGTCAAGGCTATCGTAGCTTAGTGTGACATTGTAGATATGTTGGTTCGATCTGACTTTTTCTATCTTCAGATCGGGGATTTTATAGACAACTTCGTAGAAAGTTCTAGAATTGATTCGCCCATTTGTGCGTAGAATGTAAAGTCACGCATGCGCACTTAATTCTCTAGGTACAGACATCTCAATATACATTGCTATATAAATGACCAAATAAGTTAATAACGAGACCACAGGTGTTTAGTAAAGAAAATGTTTTTTAAAACTGAAGCATAATTGACAAACGGACGAAGTCTTAGCAGCTGCAAGAATGCATTAACAAATATTTGAGCGAAGTTTGAAAAAAAAAATCTTAATTATTATTGAGCAAAATACAAATTAATTTTTTCTTAAAAAAATTCTTTTTAAAATATCAATTTTTACCTCTGCCAAAAAGGTTAGGTTTTCGGTTGTGTTTGTCGGTTTGTCACTTTGTTTGTTTGTTTGTTTGTGTTCGGTTATCACTATGTTTGTTTGTTTGTTTGTTTGTTTGTTGTTCACATCGCTTGACCAATCGTCACCAAACTTGGTATAAATATCGATCATGGTATAACTTAGAATTGGTTTAATATTGTGATATCTTTTTTGGCATTTTGGCTGGGATCAAAGTGCAGTATCTGTTCTGATGCTGAACTTAGTCTATTCTGTCCTCGGTCAGTGAAGAAGTCCTTCTAGACTGAGGCAATCTTTATTTTTGTTCCAACCAAGAATGTCTCCATTCGGAAGAGCTGGGTTTTCTCCATTTTATAAACCGACCTGGTGTCTAACTTTGTTCGCGTCGGCGAGGCAAGCAAGTAGGAATGTTGTTATATCTAGGTGAATGTCAACGTCACAGAATAGGTTAAAGTCACATATTTTGCGATAACATTGGTCCTGTTTTACGTAGAGACTCATCACTTGACCCATATTGTAGCCAATGATGCACTGCATCTTGTATGACCATGACCTTGAAAGGTAAAATTGAGACTAAATTTTACCTTTCGATTTTTCATAATTTGATTATGAATCTAATGCAACATGCAAAAAATGAGCCTGATAATATAAATATTTTTTATTTTTAGTTATCAGGGGTTCAGTGGGATAACGAGAATACTTCATACAATATGAAGAAGTAAAGAGCATATAAGACTGTGGATATCCTCACAGGCGGAGGTAGGCAATCTCACAACTGACTATGCAATCTCACAACTGACTATGCAATCTCACAACTGACTATGCAGTCTCACAACTGACTATGCAATCTCACAACTGACTATGCAGTCTCACAACTGACTATGCAATCTCACAACTGACTTATGTTCTTTTTACTAAATATAAATGTTATGCAAACATCTATATTCCAGAAAAGATTTTAAAATTGACCAATGACGTTATCTGATAAACGGTGGATCTGCTGGTCTTCGGCTGAGATGTACATTCTTCCTGTACCCTTGTTTGAGTAATTAATGTTATTTGTCGTATAGGGTGCCTTACCCACTCCAAAATGCCATCCATAGAATTGTACATAAAATTCACAACTCTTTCTTCAATTTAACCATATTTAGTACAAATAAACTTCAGTCTATGGTTAATTTGTTCTACCAAGTTGCAGCAATGAATTACCAACGGCCTTTTTTGTTACTGTTCAATGATAAACAGTGATCGTCCTATTAGTAAGAGTGTGATAAAACTGTAATAAAACTGGTTTATGATTTTTAAGTAGGCTGGATGTGTGCCTTATCACAAATTACACCTATATCTATCTATATACATTCCGCAGGATGACCAGGGAAATGAGTGGGGTATATGTGAGTTTCAAAGAGAGATAAACCTTTGGGCCTTAAACTGATGGTATGCGTTCTGTATGAATATATGTTTATGTGTTCTGTATGAATATATGTTTATGTGTTCTGTATGAATATATGTTTATGTGTTCTGTATGAATATATGTTTATGTGTTCTGTATGAATATATGTTTATGTGTTCTGTATGAATATATGTTTATGTGTTCTGTATGAATATATGTTTATGTGTTCTGTATGAATATATGTTTATGTGTTCTGTATGAATATATGTTTATGTGTTATGTATGAATATATGTTTATGTGTTCTGTATGAATATATGTTTATGTGTTCTGTATGAATATATGTTTATCCGGTTTTGCAAGATTGTCGTTCGCTAGTAAAATCACGTTTCAGTGTAACCCCACAAAGAAAAACATCGTAACTTGTTTTAAACTAGAGATATGATTTTGTTTGGAGGGAGAATGTTTTTGTTACGAAGACTTCATGATCGACACTGCGACCGGTGTTGGAAGCGGGCACCGAATTCAGACGTAAACGTGAACGCACACAAGCACACGTTACCGCTTTTAGATAATTCGACTATTTCTTTGACAGCACAATGTGATACAAGATGACATTCTAAGATCAATGGTGTTAAACCCTTGCGTTTTTACCGTCAAAGAAATTATACCTACTTGATCCAACTTGGTCTTGAACCACGTGCCTTTAAGTTAAGTTGACTTCCAAAAAGGTCACTGATGACTAATTAATAACAGAGGCAAAACCTATTCCTCGATGTCACAAACACGATTCTAATTGGTCAAATCAAAATTTATGATAATTTATGAAGACTTCTCGTCGCCTTGTTAATGGAAACACAGTATGCATGAAAGGGTTCAACATTAGAAATGTATTTAGCAAACCGCGGGAAAAGTCTTTCAGAAAGTGATGCGGTAATATAGAAACTAGATCAACATTATACTCGGTTCCTACATCATTTCAGGTGAGCAAAATTGGTTCAGATTTCTCACGCTACAAATCTACATTATGATCGTCGAGATTTATGTTACCGGCGGAGATGTATTCTCTCCGTGTGCTATTATTTGGTCGAGTCATGCGGGTTAATATATTTAATTGTAGGACTTTCGAGTAGATGTAATTTGCTTTGAATCTTAAACATTGTCTTGATTTTGTATTAATTTACTGAATTCGCAATCTTTATTTAATACTCATGTTTGATTTAATTTTAAGTTAAAAAAATCAAGAACCATTTTTTTCTTTCGGAAATGAGAGCAACTCTTATAAAATTATTCAGCTAAAACTAATGATAATGAAGAATAGGGATTTGTCTTCTTATTTTTACAAACCAAGAGATATTTTCATGCAGTAAAACTGATACTAGTTTTTTCATTCGATGTAGATCGGAAAGAATGAACTTATTTAAAAAAATTAATATTAAATCAGACAAATCAGTTTTCAAAGAACAGTTTTCATGTTTTTTCAAAATTCTAAAATTTATGACAACATCATTTCATTATTAAGTAATTACGGGTCAATACAATTAATTTTTTCAAGGTAATTATTAAAATTAACGGAATCTTTTTATTTGCTAATGGATTACAAGTAACTTACAACACAATCCATTCGTAAAAAATGACAAAAAGAAGTAATTTCAATAGGAAATGTTAAATAACTTCAACATGTCTTCCATTGTAGTTTACGAACTAGTAATTTTTCACTACAAGTAGGCAGACATTATATCTGCGCTCCCAGTAGTGGCTACTACTTCTTCTCATTAACCCATCATGTCAACCCAATATTTCAATATTTTCATGTACTTGCATGACATGTTTCTTAAAATTATCATCCTGAGGAAGTCTTACAAATAAAGACGAAACGTTGATGAATACGTAAAAAACATCTTTTGGTTTTTCCTTTTTCATTTCCCATTACGTAGGATTACCCTCATCATTCCTTTCTCATATATATATATATATATATATATATATATATATATATATATATATATATATATATATATATAATAAATAACTGTATAAATAAAAGTAAATTATTGCAAACAAACAGTATTAACTAACTATATGATACCCAGTTGATTAATTTGATATTACACACTTTTTTTGAACGCCATATTTATTCAGTTGCTTGTTTTGTTATCTTCTTTTTGTTGCTTTTCAATGTATTATTTTCTTTCACCAAGACAATGCACCGTGTCACAGATCAATCGCAACGATGGCAAAACTGCATGAATTGGCCCCAGCAACTACTGAAAAGCCTCAGTGAGAGATTTGACTCCACTGAAGAAGTAATATCGTAAACTAAGCCTTATTTCGAGACCAAAGATAATCGTTCTACAAACAAAAAAGCATCGGATTGTTAGAGAATCGTTGGAATATAATCCTAGAAGGAGACTATGTTGATGAAATAAGTCGAATTTGTGACATTCCTGGAAAATTGAACTTGTTAACTCCCGTGGGGAGTCTTGTAACAACTTTCCACATTTGGTGAATGAGTAATCCTTTTTCTTCAGCGATTTGTTAGGCTCGAGACTTATTAGGTGATGTTGTATGATTGTCGAGATCTTATGCGACTTAATGACTGGCGGAGATGTAAGTACTCCGTGTATCATTTTTGACCGAGTCGTGTGAGTTGTCGTACAACTCTGCTGTCGGTGGTAACAACTTCATACTCTTGAATTAAGAAGTTTTATCCACCCGTCAATCATCAAGGTTTTGCCGACAGGGTGTCGTTAAGTGATGCACTTTATCTCTTTGATGTCTAGCATCTCAAGTGTAAGTCAGGGTGCTCGGAGCCCAACTGAACAGCAGCGAATGCGCATACGTAATCAAAAAAGCGCGCGCCTCCCGGAATCATGAGCTTCAGTGAACGCAAAAAGCGCGCGTATGATTACAGACAACTGTGATTACTATTCTCGTTTGCCTCCCCACGAGGTCAAAGTTAGACACAAGGTCGGTTTTTAATGTGAGGAAAATGCAGCAACACTAATATGGGTCAATCCGGGTTTGAGACAAAAAATAAAACAAATGTTTCAGTTTCTGTTTATTTACCTCCCCACGAGAGCAAACATTAAACACACGGCCGGTTTTTGATGCGGGGAATATCCAGCTCCCCCCAAAAGAAAAGAAGCAATCCGGGTTTGGGATGAAAATTGAAAGCATCTCAATCTCGATTTGAAGAGTTTTGAATGCAAAATGCGATAAATCCAACTTGTTTAAATCGAGATATTTAACAATAAAAAGAAGGAAAATATTAAATATGGCCTTCGCCTAAAAGTTCAGTTTGTTTGAAAGCAACGAGAAATTATGCTGGTACCATATGATGTAAAATATAATTTTAAGGTGTCGTCGAGTGTTGAAATGTAACACTTTCTGTAGTGATAGTTTCGTGATTTTTTAAATGGCGTTTATCGCGTTTTGCATTCAAACTCTTCATTGCACACTTTCCCTTGCAGGAAGGCAAAGTTAGACACCGGGTCGAGTTTTAATGCGAGAATATCGATTTCCTCAAAAGGGGGCACTATGGATTCAGACAAAACTAAAATAATTACATCAGCCCCTATTTTCTTGCCTTTACACGAGAGCAGAAGTTAGAAACAAGGTTGGTTTTTAATAAAGAGAATATCCAGCTCCCCCAAAAAGGGCAATTGAGAAAAAAATAAAATATCATCACAGTCCCTACTTATTTGCCTCCCAATGAAGAAAGGTTTGATATAGTCGATTTTTAATGGAGAAAATATTCAGCTTCTTCAAAAAAAAGGAGTACTTGGATTGAGACAAATTAAAAATTTCCTCAGTCTAAAAAAAAATTCTTTTTTTTTTTTTACTTTGGAGAGAGCAGAAACTACACATTGATCCTAGCCCGAAAGTTGTGGAGTTCAAAAATACAACTTTACTTTATCTATACCAGGAGCGGGCAACATCCGGCCCGCAAAGGCTTAGCGTCCGGCCCGCCACCCTGCTATGCTTTATTATTGGAATCCGACCCGCGGACCTCCCAGTAAAACTCATATCATTTTTTGACATAGACGTAAAAGTAGGTTTCAATTAAAATTTACAGTGGGATGAAAATGTATAAATATCAGCAAGTGATGATTCATGTATATTTCATTTTTCTTTAACTATTAATTTCAAATCCTTGGCCTAAGATAAAAATAGAAAAAGAGAAAGAGAGAGGCAAAGGGGAAACGAGGAAAGGGCATCAATCAGAGAACTTACGTGAGGTGTGTCAAAACGAATGCTGGATCAACTTGCTACTTTCCCAGACATTATTTTTATGATTCCAAAATGGTTCTTCGTCGGCACCTTTTTATAACATCACATATAGAAATCTCTTGAGAAAAAAATATCAGATTTGTAGAGTGTTCAATGCAATTTTTGTACAATTTATTCATGCAAACAAAATATAGTAATTCTGAGATTTCGTTTTTCACTCCGGCCAGCGATCTCCTTCCAAAAGTCTCATCTGGCCCTCACCCTGAAAAGGTTGCCCGGCCCTGATCTATGCTCACATATTGTTTTTTATTTGTCTTTATGTTTGCAAAATACTTTTAAGCTATTATACCTACTAACTTGAGATTTGAGAAGATAACGGGTAACGGGTCGTCTATGTTCCGTTTCAAAAGATGACGTTTTTATTTTTTACTAATGATGAAGAACTTATCAAAGCCGGAAGCACTCGAGGGTAATGGTTAATGAGATGGATAGTTCGATACCTTCACGGCAATACTGAAAACTCAGCCCGTAAGGCTAAAGCTACCAAATCTTTCTTCAGACAATGTTGTGATGATATAATCATGGGTTTATAGGTTAATTGGTGTCTACTAATTATGGATAAAATTTAATGCAAATCTGAAATATTTGAATTCGTAAATCGCAGGTTATTTCCATATTATGCCCCTAAAAACGGTTTAAAATACTCCAAAGAAACTGTCATTTGAAGAATATTTATTAATTGACGTCTAATACCTATTGTTAAAATTTCACAAAAAATTCGCGGTATCTGAATTTTTACAAAGGGCTTCCATACTTATTTACCCCCTTTGCATGAAACTTAATATATCCCACATTACTACCCCTTCGCGTATAAAAGCTATGTTCTAAAATTCATGATGATGGATTAATTAGTTCAGGGGTAAATCCTGTACTGATTAAAAATTGCATCACTTAAAGGATCGAGTTAGGGAGTATGACACTTAAAAACCCAGTGCGTACCACCCGACAATCGCCCCCACCCCACGTTGTGTGTACCGTGGTTTTCTTCTCGTCTTCATCGTCGGTCTAGCCGTGTCGTCATCTTGGCGATTGCCGAGAGTACAGCACTGGTTTACAAAACACAAACTCAGGTACATTATGTATAGGTCCTTGAGCCCCGGGTGAGTGTGTGATACCGTCGTGGAAAACGGCTCTTCAAACGCTGACGTTCACGTCTTAGTCAACTGAGAGTAAATTGTCTGTCGAGGCTATCAATGTCGTCGCTCGTCAGCTCATCTAATCACTTGCTAAATTTTTGCTGAGCTCTGCCGGCCGATCTGTTCGCCTCCGCATTTGCTTAACCCTCACTCCTTAATCTCTTAATTTCCAACCGGAAATCCTGTGTCTGGTTCTTTGTGTTAGTCGCCAACCTTCTGAACAATAGAAGCTGACCATCCTATTTCCCGATCGCCTTCGTGTGAGTTGGTGAATTATTTTCTCCCATTGTCTTTCCACCCATCCTACCTCCGACGCCCCCTCCTATGAATCATTTCCCATCATCGTTTGGGGCTTCGACACTCCCGTAGTCCATAGTATCACACACTCCCCCGTAGTCCATAGTATCACACACTCAGCCCATACTTATTAGAATAAAAGAATTATGCCTTATTGTTCCATATTGTCTGCAAATGATATATCGACCCTAATTGATGGCAAACGGGCCCTTGGCATAATGGTTAGAGTGTTTGCTAATGAGCCGGGAAACCGGATTTCAATGTTTTGGTCAGTCATACCAAAGACTGAAAGACGACACTTGGTGCCTTTTTGCTAAACATACAGCATTAAAAAGTGAGGATCAAGTGTAAGTGGAGTAATCCTCGCTCTCATGCAGTAGAAAATGAAAAGGGGGCCATCGGGTCTCCCTCGATTACGGTCAGTAAGTTATTTGCAGTCACTATCGAACAATAATACTTCATAATAATTAATGTTCTACAACGATTAAGAGGTGGTATTCTGATTCATGAGAAAAAGCGGTTGCTGGATAAGTGTTATCTGAACAATGCTCCGTCGAAAACGACGTTTCAAAGGTGCTATACTGACTTTAAACGGGGTCGTACAGACAATAATCTTGCTGAACGCCCAAATTCAGCGGATGTCCCGACAAAATATACGAATCTATGACACAACTATATTCTTTTTAAATTAAAAAATTGGAAAATAATATTCTTCAACAAGGCATTCTATCTTATATATATATATATATATATATATATATATATATATATATATATATATATATATATATTGTTACAAATGATGGTAGTTGAAACGAAATCATCAAAGAACATCGCGTGTCATCTTTTAACATTCACCAATGCCTTGACTCCAAATAAGTGTAAAGTATCGTCGCCAGATTACTTAAAGAAACCTCCAACCCGGCGGAGAAGATATTAAAGTGAGTTGGCGAATTGACCAGTTAGTTCATGTCAGTCGAAGAGTGAGCTATCGCCCGCTGGTCGAGGGAACCAGATAGCACGAGAGTATGCGCTTTAGGCTATGAAAAAGAAGAATAAGAAATAATACAAAAGAATAATAATAAAAGAACGCAGCAGAGAAAGAATCTGACTCTACAACCTAGCGGATTCTCCGAGATTTTCTTCTTTGCCGAAAGTTAATTTAACGAAAACAAAGGCTTTTTGAGATTGCATAACCCAACCTACTGTTGATTGTAAATATATTATACTACCGCCGAGATAATTAATACATATCCTATGTAAAGATTGTATAACGCCCATTTGATACTTCCATCATTACACCCGTGTATATATATATATATATATATATATATATATATATATATATATATATATATATATATATATATATATATATATATATATAGTTCCTGAACACTGCCATCTTGATATCTGATGATGACTTTTCAATCCAACGATGAGTGTGGATCTTGGACGAGTGTGACTTGTGACTTTCCTGGAAAATTGAACTTTTTAACTCCCGTGGAGAGTCTTGTAACAACCTTCCACATTTGGTGAATGAATAATCCTTTTTCTTCCGTGATTTGTTATTGACATAATTTTGTTAATAGATTTGCTCATCATTAGTTAACGGTAAACATTATCCCTCTCCCCGGAAATATTACTTTAACTAGATAATCCTCTTCCCTCTGTATTGTGTTGACAATATTAAGTCCTAGGGACATACGAGCCACTTCCGGACACTTTTACCTTTTTTATATTTACTATGGTCACACGCATGCCGCCTGTGGCAATATATATATATATATATATATATATATATATATATATATATATATATATATATATATATATATATATATATTTATTCATTTTTAATAGATAAAATAGTACTTCACGTACACGTGTTTCGCCGTTACTTCAGCTCATCAGCGTGGTCGACTATGACAGGATTCGAACCATCGATCACAGAGACTATAATAAAGTATGTTAACAAGTATGCCTCGCTAATAAGCCGCAGTCACGACGAAAAAACAACAATATATATATATATATATATATATATATATATATATATATATATATATATATATATATATATATATATATATATATATATATATATATAGATATATATATAAATAACGTCATCGCCAAAATAGATTTGTTGTTGGAACTCTAGGAACGCAAAATGTAGTGACTTGATCCTTTATATGTTTTATATATATATATATATATATATATATATATATATATATATATATATATATATATATATATATACAACATCGCGGAATCTGAACTCCACCAAGATGGATAAAATCAATCCTACGAACAAACAAATTTTGCACCACTTTTATGTTTTCGTACGAAAATCAAATTCAATATATATATATATATATATATATATATATATATATATATATATATATATATATATATATATACATATATATATATATATACAAAAAGTAACCCGAAGCCCGGCCGCTATTAATATAGCTTACATATCTTTAATATAAATTTATTTATTTTCTTATTTAAATATGAGAAGTAAATAATACAACCGTCAATTCATAGCTCTATAAATACATGTTCCTACTTGCTGAACACTGTTAAGACGGCTGATTATCGTTGCCTGCTCGGCACAATATGATGTATTTTCCACCAATTCTTGCAGTTATTCAGAATGGCCTCATCGGTTAGGGTGTCGGGATTTAGAGTTAAAGGTGACTCTTATTCAGGTGTTCGAACGGTTTCGACCAGTTTGAATAATTATCTCTACACCGATGATTCCGAAAGGATGAAACGTATAGGTCTGTAGATAATTAATTAAATATTTATTATATATTTAATATATAATCTTTTGAAGATTCCCCCGGGAATAATACTATATATATATATATATATATATATATATATATATATACTCATATATACTCAAGGAGTATACTAAAATATTAAGAGAGATACCCTCATTATTTTTCGTTAAGTCAGACTCTGTGTAGCTTAATTGCCATAAATATATTTTCATAACTTACGATATATATATATATATATATATATATATATATATATATATATATATATGTGTGTGTGTGTGTGTGTGTGTGTGTGTATAGAATAAATATGAAACTAAAAGTAAGCTTTTAGTAAATAGAACCTATAGTGAAATGGTATAAGCTCAATATACGAGATAGAGCCATTATAAAGATAGATGAACGAAGAGTGATAAACATGTACGAATGTCTAGATTTATTTCAAACTTCGATTGTTCAATGCAATGTATATTCTGTAATAAAATTATGTTTATTGAACAATCGAAGTTTGAAATAAATCTGGACATTCGTACATGTTTATCACTCTTCGTTCATCTATCTTTATATATATATATATATCTATCTTTATATATATATATATATCTATCTTTATATATATATATACAGAAGGTGTATACTAGAATACTAAGAGAGATGCCCTCATTATTTTTCGTTAAGTCAGTCATCTAGGAGAAAGAAAAGTTACGACTTGCCATCGGACATTTTGTCTGTCACTTGGTTATAGTTAGAGTTAGGGTTAGGGTAAGGGTTAGGGTTACCGATAGTCTGAGAGTGGTCGCCGTGTTGCACAAACGTTGATCAGTAGAATCGTGTCGCTGTGTTTTTACTTTTTGAGTATCTGACATGTATGTAAATACCAATCAAGTGTGCAGCTTCCTGCATCGTAAACCTCTTGAGTCCCACGGCGGTGTGAGTGTGGCGACTGCAGCTCACGTGCCAAGCTTGCAGTTTGGTAACCATGTAACGTGCCCGCTTTGGTGAATCACCAACGAGTGCATGCATGTGCACCAGAATCGAGTGCAAACCAGATGTGGCTTCAATTCTGGTAGCCCAGCAGATCATGACAACACCTGCCACATTGCTGGTATGGTATGTAAAAGTCGAATAGACCTAAAAACCTATATCTGCGCTTCTCATCGGGATATTTTACATTAGTATCACATTGGTACGCAAAAAGTAGTCATACTCGAAAACGAGTAGATAGCTACAGTATATATATATATATATATATATATATATATATATATATATATATATATATATATATATATATAGTATTACTTCATGTATCCATATAAAATGTTATAAAGAGATATCATTTTTTGTATAAATTTTCAGTATTTACTTCAACAGTGCTCGATACGTGAGTAGAGCTAGATAGTAAGTTATGAAAATATATTTATGGCAATTAAGCTACACAGAGGAGAATAGCAATTCTTTGAAAATCCATGGATTAAAGATCAGTTAATTTATATTCCATTTCTTGAATACCTGATGATTTAATAAACTTGTAAACTTTCAAATTTTATTTTTCCATCATTTCAACATTTCCTATATACAGGGGTTGGACAAAATAATATAAACACCTTGACATTTTAAATAAATCCAGCGTTATGAAGCTCTCGGCAAACAGTTTTTGTTGAAATTGATGATTGTTAAGCTGTGCTGTAATTTTGGGTGCCGTGGCTTTGTGCTCTTTCTTAACAATCTTTACAGAGGCTCTACGATCTCTTTCAGACAGCTTCGGCTTTCTTCCAGAAAGGCTGTCACCACATTTAAGACAGTTCCTATCGATACGGCCACCATCTCAACCATATCTGTTACAGTGGCACCTGCCATATGGGCACCAATAACCCGCTCTATTTGGAAAGCTGTTTGATCTGTCATTTGAATTTTCTTGCATTTATCTGAAATTAAAAAAATGAATTTAACCAGTAATTAATTCTTCTTCTTCTTCTTCTTCTTCTTCTTCTTTCGTGTGAATCAAATGATTCTGGTGTTGGCATTAGTTTCCCCGATGTTTTTCTAGTTAGAAATCTTTTTAGAAAGACATCGAGTACTTACGGGAAGGACCACGAGAAGGTTACCAACATCCTTAAGTGAAAGTGGTACTGTGGAACCGACTGGATTCGAACTTGGAACACCCAGGTCTTCAGTCCGTGTCGTTATCCACTCAACCACCGTCACCTCCCACTCAGGACAACAATAACCATAAAAAAAAATGAAACCAACATTTTGGTAATTAAATTTTTTTTTTTTATATAGATGTTTTAAAGTTGATGTAAAATTCACAAGGTGGTTCCATTATTTTGTTCAATATTGATAATAGTCTAATGAATAACTAAATAGAAACACATTCATTCATAATTTCTTGATTTTTATCGTATTATTAACTTGACAAATGATTATCAAGTTTAAATCATTGAATTATTGCATATAGAAATTCATGTTGCGCTAGACTTCCGGTATGACGAGGCTGGACCATTTACGAAATAATGATATTCGCCATCTTTACGACGTTTCTCCGACAAAAACTGAAGTGGACAAACGCCACTCGAGGATAAGGATAAGAGTTAATGAGATAAGTAGATTGTCAGTTGAATGATTAAGAATAGCATGAGAGGATTGAAAATGATGAATAGAATTAACAAAGTGTAATTACTTATTGGGTGAGTTAATGACAAGGATGTGTTGACATTGGATGTGAAGACAACTATATTGTAATCTTCAAGGAAACAGACTCGTTGTGCTGTGTTTCACAGACGGGAAACTTTGGGAAACAAACTCTGTTCATGGAAATTCGACCTGACGCTCGGCTAAGGAAGGAAAAAAAGCGTTTTTTTTTTCATTATGGTAGCAAAACGCGTTATTGCTGAGAATATCTCATAAGGAGGAAGCAGAGATTGTGGTTAAGTCGTGCACGTTCCCTGGAAATAACGATGGAGTGGAGAAAGACTAGTAACGTCTCGTCTGTGAGAAAGAGCATGGCAAAACAGAAGCGGTAATTCTTCACTAGATTTTGTAGTTGATTCTGTACCCTCTCAAAGCAATAAAGAATGCTATAAGCGTCACATCCTAAGATGCGGCGGCACAGCTCCATCTTTAAACGTATCTGACTTTTACAAATCCATCTAAGGTCGTCTTACACATGACATATTTTATTAACGCAACACAAGATTATTACTAATTCATATTTAGTATATGTCTGTCTGAAGCCGAAACTATACTATTACTTTGATTAATTTATTATTTACCTATCTTTCGATGCCTGATGTAGGGTGGTAGTAGTGTAGTATATTTTCTGTTACGATGAGACACTCCTCCCATACATTACCTCCTTCTTGAGGAGTAGTATATGTTCGTCCGTCATAAGACCATCGTCCTTGGCATAACCTTCTAATTGGGGGGTAGTTAGTATATGTGTGTTCGTTATGATACTATCTTTCCAGGCATTACTTCCTTCTTTTTGGGGGAGGGGGTATAGTGTAGTATATGTTTGTTCGTCATGAGATCATAATCCCAGGCATTACCTTCTCGTTTGGGAGGTAGTTAGTATTTGCGTGTTCGTTATGATACCATATTTTCTAGGCATTACTTCCTCTTTTTTTGGTTGCTATTGTGTAGTATCTCTTCTTTGGGCATGCAACACCTTCCCATGCATTCCCTTCTCATTTGAAGGGTAGTGTAGTATATGTTCGTCATCACACCATCGTCCCAGGCATTACACCCTTCTTTGGAGTTAACAGTGTAGTATATATTCGTTAGTCATGCTACTACCCTTCTTGGCATTATTTCCTTCCGTTTTAGGTGGAGGTTAGTGTAGTATATGTCAAGTAGTACTGATACCATGCTCCCAGACATTATCTCCTCCTTTGGGAGTGGGTAGCGTACGTCAATAAGAAATTGTCACAATCGGCTGTTCATTAGCAAACTCATTATATGTACTAGCGACATTAATATATTCTTTTTATATTTTTGCGAATGTTGCAACTAGTATTGGAACGATTGATCAAAATCGGAATCGGGAATCACAAAAATCGGAACTTTCTGGCGTTTCGGAATCGGTATTGGAATAAGAAAATTTGACACTAATTTCCGATTTCGAAAACGATTCTTTGAATGTTTTGTTGTTTAAAACATAATCTTCTATTGCTGTTATTAATGATAAAATAATAGATATTTATAGATTTTAAATCTACCAGTAAGTGTAAAATTTATGGATCATAATAACGAATTTAGGGAAAAATTGCACCGGGGAAAACGGCCCGGTAAAAATGGCACAGTTAAAATTGGGACGAGTGGATCAATAAGATAAAAAAAATGGCACGACGAGTTTATCAAAATCTTAGATACAATACATACAGGGAAAACATTAAGAAGTTTGCTAAATTAAAAAGAAATTATATCTATATTTAAAAGTAGATGAGGACTCTCCGTTACCCCCCCCCCAAAAAAAAAAGAATTAAATTATACTTTTTAAGGCGATTAAGCCATTTTAGAATCGAAATCAGAATTGGTAATTGTATAAGAATCGGGAATTTAGAATCGAATCGGTAATTGTATCGGAATCGGGAATTTAGAACGGAATCGGTAATTATATCGGAATCGAGAAAAATACTGTAATCGTGCCATTACCAGTTACAACATTATTTTGGGCGAAAGGGTCTGAGAACCATCCGCTAGAACTCGACAAAATGTCCGCCTGGTTGCTTTTTGGGGAGAGAGGCGATTGGGGATGGGTTAGCATCCAAAATAAAAACAGTTTTATTATTCTTAATTTATGCTGGAATGTGTACTGTAACATTGAAGTATTTTACTATCTTAGCTGCATACTTACATGATTTTGCTTGCTAATTTTAATTTTTCCTGCGCGTTTTTTGTTTGTTTGTTTGTTTTGCGCATGCGTGTCTTTTTTCTTTTTGTAAAAGTCTGACATCTTGTCATTTGGCCCCGCCTATCGCCTACTCAATTGCACCGTTTTGTCTTCCACCCCCCTCTCATCAGAGTACATTTTTCTCCCTACCCACCCTTCGAAATCAACTCGTCTCTCGCCCCCCCCCCCCCATTTTGCTTGTCTTTCTGGTATAAAAAGCAAAATAACTCAAAACTCCGAAACAGAAAGTCCTTCTGTTCGGTTAGTTTACTTCTGGGAACATATACACAATCACAGCTAAAAAGGCATTTCTCGTTACAAAGAAGCGACAATGAACGTCTAAAAATCCGAAAACTGAAGCCGAGAAATAACCATGTTTCGCCATATTATTTTGATCATTTGCATATTTGGGGTAAGCGTTTTGTTTTTATTTTTATTTCGTTATTTGTTCAGCGTTTAATCACTTTCTTTAGAAATATAGTTGTGCTTCTATGTTTATATATTTGTGTGTACAGGATTCACCCCTAAACCGATGAACAGTTCATTATGAATTTTGGAACACAACTGCTAGGCGTAAGGGGTCGTAATGTGGGCTATACTTAGTTTAAGTTAGTGTTATGCAAAATGGAATTTAAAAAAAGGGGGTGCAAGCCCTTAGTAAATATTCGGAAATGTATTTTTGGGAAATTTTAATAATTCTTATTAGACATTAAATGATAAATATGCTTTAAATTTCAGGTTTTTTTTAGTATTTTAAAAGGGTTTCGGGGGGGGGGGGGAGATATAATATGCCCCCAAATTTAAATATATCAGATTTGCATCGAATTAGATCCATATTCATTAGAACCCAATTAAGCAAAATTCCCTTAATTTCAATTTCTTCTTAAGCCTACTTAAGCTTAAGCTTTAAATTGTAAACATTTTCTAGAATGAAGATCATATAACAGATTTTTATCAAAATTAGAACAAGGATTCTAGATATAAGGTTTATTATCATTATATCTTGATTTTAATGTTCTTAAGAGGGCATAAAAGTGGTTCAAAACTTTTTTTTTGTTCGGTGAATTAATTTTACCGGTCCTTTTTCTACCTTGTGACAGAAGGTTGTGACGTTTGGGTCATTTGGTCTACAATTCTCATCAACGTTTCGACCGATGTAACCTCCGAACTTCAGGTGCATCTTTCCGAATTCTGGAATCTCAAACTGAAGTTTACAAGTTCGAAAAGATGCACCTTAAGAAGGTCGGAGATTGCATCGGCCGAAATGGTGTGGGTATAACAACCAAGCTGGGATTAGTAGTTCGAATAATCAACTTTACGTTTTTTTGTTTTTTTATTACACTTGTTTACAGAAAGCATCACCTTGAGGTAAACGTGTTAAGACGTTTGTATTATTTGGATTTTCGGACTACTATTCTCATCCTGGTTGTTATATCCACAACGTTTCGACCGATGTAACCTCCGGACTTCTTCAGGCAAAATTTGTGAACCTGCTAGTAAATATTGAGAATTTTTATGTCGAACTCTGGTACCTGTATTTTATTTACCTCATCTCCGGGAGGTTAGACACAAGGTCAGGTGTGAGTTTTAATGAAAGTGTTTTTGTGGAACGAACTGGATTTGAACCCGGCACACCCAGGTCGTTAGCCACCGTGCCATCTTCTGTATAGAATGTTGAACTGAAGGTTTCAAGTTCGAAAATATACACCTGAAGAAGGTCGGAGGTTACATCGGCCGATATGTTGTGAATATAACAACCAGGATGAGAATAGGGTACTTATATCGATCTTGACCCAATTTTCGCGAGTTTCTTGTCGGAAGCGTTCGGCTATCCTACGCCAACGCCCGAGAGATAACGTGCCGAATGGTACCAGACGACAATTTTGATACGGTGCTGCGTCCTATGATTTTAAGTTATATTTTCAAGAAATTTTCTAAAAGAAACAAAAAAACGAAAGAAAACAAGCAAAACATAGCGAAGTTACTGTTATCAAATAAATATTTTTGTTATTTTGATAAGTTGCTGCGTCCTATAATTTTTAGTTATAGTTGCAAGAAATTTTTTAAAGAACAAAACAAATAAAACAAGCAAAACAGAGCGAAATTACTGTTATCAAATAAATATTTTTAACCCTAAACCCTAAACCCTAACCCTAACGCTAACCCTAACCCTAACCCTAAACCCTAAACACTAACCCTAACTCTAACCCTAAACCTAAACCCTAAACCTAAACCCTAACCCTAAACCTAACCCTAAACCCTAAACCCTAACCTTAACCCTAACCCTAACCCTAACCTAACTCTAAACATAAACCCTAAACCTAAACCCTAACCCTAAACCCTAACCCTAACTCTAACACTAACCCTAAACCCTAACCCTAAATCCTAAACCTGAACCCTAACCCTAACCCTAAACCGTAACCCTAACCCTAAACCCTAAACCCTTAACCCTAACCCTAACAAAAAAACAAAAACACAAGTAAAACATTAAAATCATAGGACGCAGCACCGTATCAAAATTGTCGTCTGGTACAAATCGGCTCGTCATCTCTCGGGCGTTTGCGTAGGATAGCCGAACGCTTCCGACAAGAAACTCACGGAAACTGGGTCAAGATCGATATAAGTACCGAGAATAGTAGCCCGAATAATCAAAATAAATAATAAAGTGTGATAATATTTTGTTGGATCAACTTATTGAAATGTGATGATTATCAGACCTCATCTAAAAAAAATCGAAATATGTTCATAGGTGTTTGGCGGTTCTCGGTGTAAACCGGAAACAACTTATGTTTCGGCAGCTATTCGTTATTCCGTTATTCATTATTCCGTTATTCCGTTATTCTATTATTCCGTTATTCCGTTATTCTGTTATTCTGTTATTCCCCCAGTCTTCTGATTTGTTTCTAAATTAGGTTATTAGTTCTTTTCCGCATTTTTCAAAGCGCTTATATCATATTTAATATATATAAAACTCAATGTGTGTGTGTGTCATCTTTGTGTGTTTCCTATAGAAATAAAGGTTAGAAAATCTACATAAAATCTCAGTGTATTCTTATGTAAAATTTAATGACGAAGACAATAGAGGTATTCCCAAAATTAGTAAGTGCACCCTTAAGGGGGCCATAACTCTCCTTTAACTTAAAATCTATCTTATTTTATAGAGAACTAGCAGGGTTATCCGGCGTTGCTCAGATTAGAGCGTGGGATAGCAT
Source organism: Sepiola atlantica (assembly GCA_963556195.1). NCBI lineage: Eukaryota > Metazoa > Mollusca > Cephalopoda > Sepiida > Sepiolidae > Sepiola > Sepiola atlantica. Next base: position 55,607,424 of record OY744547.1, read on the forward strand.
CATAGGCAACCTCATATGAAGGAGAGTTTACTTTCAGCGTTGGTGTTGTCAGCTAGATTATTTACTCACTGAGCTATTCAGATATATGTTATTACTTTTAAACTTTAATTTCATTGTGTAACATGTTAGAAAAACGGCATTAGCTCATTTAAGGGGAAGCTAGAGACGTAGAACTACTTCCATTATGTTCAAATGAAAATTGTACATGTGATACACTTATATTTAAGGTACACTCTCTCTTTTTTATGGACAGAGATGCACAGAAAAAGAGAGAGATGCACAGAGAGAGGGAGAGGGGTGTTTCCTTTTATTATATATATATAGATCTAGGTATGTAGAGAGCGATAAAGAAAAAGACAGACAATCGAAGAGGCGTTAGATACAAAATTCTTCACTTACATTTTATTTTATTAAAAAAAAGGAAAAATTATATTCTTTGATTACATATAATTTTATTAAAAAACGAGAGTTAGTATCGAAACTGCACACTCGATGTTGTCACTTTGATACTTTCCTAATGAAACCATTCAGACATTTGGTAAGTTGACTTTTAAAATAACACTCATAAAAAATCGGATAAACGTATTTGAAGGTCTAATGGGGTTCTGTCCCCATGGATCACTTAAAGGTGGGGGCACGTCGATATTCGGCACATAGAGGGTAACGTAGATGTTCGAGACTACTTCCATTGTCTTCACCGGATAATTTTACACAAGAATATCGATTAAAATCATATGTAGAAAATTATCTGGGGAAGACAATGGAAGTGGTCCTGAATTTTTTTGTTAGCTTTTATTTGCCGAATATTTACGTTCCTCATCTCAAAGTGACTCATGGTGGCACAACCCCATTAAAACCTCAAATACGGAAATCCTATTTTAATGAAATTTAAACAATACATATATAAGACACTGATTCAGAGTTTTCCAATATTTCAGCTTTTTTTAGTATTAATACGAAACGGGGGGGGGTGTAGAAGGAGGGTAGTAAAAACAAAGAAAGTAATATGATGTTATGAGCATAGTGAAAAAGTATATAGTAGTGATCCTCATTCAATCCCGAGCAACATTGGGTCATTCTGCTAGTAATTATATATTTATAACAAATACTACATCTAAAAGTGTATTCTCATATGAAATTTAAGAGGGAAGACAATGGAAGTGTTTCCGAATCTCTAAGTGCACCTCTAAACGGACTATGAGTGCATAACCTAACCCTAATCCTAACCCCCTTAAAACTTCAATTATATGCTTTTTATGAAATTTTAAATCATATGTATAACATTTTATGGGGAAGACAATGGAAGTGGTCCCGAATCTCTACCCCCTCCTAACCTAATGGAACAGCCTTTAAAACTTCAAATATATCCTATTTTGGTGAAATGTATATCATATGCATAACATTCTCCGAGTAAGACAATAGAAGTTGTCCTGCATCTCTACGTTACCCTGTGTGTGTCGAATATCTACGTGCTGCCACCTCTAAGTGACCCATGGGGGATAGAACCCTCTTAAAACTTCAAATACGTATATCTGGCTTTAATGAAATTTAAATCATATGTATAAGACATTAATTCAGAGAGTTTTCCAACATTTCAGCTTCTTCTGACTATATTAGGGGGCGAAACGGGCGAGGGGTACAGTACAAACACGCAAAGTTATATGGTGTTATGAACATAGAGAAAATGTACATAATTATGACCATCATTCAATCCCTAGCAACGTCGGGTGACCCTGCTACTATTTGACATAACAATGTTTAGTTAATTTTTCAACTCACGACTAACATTTTAGAAAACTGAAACAGTTCTCTCCGTCGTTTTTAACGGAACAAACTCTCTATATTATTTATAACTAAAGAATTGGAAAGATTAAAGTACAGAATAGTTAACAAAGCTGCCCCTCCCCGGAATCGGAAGACAGTAATAAGCGATAGATTAGTTAAAATAATATGCACTTACTTGGTTTCTGTTGGCCAATGGATCGTCTTAGGATTTGTAGAATCATTTTCTTCAGCAGGTTTGATCACAAAAAAAAGGCTCAAAACAAAAACTATTTTTGCTGTTAACCATTATTGATGTTCACGCCCACTTTCTCTTGCAAACATCTATACATCTCCAGCGAGACCCCTAACAATGTTTTCCTGAGGGAAACGAGCACATGACGTGTTCTCCTTAATTATTGAAATCGACTCAACTCTCCGAAAGCATCTTGTGAGACTCAACCCCCCTATGGAAAAATCATGGCTAAGAACTGTGCGTATGCGATTCCATGTAAGTGTGGAAAAGTATACAAAGGTGAGACATGTCGTCCACTAAAAGTAAGGCTAGAAGAACACGGGAAAGCCGTAATACGTGCAGAAATCGAAAAGACGGGTATGGCTGACCACATATGGAAGGAAAAGTAAAAATTATAGATAGAGAAGAACGGTTGAGAGTAAGACGACTCACAGAAGCATCGCATATGTTGGGCGACAATGACTTACAAAGCAGACCTAGTATAGAATTCAATACAATATTGGAACCTATAATTATAAATAATAGATAAGTAGTGATCTACAGTGATAAATAGTTAGATCAAAAACAAGAATAGGTTTAAAGCTCCCAACATTCATACTAGAATTGTCCGCAAGGACCCGTGGCGCAGTGTCTATAGTACTAAGTAAAATTCGGTTCTAAAGGTTGAAAGTTCAATCCTCAGTGCGAGTGATACGAAGAATTGCAAATTACTGAAGACTTCTTCTCATATGGCAGATGGAACGTGGATTTAATAAAGGATTCCCGATTTCGACAAGGTACACATTAAGAAGGTCGGAAGTTACATAGGTCGAAACGTTGTGATAAAAACACCCAAGATGTGAACAGTAGTCCGAATATACCAAATTCTACAAGTTATTATTTATATTTTAAAATGTTTTCTTTCGCATTCATATTAAAATAAAATATACTGTACGGGATGTGTGTTTACAAATTTTTACGTATTAAAATGTCAAATGAGAAAAAGTATCGATAAGGTATTATTTAAAAGATTGATTAAACAAATATATTTATATGATTTGTGCATAACTGAAAATAATCAGTCATTACTTCTATAGCATACTTATTTATAATATAGAAGTGAATCATTCTATAAGTTTGCCATCTAATTTACATTATTGTTTACGGTGTGTCGAAGCATATGATGTAAACACATTCATTAAAAACTATAAGAAAATGATTTAATCAACATACCATGAGGTTAGAATTATAGATAAATACTAAAACCTTGTACGACATGTGTAACCTGGTGAGTTAATTGCAAATCAGGATTAATTATACGACATGTCTATTTTAACAATTGATTAAATGTACGTAAAGCTTACTTTAAAACTAAATAAAATATAAGAAATAGAAGTAGTTTGCTTGAAGCTTTGCGTATAATATGTATATACAGGAGTATTAGAAGGTTGTCACAATGCAAGAAATGAACATATGTTGATGTTGAGAAACGTAGACAAAAACAAATGATTTAAAAATAAAATTTCATAGTAAATCTTACTTGATTAGTCGAAACTTCCACAGAGTGTTCCATAATATATTTCGAAGAAAGACCTCTTTATCAAATAGTAGGTGTTTTACATCTCTTTAAATCCGTGTGGATCGCTAAAGTTGTTTATGGTTATACCGCAGTAAATATCAATGTGCCTTGCAGAAAATGGAATAAAATGAAATTAAAATGTCTTTATTTCATTTAAGTGATGAAATGGTACTTGTTACATTAATTTAAATTATTTGTTTTGTATGTGTCGTGGGAGAGTATTGATTTACTCCTCTCCAGGAGTTACGCACAAGGCCAGTTTTTATCTTACTCCCACAAGTAAGATGTGACCCAAGGTCGGGTCGGGAAAGTGGGGTTTGAAAAGCCAGCACCCGAGAGGTGAGCACTCTGGCCATTAAAAATTGCCTGGGCAGACCGGTCGGCATTCCCCGGTAGGGTCGCCTCAGGCAGTAAGCAATAAACTTACTCCTCCCCAAAGAGGGGAGGCAAAGCCTGGGAAGGTGAACCTCCCAGAACTGCACAGGACACACCCATAGACCGGCGTAAATCAAGACCCGAAGGCCAAGACAACACCTGTATGGGGTGCAGTATCCATCGGAACAGATACTACACTTTGATATTAAGTGTGTTAGTTTTGACTAATCAAGTAAGATTTACTATGAAAAAATAAAAATAAATAAAATATAGATGAATGAAAAAATTGAATACAATAAATTTACATTCATAAAATTGTGAAATGAAATGAGAAAGTAAATCTCGGTAAATCCTGTTATATGTGCAGAATATTAACAAAGATGGCTGAATCCAGCGAAAGCATTTAATAAAATGGAAGAATGATTAGCGGATGAGCGGTCAGAATTTCACCTTTAGCTAACGGAAGTCGACGAAACAACTTAACTTTTCCGGAAGAGAGCATTCGGTCTTTTCCTGGCGACACTTAAATCAGAATGGACGCGCCAAAGGCATCGACCCCAATAATGGGGGCTGATAAGTGTGTCAGGTAGACGGTGGGACAACACCGTAAGGATTAGTAACGATGATTGAAACTGGGTAGAATTAGAATATCTAAGAGGACGATTTAACAAGAATTGGTTAACATTGGACTTAAAAACGATAATGTTGTAGTCAGTTGGGAAGCAGTTTAGTGATATTGTGTTCCACAACCGGGTAGTTATTCGAAAGCAAATGGTCTCATGGAAGTACCGTTTAGTTTTAGGTACACAGTGGACGAATGAAAAATAATATTCAGTGGTTGTAGCTAGACGAGTTTTAGTTGTGAAGATTGGAGCTCAGTCGAGCACCTACGATGAAAATAACAATAAAGTAAGAAAAGATCAGACGACACCCCACTAGATTTCGAAGTCGGTTTTGTATTATTAATATTGTGGAATTATAAACCTCCAAATGAATCACCTTCATACTGAGATATCCTGTACATAGATAAGTTTATCAGAATAAATATCTGAAATAAGACATAGAAACTAATAGGAATTATGACGTAGTTTCTGTTGCAGACTTACTATCTCCATTATAATAAGATGGTTGAACGTAATTGGAACATATTCCATAATTGTTACTGTGTGCATAAACACACACACACACACACACACACATCTCTCTCTCTCTCTCTCTCTCTATCTATCTATCTCTCTATCTCTCTCTCTCTCTCTCTCTTTCTCTAGTGTGGATCAAACGAACACACCCATATGAAATCCAATGGGTGAATTTTTAGAAAGGTCTGTAGTTTAATGGGGACACAAATGGATCGTAACATTCAATGCTACTAAGATAAAGTTCGTCTGCTTTAACAATTAAAAGAAACCTTTTCAATCACCGATTGCCGTGGCTAATAGCAGCCTACCTGAGAGTCCATCATTCAAACTCCTCGGCCTAACATTCACAGGTTACGTTATTTGGAATAAATTCATCGAAGATACTGCCAAGTATTGCTAACAGGAAAAGTGGGCTCCCTCTACCGTGCTAGAAAACTTCTCACATCTGCCAGTATCCTATATCTTTACAAATCCACTATCTGCCCATGCATGAAGTATTGTTATCACATATGGGGTGGTGCACCAACAATTAGTCTCTCCCTCTTAGACAGGGTTAAAAAATAGGTGTTTAATTTAATAGGTGTTCAATTTAATAGGTGTTTAATTTAATAGGTGTTTAATTTAATAGGTGTTTAATTTAATAGGTGCTTTATTTAATAGGTCTCGCATTGCCCACCAAGCTCTAGCCCCTGTCACATCGCCTCAATGTTGCTTTCCTGTGATTGTTTTACAAAAGACAAAAACAATTTTTAAGGCACCTAATTAGTAATATATATATATATATATATATATATATATATATATATATATATATATATATATATATATATATATATATATATATATATATATATATATATATATATATATATATATATATAGTCTTGGAAGTTTCTTAATCATTAAAACTATATTAAAATTTAAAATAAAAACCCCAAAATCACTCATGTAAATCGATTTAACTTTTACAGTTATTATATTAGTTCGCTTCTAACATTATTTAAAGCATCATCAGTTGTTTACCATGAAAAACTGTTTCGGGAATTTATATATATATATATATATATATAATATATATATATATATATATATATATATATATATATATATATATATATATATATATATATATATATATATATATATATATAAGAAGTTTATGTAGTTTGCTTAATTGGATTTATATATATATAATGAAGATAAAATACAAGATATATCATAAAATGAAATTCCGTGGAGACAAGATGTACAAAATAGACAAAAGAGAAAACAATTAAACACAGAAAGAAATAATCAAAACGAAGGATTTATCGGTTTCACTTGGATCAACTTTTTTTGAAGACGTTCATTGTTCCGAACGAAACCGATAAATCGCTTGTTTCGATTATTTCTTTCTGTTTTTAATTGTTTATACTTTTGTTTTTTTCGTACACACACACACGCACACACACACACACACACACCCACACATATATATATATATATATATATATATATATATGAATGAACATATATATATGGATAAACATATATATATGGATAAACATATATATATATATAGATAAACATATATATATATGGAAAAACATATATATATATATATATATGCATAAACATGAATATATATGCATAAATATATATATTTAAATATATATATATATATATATATATATATATATATATATATATGCATAAACATGCATATATATGCATAAACATATATATGTATAAAAAAAATATATATATGCATAAACATGTATATATATATATGCATACAAATATATATATGCATAAACATGTATATATATATATATGCATACAAATATATATATGCATAAACATATATATATATATGGATAAAAATATTTATATGCATAAACATATATATATATGCATAAACATATATATATATATATGCATACACATATATATATGCGTAAACATATATATATATATGCATAAACATATATATATATGCATAAACATATATATATATATATGTTTATGCATATATATATATATATATGTTTATGCATATATATATATGCATAAACATATATATATATGTATATATATATGCATACACATATATATATATATATATATATATGTTTATGCATATATATATATGTTTATGCATATATATATATATGTATATATATATATGTTTATGCATAAACGTATATATATATGCATACACATATATATATATATGCATAAACATATATATATATATGCATAAACATATATATATATGCATAAACATATATATATATATGCATAAACATATATATATATGCATAAACATATATATATGCATAAACATATATATATATATATGCATAATCATATATATATATATATGCATAAACATATATATATGCATAATCATATATATATATATGCATAAACATATATATATGCATAAACATATATATATATATATATGTTTATGCATATATATATATATGTTTATGCATATATATATATATATGTTTATGCATATATATATATATATGCATACACATATATATATATATATATATGCATAAACATATATATATATATATATGAATAAACATATATATATATATGCATAAACATATATATACATATATATATATATATATATGCATAAACATATATGTATATATATATATGCATAAACATATATGTATATATATGCATAAACATATATGTATATATATATATATATGCATAAACATATATGTATATATATATATATGCATAAACATATATGTATATATATATATATATATATATATGCATAAACATATATATAAATATATATATATATATATGCATACACACACACACACACACATATATATATATATATATATATATATATATATATATATATATATATATATATATATATATATATATGCATAAACATATATTGATCCTCAAAAGAGTTGGTTATTTTTGTATTTATTTATTTATATTAATACATATTTTACTTTATGTTTATATATATCTTAGTATTATTTTTAAATGTTTTATTATGAAAAATATTGGTGATTTTTATTTTTATTTGTTTATATTAATAAATATTTTATTTTATGTTTATTTTATTATCAAAAATATTTAATAAATATATATAAATATATATATATATATATATATATATATATACATATATATATATATATATATATATATATATATATATATATATATATATATATATATATATATATATATATATATATATATATATTATATAAAATTGAAATATAAGCCAAATTAGCAATGCAGGATTAATTTTTTTTTCTTACATTAATCCTATCGGATACGGAATAAAATTCCTTCTTCAGGGGTGACCAGTATTGAGTCATTTATTTATTTTTTTTTATTTCTTATATATATTGCACTATATGTACTTTGTATATACTCTATACATTTTTTGCGTAATGTCTTATATAGTTTATGAGTGTTCTATATTGAATTTGATATAACTTAAAAGCGTCACAAATGCGCATTATTATCTTATTTAATTGTCTCAATATTTTATTCTGATCAGCACCATGTTTAATCATTTTTATAACTAAATCAGAGACTGGGGTATAAAATCTATTAATCTTAAACTCAAAAGAATATACATACATTTTATATAACGCGTTTCAAAACCCAACACAAACATTCACAATAAAAAAAAGACCTTAACTGCACCTCCAAGAACGTTGTCTATGTGCTAGAATGTACAACATGTAATGAGGCTTATATAGGTGCGACGAAAACATTTAATAATAGAGTATCTTTACATAAAAGCAACATTAAAATCAAAGAAAACCGTAAATTATTCGTCTCCCAACATGTGCACTCATGCAGCGGAGGAAAATTCAAAATAATGCCAATTTTCCAAAGCCAAGACTACACTTACTTACTAACACAAGAAAAAAACTTCATACTTAAATTTAATCCAACATTAAACAGATCATAACTCTAACAACACACACTTTGATCACACTTTATCCACCTCTAGTTAAGTACAAACATAAATAACTATTTATAGTTATCTATAGACTGGAAAATTATTATTCAAGGAAGATAATCTTAGTACATAACTTCTTATTGCGCACTTCTACACAGCTATGAGTCAAATAGCAACTTGTGTTAAATGAATCATTTACAATAGACATTAAATTTGCACATTAAATACCGGACTATGAAATCGGCCAAACCAAGTTCAAATCTATTTGGGCCGTTTGCATCAACTTATCTTTTGCAAATATGTATGTATATGTGTGTATGTATGTGTGTGTATATATATATATATATATATATGTATATATATATATATATGTGTGTGTATGTATGTATGTGTATATAATTCAACCTTTATCCCCCTCCCTGTCACTATAACCACACGCCTGTGTGTGTGCGCGCATGGGTGTGTGTGTGCGTATTTATGTGTATGTGTGTATGTATCGCTCACCTATTCACAAGACTCAAGATTAGACCACACGCATACGGACGCACACACACACACACGCAGACACGACTTCGTTCTTGGAGACGACAAAAAGCAATAAAAAGTATTAAATTTCAAAAGAAATCCGGCGCACCCTAGGAGGCTAGGATGACCGATGGGTCATGGATGGGTAACACGCACTTGACCAAGAGAAGCAGGAAAAATGGCAAATAAAAAATAAAAAATAAAAAATAAAAGATACCCACACACCCGCAAACCCACGCATGCGCAAAAACAATAACAAATTCCTTAAATGAAACAACATTTAATCAAATCGAAAGACATTTCTTCAAATGGATTTTCATATCTGATGAAAGCGGACCACCGCTTGAAACGCGTTATATAAAATTATAAAATGGTAAAACAACAAA
>OY744547.1:55622381-55629881 GCA_963556195.1 Sepiola atlantica
CATACGCGAGGGAAGATTGTTCTTATTCCGTCAGCCCGTACTATCTAGTCTAGTCTAGAAGCATTAATCTTATTGGCAGTGATTTTATTTACTCCTCCCCAGGAGTTAGGCACAAGGCCAGTTTTATCTTACTCCCACAAGTAAGATGTGACCCAAGATCGGGTCGAGAAAGTGGGGTTTGAAAAGCCAGCGCTCGAGAGGTGAGCACTCTGGCCATTTAAAAATTGCCTGGGCAGCCCCGTCGGCATTCCCGGTAGGGGCGCCTCAGACAGTAAGCAATAAACTTACTCCTCCCCAAAGAGGGGAGGCAAAGCCTGGGAGGGTGGACCTCCTAGAACTGCACAGGACAGGCGTGCAGTATCCATCGGAACAGATACTACACTTTGATCTTAGCCAAAAGGCCAAGGAGTTTTATTTACTCCTCCCCAGGAGTTAGGCACAAGGCCAGTTTTATCTTACTCCCACAAGTAAGATGTGACCCAAGATCGGGTCGAGAAAGTGGGGTTTGAAAAGCCAGCGCTCGAGAGGTGAGCACTCTGGCCATTTAAAAATTGCCTGGGCAGCCCCGTCGGCATTCCCCGGTAGGGGCGCCTCAGACAGTAAGCAATAAACTTACTCCTCCCCAAAGAGGGGAGGCGAAGCCTGGGAGGGTGGACCTCCTAGAACTGCACAGGACAGGCGTGCAGTATCCATCGGAACAGATACTACACTTTGATCTTAGCCAAAAGGCCAAGGTTGTTTGAAGTAGTATATCTTATTGGCAGTTATTATCGCTGGCAGTAAGCACTGATCCTTTAACCCAACAGTAACATTATACATCCTGTGATACGCTTATAAAGTCCGTCAACGATGGAGGTACGTATGCGTCATGTTGATTCCCCGCGCAAAATGTCGGATTCAAAGGTTGGTCATCATTTGTTAGATAACGGGAGAATGCTTTAACATTTCGTATTATTCTCGGTCACCTTTTCATTTAAAGATTTGAGAAACGATTTATATTTCCTGTCGATTAACCTTTCGTTATTTGGACAGCAATAAATTGTTTATTTTACGAATCTTCAAAGGATATCAGTGTTATCGGAGGGGCCATTTTACAGTCATGTTGCACTGTAATTAGGGGTGGGACGTAATGGGTGAAAATTTCAGATTCATGCGAGTAGTATTTTTTGTGTTCATTTATACATAAATAACACTAAACAATCAAACATTTTGAAAATTTTGCAAAATTCAGAAGGTGCAGGCCAAAAATAGCCGTTAGGGCTCCACATATATATATATATATATATATATATATTTATATATATATATATATATATATATTTATATATATATATATATTTATATATATATATATATATTTATATATATATATATATATATATTTATATATATATATATTTATATATATATATATATATATATATATATATATATATATATATATATGTGATTTTATGAAGGCTTACCAAAGCATTCCTTTCAAGACACCAATGATCACCATTAAAGATATTTTTTCTTACAAATACTATTTATTCAAATTAAATGTTTTTTCCTACACGTGTTTCACTACCAAGCAGTTACTTGCTTGGCAGATCATCAGGGAAATTAAATGTCTGGAATACTGGTTTCAACTGCCGACAAAACACAATGTGGCGTTGTAATAGTTGAGGTCACTTAAGAAAAGAAGAGGAAAAAAATAAAAATAAAAATAAAAGTCAAACTTAAAAAGCAAGGAAGAACAACGATAAGAAAAGAAAGTCCTAGAAAAGTCTTAGAAAAGTAGCTTGTGCATTATTTCTTCCACCAAGCCAACAAGCAAGTAGTCGGTCCCAAATACATTCAATAAAACCACAAAACCGGAACAATGTGCGATAATACACTTTCACGTTAGCCGGTACAATGATGAATAAATCCCCCCCCCCACAATAAAACAAAAGAACTAAAACATTCAAGATACCGCTCACAAGTTACCATTCCAATCCAATGATAGTATGGGAATTCTAAATCCAACTTCTCACAAAGAAAAGTCAACACAAATGTTCGTCCGAGTTCAAAGAGTCTTATTTCAATTGTTGATTTATTACCCTTCGAAATAAACACACGACGAGTTGAATGCCAATCCCGCAGAAAACTCCCTTCCATCAAGAAAAAATCTTAATATAGAAACTATTTATTCAAAATACTGTTTCTAAAAATATTTATTATTAAACCTATTCTTTATAGAAATTAATCAGCTAGTGTCTGGGACGTCATTTTACATTTTGGGAAAATATCCTTCATTTAATTAACTGCCGAATTATTATCGTTTTGTTGTTTAACGAAGCGAAAAAAGCCTATCCCGCAGAATTTGTTTTTAAAAAAATTATTCATATATCAAAAATAAACTGTTATTATAAAAAGGCCTTCTACAAAAATCTAGTTATTATTTTAAATCATTTAAAATATTTCCTTAACGGCTGTGTCTGTTTGTAACTCTCTGTGGAGAATATTATTCTATATTCCATAAATAAATGTTACAACGGAATATCGTTATCAGAAATCTATTTTCTATTTTGAAAAAAAACAAACTTTTTTTTAATGGACCGGTTTATTTTTTTTATTTTTTTTTTTTTTTATTTTTTTTTTTGTCAACTTTACGGGAAAATATCACTCTTACTCGTTAAATGACAGGAGACTTTATTATTACTAATTTAAAATCCCGTACAAAATACTTTTTTTATAAAATTCAATTGTTTCTATTTTTAGAAATTAAGTCCGTGTCGGCATGCATGTTTTTAAAATTATTTTTTCCTTAATTACTTTTCCCCATTCCTGCCACCAAATTGTTTTATTTATTTTAATCTAATTAAAAACTAATTTAATTTAACCTAATTTAATTAAATAGTGATAGCATCCAGGTTGCTATTTCTTATTTTTCACTTAAAATTACTTTAAATCCCCAATGCATTTCGTATAATATATCTATTTCTGAGAATAAATTGTGATTTATTATTTATTATTCCACTATCTTTTTATATGTAACACAATTTCCCCCCTCTATTCCGCTGAATAAGTATTTACTATAGTTGACTATCACTGGGCCTTATTCCGATAGAATATTCCTACCTTATCACCCCCAACCTAAGTCTCGAGTATCCGCTAATAATTGAATTAAGACATATCTTAGCATAAGTACGTGTTACTAATTCTCATCCTCCCTATTATACACTAATTATTGCCCCAGATTGCCTCAGGAAGTGTCCATCCTGCCTATCTCTGCTGTAAGTTTATACTTCCCCCAATTCCCCTCCTATCCAGGTTTTAGGCTTGATAACAGGTAACGGTTTCTATGCAGACAGCATTGTAGTATCTCCTGCCTAGCGTTCAGTAAATTATCTCTAGATGTCATGATGTGGTACGACTCCAATGCACATAGGTTGCATCTCTTCTTTTTGTTCGGTTTATATTTGTTAGCCCTCCCCAAAATTGACCATTTCAGTTCGAAAGGGTCTTGCCTAGCAATGAGGTTTCTCACAAAACGGCCAACAGAAGTGTTAGGCCTATCTATGTCTTCCCTTTGGCCTCCCCTGAAGGAACTCATGTGGTTTCTGAATCTATCTTTGAACTCACCCCCGGTTGAACCGATATATGATTTCCTACTACTCTCTGTTATCACATCGCATTTGTAGACAATGCTTGAAACTCTACAGTTCCCCCCCAGTGGACAGATGTTAGAAGCTCTGCAGTTACAGTTGTGTGCTGGGCCGTTGCTGGATGTTCTACTACTATGGTTATTTATAATGGAGGTTCTCACTGAACTGGTGTTACTGGGATCAACACCAGAAGAGAACATGGCTTCCCTTGTTTTAGTTATCTTAGAATTATTATATCCTATGATGGATGTGGCTATATTTCTACAGGTTGAATAAGAGAGTTTTACAGTATTTTTGTTAATGATTCCCCCCAATCTGCTATCCCTTGGAAAGTTTTTTTCCACTATGCTATAAAAAATCTTTGGGATATTAGTCTTAATATGCTGGCTATAGGGGGGGTTGAACCATGTAGTGGTCCTTCTCCTATTTTTCTTCCTACCTTCCCCCCCGGTTTGGGTAGCATGTGAGTTCAATTCGTTACTTCCAACTTCACGAATATTATCATCAACCGGTTCCCACCCTACCTGGTTTACATTACCGTGGGATACACCAGGTCTCCTATATCTAGCCTTGCCCATTGCCCTATTATATGAAACCATTGATCGAGAGGCAATCGGTCTCCCGTTTAGTCCCCCATTCCCAACCGAAGGAGGCACAAGGTAATTAATTTTTTCCTTGTATCCTGATCTGTTTAAAGCTTCATTGTAGAATTGCTTACTGCTGTCGAATATTTGTTGATTCTTGGACAGCTTAGATATCCTACTCGATATTGCAGGAATAATGGCTCTTTTCACCATCGGTGGGTGATTTGATTTAGCGTCGATATAGTAGAGTGTGTGGTTGGGCTTGTGATAAGGTTCATATGTGTTGTTGCATAGATCAAGCGTAATATCCAAAAAATTGACCCTCCGGTAGTTTATATCCATAGTTACGCTAAGTTGTATTGAGTTGAAGAATATATTGAGGATGCTATCACTATTTAATTAAATTAGGTTAAATTAAATTAGTTTTTAATTAGATTAAAATAAATAAAACAATTTGGTGGCAGGAATGGGGAAAAGTAATTAAGGAAAAAATAATTTTAAAAACATGCATGCCGACACGGACTTAATTTCTAAAAATAGAAACAATTGAATTTTATAAAAAAAGTATTTTGTACGGGATTTTAAATTAGTAATAATAAAGTCTCCTGTCATTTAACGAGTAAGAGTGATATTTTCCCGTAAAGTTGACAAAAAAAAAAATAAAAAAAAAAAAAAATAAAAAAAATAAACCGGTCCATTAAAAAAAAGTTTGTTTTTTTTCAAAATAGAAAATAGATTTCTGATAACGATATTCCGTTGTAACATTTATTTATGGAATATAGAATAATATTCTCCACAGAGAGTTACAAACAGACACAGCCGTTAAGGAAATATTTTAAATGATTTAAAATAATAACTAGATTTTTGTAGAAGGCCTTTTTATAATAACAGTTTATTTTTGATATATGAATAATTTTTTTAAAAACAAATTCTGCGGGATAGGCTTTTTTCGCTTCGTTAAACAACAAAACGATAATAATTCGGCAGTTAATTAAATGAAGGATATTTTCCCAAAATGTAAAATGACGTCCCAGACACTAGCTGATTAATTTCTATAAAGAATAGGTTTAATAATAAATATTTTTAGAAACAGTATTTTGAATAAATAGTTTCTATATTAAGATTTTTTCTTGATGGAAGGGAGTTTTCTGCGGGATTGGCATTCAACTCGTCGTGTGTTTATTTCGAAGGGTAATAAATCAACAATTGAAATAAGACTCTTTGAACTCGGACGAACATTTGTGTTGACTTTTCTTTGTGAGAAGTTGGATTTAGAATTCCCATACTATCATTGGATTGGAATGGTAACTTGTGAGCGGTATCTTGAATGTTTTAGTTCTTTTGTTTTATTGTGGGGGGGGGGGGATTTATTCATCATTGTACCGGCTAACGTGAAAGTGTATTATCGCACATTGTTCCGGTTTTGTGGTTTTATTGAATGTATTTGGGACCGACTACTTGCTTGTTGGCTTGGTGGAAGAAATAATGCACAAGCTACTTTTCTAAGACTTTTCTAGGACTTTCTTTTCTTATCGTTGTTCTTCCTTGCTTTTTAAGTTTGACTTTTATTTTTATTTTTATTTTTTTCCTCTTCTTTTCTTAAGTGACCTCAACTATTACAACGCCACATTGTGTTTTGTCGGCAGTTGAAACCAGTATTCCAGACATTTAATTTCCCTGATGATCTGCCAAGCAAGTAACTGCTTGGTAGTGAAACACGTGTAGGAAAAAACATTTAATTTGAATAAATAGTATTTGTAAGAAAAAATATCTTTAATGGTGATCATTGGTGTCTTGAAAGGAATGCTTTGGTAAGCCTTCATAAAATCACATATAAATGCTCTGTACTCTGTAATCGAGTATCATCGAGCTTGTTTTTTATTGGAACAACCCCGGTCTTCACTGAATGATCTATTTTATAAGTGAAAAATCTAAATCTATATATATATATATATATATATATTTATATATATATATTTATATATATTTATATATATTTATATATATATTTATATATATTTATATATATATTTATATATATTTATATATATATATATATATATTTATATATATTTATATATATATATATATTTATATATATATATATTTATATATATGTATATATATATATATATATATTTATATATATGTATATATATATATATTTATATTTATATATAAATATTTATATATATATATATATATATATATATATATATATATATATATATATATATGTATGTGTTTGCATTATTTTTCTTTTTTGTTGATGCTAATGTTTGTGCGGGTAATATCACTAAACGAATGATTAATTCAGTCCGCGGGGCTGGGAATCAACAAAGAATACTACAAAGTCTTATTTTTTTACTTTGTTGTATTCTTTGTTTATTCCCAGCCGCGCAAACAAAATAAATCGTTTGTTTAATGATATTACTTGTGCATACAATAGCATAAGCAAGAAAAAAGAAGAATAATACATAACATTATGTCAAAAATAAATTTCGAATATAATATATATATATATATATATATATATATATATATATATATATATATATATATATATATATATATATAAAATTGAAAATATAAGCCCTTAACAATGCAAGATTAATTAATTTTTTTTTACATTAATCTTATTAATTTCGGAATAAAATTCCATCATCAGAGATGACCAGTATTGAGTCATTTTTTTTTTTTCATCAAAAAACAAGAATCACCAAACTTATTTCTTTGTTACTTGATAAACGTCTCTCCGCGCTGGTGGTGTTGGCGGTTATGATTCAAATTCCGATGTCGAACGAAGAGCGTGGCTCGCTCGTGTAGGTAAAGTAATATATATATATATATATATATATATATATATATATATATATATATATATATATATATATATATATTGATAAATAAATATTTTTATACATTTTTTTATGTTTACGCTCGTCGGTATGAAATTGCGTAACCGTATCGCCGGTCGAACAATTCGAACCCAGTATCCAAGTATTATGAACTCTTATCTCGTAATCATTTGGCCAATGCGAGAGAAATATGCCTTGTATTCTATCATTGTAAACACAAGTACTGTGATTCTAAAGAGAGTTCTATCTCCCCTGGGTGAAAAACATTCAACCTAGCAAATTTATAAATCATTAATTTATCATCCTTCGAAAGGAATCAGCATAAATAGGAGCTTAATAATTAGTATTTATAAATAACTATTTTTATACCCATCGACAAATTAAATATATGTGACCACTTGGGTCATTCATTGAGTTCGGGTTAGA
>OY744547.1:55634881-55644881 GCA_963556195.1 Sepiola atlantica
AGTCAGCTGGACAACAGTCCCGTGATATTATCTTCGACAGACGAGCAGTTCTTAAAAATAAACTTTTCTTATGGAAGTTCTGTTTAGTTTTGGGTACACAGAGGAAGAAAGGACAATTATTTTCAGTGGTTGTTGTGAATATTTACAGGGGAGGGAGCATATATTGGAGCTCTGTCGAGCACCTACTATGATAATAACGATAGAGTAGAGAAAGACTAGCAAATTCTCTTCTGTGAGTAAAAGGTTGCAGGGAAGAGAAGAGGACATCGTCCACTAGATTGTGAAGTTGGTTTTGTACTCTGTCAAGGAAGGAAAAGTCATCTCGCTCTCTCTCTCTCTCTCTCTCTCTCTATGTCTCTCTCTCTCTATGTCTCTCTCTCTCTACAAACACACACACTCACACACACACACACATACACACACACACACTTAACACACACACACACATATATATATATATATATATTATATATATATGTATGTATGTAATTAAAAAAGATTAAGCCAACATCGGTACCGTCGGTTTCAAATCCAAACAAAAGGGATCTATAGTTGGCCTCCTATACCGGACTCTCTTCAATCTCTTTTTAAACAGAAGGTAATTATTTAAAAATGTTTCATATTAGCAATCGTCTAAGCCGGACTAAGTAAATTTTAAAATTCAATTGTAGCGAAGTACGTTTTTATATATTGTCAGTAAGACAATACAACAATAAGAAATAGGACGGAATCACTACTCAGCCCCCCCTTCCAAACCCATGTCTGTCCTTTGCTGCATTTAATTTGGTTTGCTTCGTCTAATTTGTAATAAATGAATCCTTTGGGAGTTATATAATACGGAAATGATACGTACGAGCGGGACCCGTTGAGATGCTACAGTTATATCTTCATCTGTTATATATTGTTGGTGGGCTTTCCATAGACTTCCTCACCTACATTGACGTTTTTTTTTTTTTGTTTTTTTTTTTTGTAAAACTTAATTATGTTCTACAAAACCAAAAACAAAAACAACAGCCCCTCTCCCTTTCTCCCTCCCCTTTTTTATTTTTATTTTTCCTACCCTACTCCCAGTCCTGGATATGACCTTAAACTACATCAGATGGTGAGATCCGGCTTACGGACTTTGGGGAATGTGGAGCCTCCTCTTAATTACCATTGCTCCCAGGTCCACCCTGACCCGGAGTGGTAGTACCTGTTAGGGTCCCAACTATGGGTTAAATAGAAACAGATATTAAAAGGGGAAAGAAACAAAAAAAGAGAAGAAAACAAGACCAGATTCGGCATTAAATAACCCAAAAAGGGTTGATATGCCGTAAAACAAAACTACCAAACCAAACCATAGACTTCCGGAGCGAACGCAGACCTCACAATATTATTGTACCACCCTTTTTCAAACTGAAACATACTTAGCTAAGTACTCCGGTTAATGTGGCTTCAGAATATATATCTGGCTATGAGGTTCTATATCCGAAACCCTTGTAGGATCTTGTGACATATTTTCATTCTATGGACGTCCGGTGCGAACGAAGTCTCCACGACATTATTCTCCTATCGTTGGACAGAACAGATACTACACTTTGATCCTAGCACGACGATTAAAAAAGTGTATTTTAGTTCGAGTTATTTTATTTATTTACCTCCTCTCCAGGAGGTTAGGCACAAGGCCAGTTTTATCTTACTCCCACAAGGTAAGATGTGACCCACGGTCGGGTCGGGAAAGTGGGACTTCAAAAGCCAGCGTCCGAGAAGGTGAGCATTCTGGCCATTAAAATTGCCTGAGCAGCCCCGTCGGCATTCCCCGGTAGGGGCGCCTCAAGCAGTAAGCAATAAACTTACTCCTCCCCAAAGAGGGGAGGCAAAGCCTGGGAGGGTGGACCTCCTAGAACTGCACAGGACAAACCCACAGACCGGCGGAATCAAGCCCCGAAGGCCAAGACGACACCGGTCTATAGGGTGCAGTATCCATCGGAACAGATACTACACTTTCTTCTTAGCCAAAACGCCAGAGTAGAGTTCGAGTTTAACATCAACACATCAGATACAACTTAAATAATTACATTTTTTTGCATTGCATCTTCGACAGATTTGGAGGGTGATAACGTACATACGAACATAAAATTATCTTAGCTTATTATTATAAAGATTCTTTAGCGAATTAGTATATACGACTAATCGAACACAAGTTACTCTTTTACACATAACCGTTTTACGAAATGTTTATTGCATAAATGGCCCAACTAAATCTGATAAGATTCGAACTCGTATCAGCCGAGTCTATAGTCTGCAATGCTATCTTTTGGAGCAATCACGTACCCCATTTACCGCGTTTAAACTCTGAATATTTCGAATTCCCGTTGAAAATTTCAGTCACGTGTCAAATTCATCCCAACTTATTCTCACACTTTTCAGACATGAAAATCGCTTAACCTATGACCCCTAGACTGACGCTTCAAATCGCAGGTGTCGGTGTTATCAAAATGCACCCATCTAGAAAAGCGACATCCCATTAATTAACAATTAGACGACGAAATTTTATTTTAATGTTTATAGTTTTTAAAATTTTTATTCTAGCTGTATCTATCCGGATCCGCCCGGGAATCGTTTTACTGTCATTTTTGTCTCACCCATTGCCATTCTGATGTTTGTTTTTTTCTATTAATTAATTTCTGTGTGAGAAAATATTTAGATTTCTTTTTAAAGAATTATCAATAGAAATATTATAGAACAGTGAACAATCGATTTTCTAATAAAATCGACAAGACTTCTTTAATGTTGTAATTAATATCCAATAAATGTTTGTAAGTATTTTTTAACTCTTGAATTCATAAATAATAAGCGGGGCCCGTCTCCCGACGTTACCCGGGAAAATTGAAGAATCCTAAGAACTACAACCCGAACCCTAACCCTAAGAACTACAACCCTAACCCTAATAACTACAACCCTAACCCTAACCCTAAATCTAAGAACTACAACCCTAACCCTAACCCTAAGAACTACAACCCTTACCCTAACCTTAAGAACTACAACCCTAACCCTAAAAACTACAACCCTAACCCTAACCCTAATAACTACAACCCTAACCCTAACCCTAAGAACTACAACCCTAACCCTAAGAACTACAACCCTAACCCATTTAAACCAACCTAACACTAACCCTAAAAACTACAACCCTAACCCTAACCCTAATAACTACAACCCTTACCCCAACCCTAAGAACTACAACCCTTAGCCGAACCTTAAGAACTATAAACCTTACCCTAACCCTAAGAACTACAACCCTAACCCTAACCTTAATAACTACAACCCTAACAGTAATAGCTACAACCCTTACTCTAACCTTAAGAACTATGACCCTAACCCTAAGAACAAAAACCCTTACCCTAACCTTAAGAACTACAACCCTTACCATACCCCTAAGAACTATAACACTAACCCTAACCCTAAGAACTACAACCCTAACCTTAAGCCTAAGCATTACAATCCTTACACTAGCCTTAAAAACTACAACCCTAACCTTACCCTTACCCTAAGAACTACAACCCTAACCCTAAGAACTACAACCCTTACCCTAACCCTAAGAACTACAACCCTAACCCTAACCCTTATAACTACAACCCTTACCCTAACCGTAAGAACTACAACCATTACCATAATTCTAAGAACTCCAACCCTAACCCTAACCTTAAGAACTACAACCCTAACCCTAACCCTTATAACTACAACCCTTACCCTAACCGTAAGAACTACAACCTTTACCCTAACCTTAAAAACTACAACCCTAACCCTAACCCTAACCCTAATGACTACAACCCTTACCCTAACCCCAAGAACTACAACCCTTACCCTAACCCTAAGAACTACAACCTTAACCTTAAGCCTAAGAACTATAACCCTAACCCTAAGAACTACAATCCTAACCGTAAGCCTAAGAACTATAGCCCTTACCTTAAGCCT
This sequence comes from Sepiola atlantica, assembly GCA_963556195.1. NCBI lineage: Eukaryota > Metazoa > Mollusca > Cephalopoda > Sepiida > Sepiolidae > Sepiola > Sepiola atlantica. The sequence continues at coordinate 55,638,836 of OY744547.1, forward strand.
AAGAACTACAACCCTTACCGTAACCTTAAAAACAAAAACCCTAACCTTACCCTTACCCTAAGAACTATAACCCTAATCCTAAGAACTACAACACTTACCCTAAGCTTAAGAACTACAATACTTACCCTAACCCTAAGAACTGTAACCCTAAGAACTACAACTCTTACCATAACCCTTACCCTAACACTAACTTAAAAGAAATACAGCCCTAACCCTAAAAACTACAACCCTAACCTTAACCTAAGAACTACAAGCCTTACCCTAACCCAAACCCTAAAAACTCTAACCCTAACTCTAACCCTAAGAACTATCACCCCAACCCTAACCCTAAAAACTATAACACCAACCCTAACCTTAAGAACTACAAGCCTAACCCTAACCTAAGAACTACAAGCCTAACCATAACCTAAGAACTAAAAGCTTACCCCTAACCCTTAGAACTATAACCCTAATGCTAAGAACTACAACCCTTACTCTAACACTAAAAATTACAACCCTTACCCTAACCCTAAAAACTACAAGCCGAACCCTAACCTTACCCTAACACGCAGAACTATAACCCTAACCCTAACCCTAAGGACTACAACCCTAACCCTAAGAACTACAACCCTAACTCTAACACTAAAAATTACAACCCTTACCCTAACCCTGAGAACTACAACCCTAACCCTAAGAATTACAAGCCTAACCATAACCTTACCCTAACTCTCAGAACTACACCCCTTACCCTAAGAACTAGTACCCAAACCCTAACCCTAACCCTAACCCGAAGAACTACAACCTTAACCCTAACTCAAAGAACTACAACGCTAACCATAACTCTTATCTTAACACTTAGCCTAAGCACTACAACCCTAACCCTAATAACTACTACCTTAACCTTAACCCAAAGCCTAAGAACTACAACCCATACCCTAACCCTAACCCTAAGAAGTACAACCCTTACATTAACCTAAGAACTACCAGCTTAACCCTAACCCTAAGAAATACACCCCTAACCCTAAGTATAACACAAACACTATGAAATACAACTCTAACCCTAAGAACTACAACCCAAACCCTAACACTAACCCTAAGAAATACAACCCTACCCATAAGTACTACAACCTTAACTTTTACCCTAACCCTAACCCTTAGAACTAAACCCCTAACCCTAAAACCTACAATCCTTACCCTAACTCTAAGAACAACAGCCTTAACCCTAACCGTTACCCTAAGAACTACAACCTTAACCCTAAGAACTACAAGCTTAACCCTAACCCTAAGAAATACACCCCTAACCCAAAGTACTACAACCCTAACTCTAACCCTAAGAACTACAATCCTAACCCTAAGTACTACAACCCTAACCCTAACCCTAACCCTTAGAACCTCAACCCTTACCCTAACCCTAAGAACTACAACCCTCACCTTTAGAACTACAACCCTAACACTAAGTACTACAACCCTAACCCTAACCCTAAGAAATACAACCCTAACTCTAAGTACTACAACCCTACCCCTAACCCTAACCCTAAGTACTACAACCCTAACCCTAACCCTTAGCACTACAACCCTAACCCTAACCCTAAACCTACAACCATTATCCTAACGCTAAGAACTACAGCCTTAACCTTAACCTTTACCCTAAGAACTACAACCCTAACCCTAAGAACTACAACCCTAACCCTAACGTAAAAACTACAGCCTTAACCCTAACCTTTACCCTAAGAACTACAACCCTAACCCTAAGTACTACAACCCTAACCAGAACCCTAACACTAACTTTAAGAAATACAACCGTAACCCTAGGTACTACAACCCTAACCCTAACTCTAAGTACTACAACCCTAACCCTAACACTAACCCTAAGAAATACTACCCTTACGCTTAGTACTACAACCCTAATCCTAACGCTAACCCTAACCCTAACCCTAACCCTTAGAACTAAAACCCTAAAACCTACAATCTTTACCCTAACCCTAAGAACTACAGCCGTAACCCTAACTTTTACCCAAAGAACTACAACCCTAACCCTAAGAACTACAACCCTAACCCTAAGAACTACAACCCTTACCTTAACCTAAGAACTAGAAGCTTAACCTTAACCCTAAGAAATACACCCCTAACCCAAAGTACTACAACCCTAACCTTAACCCTTAGAACTACAACCCTAACTCGAACCTTAAGAACTACAACCCTAACTCTAAGTACTACAACCCTAACCCTAACACTAAGAAATACAACCCTAACCCTAAGTACTACAACCCTAACCCTAACCCTAAAACCTACAACCCTTACCCTAATCCTAAGAACTACAGCCGTATCCCTAACTTTTACGCTAAGAACTACAACCCTAACCCTAAGAACTAAAACCCTAACCCTAAGAACTACAACCCTTACCTTAACCTAAGAACTACAAGCTTAACCTTAACCCTAAGAACTACAACCCTAACCCTAAGTACTACAACCCTAACCCTAACCCTAACCCTAAGAACTACAGACTTAACTCTAACCTTTACCCTAAGAACTACAACCCTAACCCTAAGTACTACAACTTTAACCCTAACCCTAACCCTATAGAACTACAACCCTAACCCTAACCCAAAGAACTACAACCCTAACCCTAACCCTAAAAACTACAACCCTTACCCTAACCCTAAGATCTACAGCCTTAACCCTAATCTTTACCCTAAGAACTACAACCCTAACCCTAACCATAACTCTAAGAACAACACCCCTAAACCTAAACCTATCTGTAAACCCTAACCCTAACCTGAACCCTAAACCGGAAAACGACCGGAAAAACTCTTTTCACCCAAAATTAATTTTGTGTTATTCAATTCCGAAATGATATCTACTCGCATGACCCATGGAAATTCCACAGTTGTATCCTTCATCTGTTGTATGATATTGTCGTGCTAAAAACATTTCCATTATGATATTGTCGTGCTAAAAACATTTCCATTATGATATTGTCGTGCTAAAAACATTTCCATTATGATATTGTCGTGCTAAAAACATTTCCATTATGATATTGTCGTGCTAAAAACATTTCCATTATGATAGTGTCGTGCTAAAAACATTTCCATTATGATATTGTCGTGCTAAAAACATTTCCATTATGATATTGTCGTGCTAAAAACATTTCCATATTGATATTGTCGTGCTAAAGACATTTCCATCATGATATTGTCGTGCTAAAAACATTTCCATTATGATATTGTCGTGCTAAAAACATTTCCATTATGATATTGTCGTGCTAAAAACATTTCCATTATGATATTGTCGTGCTAAAAACATTTCCATTATGATATTGTCGTGCTAAAAACATTTCCATTATCATATTGTCGTGCTAAAAACATTTCCATTATGATATTGTCGTGCTAAAAACCTTTCTATTCTGATATTGTCATGCTAAAAACATTTCCATTCTGATATTGTCGTGCTAAAAACATTTCCATTATGATATTGTCGTGCTAAAAACATTTCCATTCTGATATTGTCGTGCTAAAAACATTTCCATCATGATATTGTCGTGCTAAACACATTTCCATTCTGTAACCGGCCGATTTGGCATTAATAGTTAGGGTGTTCGCTAATGAATCGGGAGACCAGTGTTCAATCTTCTGTCGAGTAATACCAAAGACTAAAAATAATGGTACTTGATGCACCCTTGCTAAACACTCTGAAGATCTAGGGTTAGTGGAGTAATTCTTGGAAAAGAATCGAACGCTTCCTTACACATCGGTGTAATAAAAAAGGGAATACGATTATGTACGATATAACAAATATTCGTAAAGTAAACTGTGTTATTGTAAAATTATAACAATAATTGAATTAGAAAACAATAAAAACGAATAGTTAAAGCGATGTTAAATTAAAACTATATACACATTACTTTGTCTTACGGTGTGGATCAGCATATTAGAAAACTATTGGTCGTGTATTGTGAATATAAATTCTGCGTTTTAATCTCACTGTTAGTGCTATAAATGGCCCCATTTTATAAACAGAGATTGGAAGCTAACAGATAAGTGTTTTTTTCTTTTTACCAAATCATTATTCAAAGTGTCTGTCACTGAAAAAATCATCTGATCAGATAGAATATGTAATTGATGTAGTGGATTTGAATTATATTTATATATATATATATTATTATTATTATTATTATTATTATTATTATTATTATTATTATTATTATTATTATTATTATTATTATTATTATTATTATTACGATAAATATTATTAAATTCTCACAGTGTTCAACGACACGTTTGCGGGAACTTAGCATTACGCATTTAAATTTGGCAGCCTAATTTGATGAATTTCTTAATGCACCCGTCTTAGTATTAAAGGAGCTAAACAGTATTACCATTAATAGTAATAAATATATACTATATAATTAAATTCTATATATATATATATATATATATATATATATATATATATATATATATATATATATATATATATAATTAAATTTTATATATATAATTTAATTCTTATGTATATAATTAAATTTTATATATATACTTTAATTCTTATATATATAATTAAATTTTATATATATATGATTACATTTTTACATATATATAACTAGATTCTTATATATGTATTATTAAATTCTTATATAAATAATATTATATTCTTATCTTTATATATATATATATATATATATTTAAGAAACAAGACAAAATTCTGTGATCCGCTAGGAATAATCAAATATCGATTTGCACGTACTGTTTTTTAACCAAATAATCAATTTTTTTTTAAATAGGACTGTTGTGAAAATTTAAGTAATTTTATAAAGGTATCGTTTTGTTAATAAATTAATTGAATATAATTTTTTAAATATTTTTTTAATAGAAAACAATAGAAACAAATAGTAAAATAATGAGATGTCCTTTTGCAAAGACTCGTGTAAATTACTAAATCTTACGACGTTGATTGCATACACATAATCAGCATATTAGAAATCTATTACGTCTTCTATTCTAAGTGTTAATTCTTCGTTTTCTCTCACTGATAGTGAGCAGAAGTAAAGAGCCAATAATTGCATGCTTATTTGAAGTGTCAGCATTGAAATAATTCTTTCAATAATTGATAATGTAATTAAAGTAAAATAGCTCGATAATTACATACCAATTTGTCTCGACACTATTCTGATGTTTTTTATATGTAACAATCGCAATTTTTTCATTGGATAATCATCTCTGTTGATTATCTAATATAAATAAAAAAAATAAATGGTGAATCTCGCAAAGTGTCTGCCACTAAAAGAATTATCCGATCGGATAAAATATGTACTCGATGGAATTGATTGGAATTTTATCTCTCTATCTCTCTATCTCTCTATTTCTATTTATAAAGTAATACAGGCGGGAAATTATTATTTTTTAGGCATAGAAAAATCTTGATTTGTCAAGTGCATGCTGTTTTCTATTAACTTATTATTTCTTAAATAGTAACTTTTGTGAAAGTTAAATTCATTTTATAAAGGTGTCGTTTATTTAATAAATTGATTGAATATAATTGTTTGAAATGGGGTTTAATTTTAAACAGTCATGTAGAAATATTACGACACAGATATTGCATTTTTGTTTGCTTCATGTATAAATTTCATAACGTGTATATATTTTTTTATTTAAGACGTTAATAAAGTCAAATATCGAATAATTATGTACCCAATACTATTACGAACTTTCTATTTGTAACAATCGCAGCGTTTTATATTGGATAATCATCTCTGTTGATTATCCAATAAAAATAATCGGTGAATCTCACAAAGTGCCTGCTACTGAAATAATTATCCGATCGGATGTAATCGATGGATTTGATTGTAGTTTTATATATATATATATATATATATATATATATATATATATATATATATATATATATATATATATATATATATATATATCAATTTGTCAAATACTTTTTTATTATTATAAACTTTTATGTGAACTTTCATATAATTTTTGTGAAAGTATAATTAATTTTATTAAAGTATCCTTTTGATTAATAAGTATATAACTGTTAAGGGTAGGTTTTAAGTTTAAAA
>OY744547.1:55649881-55707381 GCA_963556195.1 Sepiola atlantica
ATTTTTAAAGTTGGTTGATTTTCGTAAATGTGACAGATTGTGATTATCAGGTGGTAATAAGTAGAGAGTGTGTTCGTAAAGTTTCATTTTTAAAATATCGCCATTTTTTATAAAAACTTATCGAAAAAAATCAGTTTATACTTATTTTAAAGCAATTTCTTCTTCTAAATGAATAGAGGTGACATTTTTTTCATTTTTCATACCAATATTACTATCAAAATAAATCACTGTTATTTAAATCAATAACAAAACATAGTCTTTTGAAATATTGTATATGTACTAGAGAGCAAAGACCCAAATACATGTATTTGTATGCCTAATTTGCATAACTATTTTTAAACAGTTTATAAAAATTAATGTTTGGTGTTATTCATTTATAATTTTATTGTCCTATTTTCATATATATATATTCAATAGTGTTGTCGATATTAATAGTAATTAATTAAAATCATTTAATAAAAAAGTATAAATTACGAATTAAAAAAATTATGTTCAATAATTTTCAAGGGAGATAATTTAAATAAAACACGCTTAGTTTTGAAATGACAATTGATTTATATGTAATATATGTAATGCAAGTTATATATTAAAAAAACAACAATATAACGAGCTAGATCAATAGCCGCCAGGTGGCGGGATATTTCGGCGACTTTTTGAATGTGTAGGAGTTAAAATCACAAATTAATCTCAAACATGAAAAAATTATTTTGAAATTGTGTTGGCGAAAATTAACATATGAAAAAATCTGTATTTTTTTACCAGGCTAAAACATGGGTACAATTGTTAATCTCTTAAATAAGTGCAAAAAAGCGCACTATAGGAGCTTTGCATTTTTGGTATTTAGATATCTTCAAGGTTAATATACAAAAAACTAAGAGGTTGATGTAGTTTGCTTGAAGCATTGTTTAGTGTGTATTTAAAGAACATTTATAGAAGGCCATATACTACAGAAGTGTAACGGATAAACACGAACTGAAAACTAATTAAGACATATAATGGTGGAATGAAAAGATCAATGAAAAGGCCAGCCATAATGTTTATCTACACAATTAAGATATGGCACAATTGTGATTTTACGCCTATATACCCACATATGGTTATTAGGGCTCAGATCCCTAAAGAATAGATGGCTTTAGAAATACCGTTTTTATCATGAAAATGATAACATTACGCTTTCAAGGAACCCTCAACCGCATTCGGCGATCATTTTCAGTCAAAATATGGCCAAATTAATTATTTTGAGTACATCACTCGCTAGTACATAAAAAAAAATATATAGTAAGCAGGCTCCACATTCTCGAAACATCTATATATTAATATGATAGCGTGTGTGTTCGTGTGTCACGCGTACATCAAAAGCTCTGCGCATGCGCGCCACACCTAGATTTGGAAAAGCATTCAAGTCACCTAATTTTCATAATGTTTTCAAGTATTTTCCTTTGGCACAACGGTTAGCGACGTAGGATTATGACGTTGGGTTTATAGTTCGATCCCAACCAACCTCTATAATTTTTTTCTACATCGATAGGGGGTAGGTAGGGAGGTGACGACCGGGAAGACATATTAATACGATAGCGTGTGTGTTATTTTGTGTGTCACGCTTACATCAAAAGCAACGACCTTCCGAATCTTTGTATGCTACTCATGAATTGGAGCCAAATTTAATTTAATCTAAAGCATTGACAAAGTAAGATTTAGTCGTCAAAATATTACCTTCACATGAAATATTGTATATAAAGGATTTTGTAAATTGTTTCATGTATCGTTCATTTTTTTAAATAAATATACAAGTCAAGCTAGTAGAATATTATATAAATCGAGATTTTGTTCGTCTGTCCGTCTCCGTCGGTCACATTTTTTTAAACGTAATTAATACATCGCAGAATTTGTCTCATTTCGAAATATCAGAGATCTTAACTACTTTTAGAAATTGAAAATACTGCATTAATGGTAAATAATAAATTCCCAACTAATAAAACTGATGCCATGACTGGAAATCGAAACAGAAACCTTGAGATCTTCAGTCTTAGGTTCTACCAACGGACCTATTTGGACTTGTTTATAAGTAGAGCTTTTCTTAAAGCATTAGCGTAACAAAATAATTATAGCTTTCGGATGACGCCATCGATTTACGATTTACGTCGTGTTTTAAAAAAAGGACATGAATTCAAACATAAGCGATAATAATAAAAAAAATAAATGAATGGGTAAACATTATCAATAGCGTTTGAAATTATTTTAATAGTGTCAAACAATTGATTTTGCTCTAACTACGTATTGTATGTAGTTCTTTCACAATTATATTATCCTTCAAGCCCAGCGAAAACATGCGACCTAGGGGAGCATATATTTGCTATTTAAGAACATATATATACAGGGGGTTTCAAAAGTCTTGGGAACATTACAAATGCGTATATCTCATGAACTATTCCAGGTAGAAAAATGAAACTGGTGCCATTTTAAAGCTTGCTTAATCAAGTTTTTGTCATACTAATGATTTTCGTGTTATCTTTCCAGGTGCAGTAATGGCGTTCTCTAAACAAGACAAGGCATTTTGCGTCCTCCAATTTGCAAAGACTGAATCGTGGACATGTGTTCAGCGTGCATTTCGCAGGAAATTTAAAAAAGAAGCCCCTGAAAGGAAATCCATTGTCAGATGGCATGCTAAATTTGTGAAAGATGGGTGTTTGTGCCCAAGTAAGCGAACAGGTCGCCCTTCAACTTCAGAAGATGCAGTTGAGCAAGTTCGGACAGCCTTTCAGCGGAGCCCCCGTAAATCAGTGAGAAGAGCCAGCAGGGAACTTCAGCTTGCTCCAGCAACTGTCTGGCGTGTCTTAAGGAAACGACTGCAAATGGTACCTTACAAGCTCAAGTTGGTCCAAAAGTTGAAGGACACTGATAAGCCACTTCGCCGTGACTTTTGCATTGCAATGCAAGAGAAGTTGGAAGATAACGGCTTTGATGACCGGCTTGTTTTTAGCGATGAGGCGACCTTCCATTTGAATGGCAAAGTTAACAAGCATAACACTCGCATATGGGGTACTGAGAATCCTCATGAACTTCTTGAGCACGAGCGAGATTCACCAAAAGTGAACGTGTTTTGTGCAATTTCCAAGAAAGGTGTCTATGGACCGTTCTTCTTTGAAGAGGCAACTATCACTGGTGAATCCTATCTCAACATGCTGGAAGACTGGTTAATGGCTCAGTTGGAACAAGCAGAATCTGATGACTTCATTTTTCAACAAGATGGTGCACCACCACACTGGAGTCTTAGAGTAAGGCAGTTTCTTAACACAAGGCTGCCTGGTAGATGGATTGGGAGATCTGGGCGAGGTGATGACGTTCTCATGCCCTGGCCTCCTAGGTCTCCAGATCTTACCCCGTGTGACTTTTTCCTTTGGGGCTTTGTCAAGCAACAAGTCTATGTGCCGCCCCTTCCAAGAGATATTGACGAACTAAAGGCTCGAGTAACGGCAGTTGTGGGAACCATTGACGTCAAGATGCTGGAACGCGTTTGGCAGGAAATGGACTATCGACTAGATGTCTGTCGTGTGACGAATGGTGCTCATATTGAGCAACTTTGAAGATTCCCCACAAAACTTGAAACTTTAACCTTTAAAGTTAGAGTATCCGACAATTGTTTCAGAACCAACTATGTTTATTTTAATATAAAAGCTCTAATATATATTGAGCACTTTTGAAAAATAATGTTTTTGTTCATTTAGTTAATATTTGAACTTAATTAATTAATTATATATATATATATATATATATATATATATATATATATATATATATATATATATATATATATATATATTAGTTTTTTATCACGAAGACAATAACATTATGCATCCAGCTAGCATTTAAAATGTTACCATTGGTTTCATATGTGATGTTGGTGATTTTAGGTTGTTGTGTTTTTATGTAGCTAGGTTCGAGCATTTTTATTTTTTAAAATTAGTTTCGGAATGTATAATTTTAGTGTTATTAACTAGAATTTGTCTTTAATCAGAGGGAGGGCAGTTATGTTTTTGTAGATGTTGGTAAATTGAACTAGAGTTTACAACATGCATGATTTTAATACAAAAAAGACCATCAGAAAAATTGAAAAAGTAAAAAAGGTATAATTAAACAGTCGAATTCTGTTATTTTTAACAATGTGTGCATAAATGAGAAAATACTGCCTAAATACACACACACACACAATATATATATATATATATATATATATATATATATATATATATATATATATTTTAACAATGTGTGCATAAATGAGAAAATACTGCCTAAATACACACACACACAATATATATATATATATATATATATATATATATATATATATATATATATATATATATATATATATATATATATATATATATATAAAATAAACATAGTTTGAGTCTCCGACAATTGTTTCAGAACGTCTTCGGCTCCTCCTCAGGGATACACTCATTATACATCCAGCGAGCATTAAATCACGCTCAGGCGATCAACTTTAGAATAGTTATAGATTTTATTCCTATATTTTCCAATCTTCACACAATGTGTCTTTGGAGAGCTTGAATCTCCTGCATAAACTGTTTTTGTGTCTAACTTTGTTGCAATGAATTGGATGTAAACGACGTTCAATTTGGAGGTAATTAATATACACCATGCTTATTTTTGTTGTTGATGTCAAAGCTTTTAATTAAATAACTGCGTCATGTTACGATGATATTTTCGTCTTTTCCAGGGAGGCCGGAAATCCCCTCTACAACACGATCGCCTAGAACAAATCCCACCACCACCAGACGAACGCCAATTGTCTATCCCACCACAAGGGCGAGAACATCAGCACCACGTCCGACTCGGCCGCGTACAACTTGGCCACGCCCAACCCGACCGCGTCCAACGACACCCCGACCGACAACACCGCAACCGACAGCACGTGCCGTAGTGCCTTCAAGACCACACCCCAGCTGGACATATCCGTCTAGGCCTCGTATACACAGACCTCTACAGATAGCTCCAAGTAACTAATGTTCATTTCAATATTTGTTTCAATATTTCTCTGGTTCGTCTACTTTGCACAACTTTGCGCAGAGGCTAGGCTGCTTGTACGAATCAAGGACACGTCCTCGACAATCAGCCCGACGGAGTCTAGGCCATCGTGTAAATTAGATAGCTTTGCTTCTGTCGGGTCTAGGTGTTGTTCTATGCAGTTTTAGTAGGCCCATCTTCCCATGCTTTACCTTCTCTCTTTGAGAAAGCGGTTAGTTTATTACTAATCGCCTGAGGCGTTCCTACTGGAGAATGCCAACGGAGCTGCTGAGGCATTTTTTTGCAGGCCAGAGTGCACTTGCTCTAGTGCACTGTCTTTTGAATCCCCCCTGTCTGGCCTCCTGTTGAGATAAATAACTCCCCTGGTTCGTCAACATTCAAAGTCAGTTCATGTATGCTTTAGGAGAATAATTACTCGAGCTCCGAACTAGGATCAAGTGGTCCAATCAATGGCTATTACTGATCATCGTTGCGACGTTCAATAAAAGCCACACCTCACATTAAACTAAACCTCGCGCCACAGAAAGGCAGCATCTTGATCTATTTTTCATGCTGTATCCAGGTGTGATTGCAATGCATACGTTCATACTGAACGACAATAAAATAAAGATTTTTGGACATTGATTATCCCTTATACATAACTCTTGTACAGCCTATCTGTGAGTATGCCATCAAGCAACAAATCCTAAAGCGTACACCTAAAGCGTGTTCAACAGTTGGCAACCAGGACGGTAAAAGGACTTTTCACACCTACGTACGAAGAGCGTCTCCAAATCTATTCTAACTTGAGCAGCAAAGAATACGAGGAGACCTGATTCTGTAGCCTTTTGGCTAAGATCAAAGTGTAGTATCTGTTCCGATGGATACTACACCCCATAGACTGGTATTGTCTTGGACTTTGGGGCTTGATTTACGCCGGTCTATGGGTTTGTTCTGTGCAGTTCTAGGATGTCCACCCTCCCAGGCTTTTCCTCCCCTCTTTGGGGAAGAGTAAGTTTATTGCTTACTGTCTGAGGCGCCCCTACCGGGGAATGCCGACGGAACTGCCCAGGCAATTTTTAATGGCCAGAGTTCTCACCTTCTCGAGCGCTGGTTTATCAAATCCCACTTTCCCGACCTTGTGTCACATCTTACCGCTGTGGGAGGTAGATAAATAAAATAAATCTACGTCGTGGTCTCCATGGGTACCCACAAAAGATGTACCACTATCGCTTCCGGCTCAATAGAAGAACGGCGCCATTCTCTGTCCGTGTTTCTGCTTCATGGAACAACTTGTCCACAGCGAACTGGTGACTTCTCATCACGAGCTAAGTGGTCTGACCGATCAGTAGCTATTACTGATTATCCTCACATTAAACTTAATCTCGTGCCACAGAAAGGCAGCATTCTCTGTATGTGTTTCTGCTCCGTTGAACAACCTGCCAGAGGAGGTTGTGACGATGACTACCATATCCATGTTTAAAGCTCCTTGGACAAAACATTCAAACTGTATGTGGATGTAAATAGGAGAGTTGATCTTGGGTTTACTTTCAGCAGCCACGTAACTCTCGCTTCCCTTATTTTGTGCTTTAGTCCTCACATTTCATTAGCGATGTTTCTGACAAAGGGGGAATAATTGCTGTTTTCTGGGTCGGAATATATATCTATCTAACACTTATTGTTATCTAGTTTTAGACCTTGAAGTGGTAATTTATTTTAGTTTCTTACATCAAGTGGCTTCATATCTTGTCTGGATCGATTTCCATTATAAGAGATGTTCACCTGTCTCTTTACATGGCTTGTTGCACTATGCTTTTTTGACAAATAAATTTGATTTAATTTGACATTTAACCCTTTTGTAGGACCACAGAAACCGATTATTTGTTCCCTATAGATTATGTAGATGGTGGTTAGAGTTTAGCTGTTTTTTGTTGTTTTTATGGAAATCGCTCGAGACAAAGCATGAAGCCACTTTATGTAAGGAGCTAACAAGAAAAAATATGATTATCACAAAGACAGGAAATGCTTATTGGCCTTACTTTTGAAAAAAAAACACAAGGCTATAGGTAGGAGGAAAACAGTCAGTAGGAAGAGAGTTCCACAAGCCTGCAGTTCTTGGAAATAAGTTACTAGAATAGGAAGCTGTATTACAATGAGATATCAACACATCGAATTAATGGAGACCACTAGACCAACGAGTCAAACGAGCTGGAACAAAAGAAGCAGAGAATAGACCAGACAATTCTGAAGCACACGTGCAATAGTACTATTTATAGAAAAGACTGAGACTAGCAACCTCACATCTGTGTGAGAGTGAGGGTGTAGAGATGAAAAAAGGGTGGGGCCAATCAAATTACAGATATGTTACTGAACCTTATCAAGAACCCTCAAATGGAACGGAGATTCACCAGCCCAAATATGACAACAGTACTCCATACATGGTTTGATAGTAGATTTGTAGATTTGTAGAGGTGTGAGAAAGTGTTTGGAGCGATAGAGAGACATGACTTTACGAGAAGCAGAAAGAGCAATGGATCTAATATATGAACTATAGGAAACATTTGACGAGAAAGTAAGACAAGAGCAGAGCCATACATGAAAATCCCAGGAAAAAAGGGACACGCCTACGATTGAATAATGCGAGCTGTATTTTGTAGATTGCATGTAGCAGTAATTCGTTTTCTTTCCCTTTTTTCTTTCGTTGGAGACATATTTTCTTTCTTCATAATAGCTATCGTAAACGTGATTATATAAACGTGATTAATAAAGAACAGTACACAATGAAGTGGTTTTTACAATCGTTTTAATCGTAGTAGTTTTTATTTACATTACACATGTATACACACTTAATACCTCAAACCATCCCCCATGAAGGGGCAGCTATCCAAAAACATTAACCGCCCACTCTGTCAATTTATAAAGAGAGAAATATCTGATCTGCTGATTCGCTACGTCTCACACACCGACTTTCTGTTTGTTTGGCGGTTTCGTTGTTTTGTTTTACGGCATATCAACCGTGTTCGAGTTATATTAGGCCGAATACAATCATTTTGGTTAGTTTTTATGGTTCAAGTTCTATATATCTTCAAATGTTTATTCATAGTCTGGTTGTTTTGTAAAAGAAAATTGTTGTTGTTGTGTTTTAGCTTTGCAGAACATGATTGAGTTTTGCAATGGTAAAGAAAAAAAATAACATCGATGTTTTGTGCATTTTTAACAGGAATTCTTTCTGTTCGTGACGCACTCATTTCCCATGGTAAATGCAGTATATATGAGCTGAAGTAAAAATTATAGACAAAAGTATTGTGAAGAGTAAGACGTCTCAAAGAAGCATATATATATATATATATATATATATATATATATATATATATATATATATATATATATATAGTCTCCGAAGTTTTTCAACCATATGAAAAAAAAACAAGAAAAAACATTTTAGTCCTAAGTCGTTCGGTGGAAAATCACTTTTTTGTAAGTCAATTTACTTTTTGCAGTCACTATATTAGTTTGCTTCCAAGAATTTACGCTAGTCTTAACATTATTTAAGGGATCATCAGTTGTTTACCATGAAAAACTGTTTCGGGAAATTAAAAAGAAAACCATATTTAATTTCATGGCTTCCCAGCAGAGTTGATCAGACCCCACTTCCCTTAAAAAACACATATATATATATATATATATATATATATATATATATATATATATATATATATATATATATATATATATATATATTTGTGTGTGCAATTGACAATGGCTGGGTTTTTAAGACCTCTCTTATTTCTTCTTGTTATTTTTGCACACGGTAGAGATAAGGGGGCCGAACATTTCATAGCTGTCCCTGGTTAACCTCTGTCATAACCAGTGTGCCACGTTCAGAGGGAGGAATTTTTCACCATTTCTCACTTCTTCCCGCCTGGTGTTCAAACGGGTTGAGAGGTTCTTTTTATCCTGGGTGTCGACCTGTTACTCTTAAGTCTTCTTTTTGTTCATCTTTTTCATAATTTTCTTCATTGTCAACGACTTCTTATTGCTTATTTAGATAATGTAGACAATGTGGCTCCGTCTACAATCCGGAGGACGTGTTGGATGACCTTAGAAGATGGCGCAGCATTTTTTGATAAATTGGTCAGGGTTTACTTCGTATGAGAAGTATTCTCATGTCATGGTGTCCTGAAAACTCTTTGTATAGAGAGACCGGAAACACCCGAGGATGGCATTTAATTTCTCTCCACGTGGGAGTGTGTGTCTATGTGTGTATGTGTGTGTGTGTGTATGTGTGTTTGTGTGTGCGTGTGCGTGTGTGTGTGTGTTTCTACAACAAAACATAACACTACAGTATACATACGTCATGATTGCTATCAAGTTCTAGAGTTGAGTTTTTCCCTTCCTTGTGGCTCTTCAGTAGGACAACTCCAGTTACAGGATTCAAAAACCAAGTCACTTGTATACGTACAACAATTCTGTGACTGAATCGCGCACACATCGTACAAATATCACATCACAGGCAAAGATATGATTCTCAGAAGAAACCTTCTTTTCTCAACCATAGATGCAATCATCACACTCGCAATTCAATTACCGAGTAGATGTGTCACAACAGGATTCACAATCTTACCCGATCCACGCCATCCGACAACTTTACAAACAAAACGGCTTCTTAGCCTTTTAGCCAAGATCAAAGTGTAGTATCTGTTCCGATAGATACTACACCCTATAGACCGGGGTTGTCTTGGCCTTCGGAGCTTGATTTACGCCGGTCTATGGGTCTGTCCTGTGCAGTTCTAAGAGGTCCACCCTCCCAGGCTTCGCCTCCCCTCTTTGGGGAGGAGTAAGTTTATTGCTTACTGTCTGAGGCGCCCCTACCGGGGAATGCCGACGGGGCTGCCCAGGCAATTTTTGATGGTCAGAGTGCTCACCTCTCGGGCGCTGGCTTTTCAACCCCCACTTTCCGACCTTGTGTCACATACTCCTATTGTGGGTAGGTGTTGAATAAACAGCTTTGCTGCTTCGTATGCAAGTGATCCTGGTTTCGAATCATGGGTCCGTATGTGGCCTACTGAATAACCCGAAGAGGACTTCCTGTTGGCTACCTGATTGTGTTTAGACTGTGGTATTATGTTGTGATTGTACCATACCGCTGTTTAATATTGTTAAAATATTGATAGGCAGTGAAAGTATTTTGTTTTCAACCAAAAAAATGAATACCCCTGACTGAAACAAATGAACCAATACCAGAGAATTATCCGATCTTAATGAAATTTTTAATATTTATTAATGAAAAATGTTGATACGAAATATTTATTTTATTAAAAAAACGTATAGATTTTTAGGGCACTTAAATTACTTTACCACCTCTTCGTCATAAGGAGAAAACACTCTTTATTATTATACCCATAGTCGAAACTCAGATGACACCCTTAAGCTGCGAGTGAAAAAATGTTTCAAATGCAGTTAGAAGCTTTGAATTAATTCTTTTACATTTCAATGTTTGTTATTTCAGTATGATTTTCTACCGAGAGCTCTTCTTTGCATTCGGACCTTCACAATGTTATCTCTTTGGAAAGGTGGTCACTGACTTTCGACTATGGGTATAATAAGATGCATTTCGTATTTAACATGAAAAGGGGATTCGGTAATTATAGTGAACTAAGAAAGTTTTGTTTTATAAAAAAAACATTTATATTAACATTCATTTATTACTAGCAGGGCTACTCGGCGTTGCCCGGGACAAAAGTGTGACATATTTGTATTAACACATTTATCTCTTTACCTCTCTATCTTTCCATCTTTCCCCTCACCCGTTTTTCCCTCCCTCGTTTTCCCCTCTCATTATTCCCACCCCTGTTCTTCCGCGCCCCTTCTTTCTTCTTCGCCCAGCCTATTCCGTTCTCTAGACATATATTTTTTATAGATTACTCAAATCGGCGTAAGGGAAATAACTTTTCGAAAAAAAAATCAGAATTACTTCCATTTTGTTAGTACATGGAAATTACAAAAAATCACCACCCCCTGACGTAATCGGCGGTAGTTTAGGGTCAAAGAATGAGTATTCTTATCTAAATGTTAAATATTATTCATTCTGGGCAACGCCGATCAAGAATGTAGCAACTTTGTGAGTGTTTCTTTTGTAGTATTTTTAAAAACTTTTAGCTGGACTTACATACATACACACATACACTTCCCTTTATATAATAGATTTATTAATAAAACACTGCAAATTTCATTTTTGATCGAATAATTCTCTTTATGGTGGATTATTTTCCAATCAGTAGTTAGAGTTACGATTAGGTCTAAAAACAAATACTTCTACATTCATTGTCCGTCTTTATGTAAATATTTGTCTAAAATTAAATATCTTTTTCCCCCTTTATTTTTTTTAGGTATTATTAGTTTTGGTTTCGATTTGTTATCGATGGGAGCCTATCGAACCAATATGATCTACAAGTTCATCGATTATCTCCTCCCATTTAGTGGATACGGCCGTTTCGGTGTGGTTTCTCACGCCTACTGTCCAGAGGATCTCAACATTCCTATCAGCCGGGTTCCCCAGGACTTGAGAGGCAGCCGCAGGGATCACCTGGGCGGATCTAGCAGCGGCGTGACGGCCGGTATTGGGCAGAGAAGCGCCCCTGACCTCGTCGACGTTGTCCGCAAGATGAGATACGACTTCCAATACGCGGAGCACCGTGACGCCGTTTCGGGTTACATGGCCCGACGGGTCGGCGTCATCTTTCTAGACCCGGCCGTCACGGCAGTCACCGGCGAACTGCTATCCGAAGTCGAACGAATGGTGCGACAAGGCAACGAACTGTTTGTTATTAACGTCGGTCAGGACGTCTGGACGAACCCAGAGTTTCTTTCCGTCATGGGCAGCGACTCGGTTGGTAGCAACATTATTACCATACCGACCTACGAGGATTTGGTGTTTAGGGCTCAGCATTATCCGTTCCAGTTCCGATCGATGTGTGATGGTTACATGCCTTAACAAATGGACATTTTTTTCTTTTCTTTTTTTTTTTTCTAAAAAGAGACTGTTACTCTTTTCATCGGGACGATATAAGTTTTAAAGATATACGGATATTTATTTTTTTTTAAGTTTCTAGCAAAACAGATTTTAAAAATAATCCATATTATTTTTGATGTATTTCAAAATGTTGATAAATAAAATTATTATCTATTTAAAAAAAATACTTCGTTTTGTTTTTTTGTAGAAAGCATCAATGATGAAATATTTAAACATATTAAACTTTCTTTTCGCAGCAAGAGATATGTTTCACCGTGTATATTACAACGTCTATATAAATGAAATTGGTATACACATAGCTGATGCACCATGTTTCCGTGAACTTGCGTCATCAACGTTCGGGCAGGTCTTGGAAGCGCCTAAGAGTTGACGAAACTATTAACCAAGAAACATTCTTGGCCTTTTGGCTAAGATCAAAGTGTAGTATTTGTTCCGATGGATACTGCAGGCCTGTCCTGTGCAGTTCTAGGAGGTGCACCCTCCCAGGCTTTGCCTCCCCTCTTTGGGGAGGAGTAAGTTTATTGCTTACTGTCTGAGGCGCCCCTACCGGGGAATGCCGACGGGGCTGCCCAGGCAATTTTTAAATGGCCAGAGTGCTCACCTCTCGAGCGCTGGCTTTTCAAACCCCACTTTCTCGACCCGATCTTGGGTCACATCTTACTTGTGGGAGTAAGATAAAACTGTCCTTGTGCCTAACTCCTGGGGAGGAGTAAATAAAACATGTATATAAAAACAGTTTGTTTTCGTTTAAATTAGAAAACAAAACAAAAACAAATTGCTTAAAACAGTTGTTGCGGTGTTTATATTAACAAGAAAGAAATGTAAAAAAAAAAACATCGAAAATTGTAAAAAAACATTGAAAAAAAACAAAACAAAAAAACATTTGTTTAACAAATCAAACAAAATCATCATTTGAAACTTTCAGGTGCACAAACAAAAAAACATTTTTAAAAAACATTTGATTAACAATGGTTCCTTTGACAAAAAAGAACAAAAATAAACATCTAATTACTAACAGTTGTTTAGCTATGGCTTCTTCGTTCTTTATTTGTATATATGTATTTTAGTTTGATTTTCTTCGTCGTAATTTATCGGCTGCCAGTCTTCAATTTAGCGTTTGGCAGTTTTCGCCTCACCAACGCTCGGGCGCTTTCGAGACCTGCCCAAACGTTGACGACGCGAAATCACGGAAACATGGTGCGTCAGCTGTAAGAGTACCATAAACTTATCATATTATATCTTTTTAAATTAAACATTGTTAAAACCTTTAAGTCGATATCATTTTTCTGCCACCGGGGCATACAAATGCTTGTATACTCAAAAAAGAAATATCGATCGGATTAAATATAGAAATACTTGATAGGAACTAAAAAAAAAAGTACACAGTCGAAAGGAAACCTATTTTCGTATCAAAACAGATTTAAGTATCTTGTTTGTAGGAATGAAGCTATCGATTACCCAATTTGACAAACAGACTGCCTTTACTTAATTATATAGAGGTGACTTAGTGTACGTATCCGGAGTTGCCATGTAATGTTAATTCCTTTATTTGAATTAAGCTGGGTTGTTTTTCAAAAAAAAATTAAATTAAATGCCTGGAATTAAATTATTACTTGAAGAAAATTTTAAGTAAATTATAAGTATTTCTTGTTGCTTAAAAATGCAGATGCCGACAGCCGGGATTAAGTATTCAGTCTTAAACTCTCGCATCTAACCCTAACCATAACCATAACCATAACCATAACCATAACCATACACCTAACCCTAACCCTAACCATAACCATAACCATAACCATACACCTAACCATAACCATAACCATACATCTAACCATAACCATAACCATAACCCTAACACATCTGACATATTTCGCTCGTAAATATAATGATGTTAATTTAAACAGCTTCCAAAAACCCTAATCCTAACCCTAACCCTAACTCTAACCATAACCATACAGCTAACCCTAACCCTAACCCTAACCCTGACCCTAACCCTAACCCATCTGACATATTTCTCTCGTAAATATAATGATGTTTATTTCAACAGCTTCCAGAAACCCTAATCCTAACCCTAACCTTAACTCTAACCATAACCATACAGCTAACCCTAACCCTAACCCTAACCCTGACCCTAACCCTAACCCATCTGACATATTTCTCTCGTAAATATAATGATGTTTATTTCAACAGCTTCCAGAAACCCTAATCCTAACCCTAACCTTAACTCTAACCATAACCATACAGCTAACCCTAACCCTAACCCTAACCCTGACCCTAACCCTAACCCATCTGACATATTTCGCTCGTAAATATAATGATGTTAATTTAAACAGCTTCCAAAAACCCTAATCCTAACCCTAACCTTAACTCTAACTATAACCATACAGCTAACCCTAACCCTAACCCTGACCCTAACCCTAACCCATCTGACATATTTCGCTCGTAAATATAATGATGTTAATTTAAACAGCTTCCAAAAACCCTAATCCTAACCCTAACCTTAACTCTAACCATAACCATACAGCTAACCCTAACCCTAACCCTAACCCTGACCCTAACCCTAACCCATCTGACATATTTCGCTCGTAAATATAATTATGTTAATTTAAACAGCTTCCAAAAACCCTAATCCTAACCCTAACCTTAACTCTAACCATAACCATACAGCTAACCCTAACCCTAACCCTAACCCTGACCCTAACCCTAACCCATCTGACATATTTCGCTCGTAAATATAATGATGTTAATTTAAACAGCTTTCAAAAACCCTAATCCTAACCCTAACCTTAACTCTAACCATAACCATACAGCTAACCCTAACCCTAACCCTAACCCTGACCCTAACCCTAACCCATCTGACATATATCTCTCGTAAATATAATGATGTTTATTTCAACAGCTTCCAGAAACCCTAACCCTAACCCTAACTCTAACCCTAACCCTTACTCTAACCATAACCATACACCTAACCCTAACCCTAACCCTAACCATAACCATAACCATACACATAACCATAACCCTAACCCATCTGACATATTTCGCTCGTAATTATAATGATGTTAATTTAAACAACTTCCAAAAACCCTAACCCTAACCTTAACTCTAACCCTAACCCTAACCATAACCATACCCCTAACACATCTGACATATTTCGCTCTTTATTATAATGATGTTTATTTCAACAGCTTCCAACAAGTCAAGTAACGCTGCTTTAATTTCCTATTCTCTCTCTTTCTCTCGAAAAAATAGACTTGCAGGACACGCAAGTGATACTTTCTGTATATTACGATATTTATATAAATGCAATTACAACATTATATTTATTAAAAATAAATAATAATGAATATATTAACTTTTTAACCTTTTTGAAGTTGATATAATTTTCTGTGGTCTGACACTGGTGCATTAAAATATTGTCTATCACCTCAAAAATATCAATCAGACTAAATAGAGAAATCGGTAAAATTGTTTGGAAGTAACATGTTATTCTTAAGACATACTCAAAAGGATCAGATCGTTTTAGCAAAATAGATTTACGTATTAATTTTGATAACGAAAATCGACTAACTTTATTTTATTATATAGAAAGAAAGAGATTTTGTAATGTTTATTCATATTCTTTTTACATTTAATTTTGTAATGTTTACTCATATTCTTTTTACATTTAATTTTGTAATGTTTACTCATATTCTTTTTACATTTAATTAAATAAAATATGAAAAAAAACTAGTACAAGGCAGCTAAAGTTGTTTTAATAGCGAAGGAGGTTTCTAGATGGAGGGGTTTGAGTGGCGCTCTAAAGGGGGCGGGCTAATATCGGAAGTCGATGAAACCACGGGACTTCCGACAGAGGGTGTCTCATCCCTTTTTTTTTGGCTGACAAACGAAGCAAAAGGACACGAAAACGTCGCCGTTCCCGGGCAGCAGTGGAGCTTAGGACGATCGCGTACATTGTAACGAAACAGACGATTTATCTGTCTATCTGTTTATCGGTCTCTTTCTCTCTCTTTTTTACACGCGTACGAAGCTTTCTGTTTCTATTTTAAATAAAACCTTTATAAACCAAACAACAAGTGTCCACGTGTCTTTTTTTTTTCAACAACCGAAAATCAGCCTGAGTTTCACCACGACGACGACGAGAGGATCATCTCGCTTTATTTATCTACCTCCCACAAGGTAAGATGTGACACAAGGTCTGGAAAGTGGAATTAGATAAGCCAGGGCTCGAGGTGAGCATTCTGGCCATTTAAAAATTGCCTGGGCAGCCCCGTCGGCATTCCCGGTAGGGCGCCTCAGACAGTAAGTAATAAACTTACTCCTCCCCAAAGAGGGGAGGCAAAGCCTGGGAGGGTGCACCGCCTAGAACTGCACAGGACCAACAACCCCTAATAGACCGGCGTAAATCCAGACCCAAAGGCCCGGACGATACCGGTCTATTAGGTGGGGTAAAAATACCCCTCGCGTGCGGTTGTCAACACCGTCGGGTTACAACGAAAACACGGGTGTACAACGGTATGGCGTAAAGTGACAGTTTTTCTTTTTAAATCTACGCGATATATGTATCTATATTTATGGTGTTTCTGTCTGTCTGTCTGTCTGTCTGTCTGTCCGCATGTATCTCTTTTAGAATGGGGATGAAAATAAAAACAAGGCCGTATGCCAAGATCAGACAACTTTTGTCGGATAAAATTTTACGAGGAATTTAATGGTGGTATTAATTTTGATATGATGTTAATGCACTTTTTTTTAAAGAAAAACTATCAGGTCCTTTTTTTTTTTCGAGAAAGTCGTGATTTCTTTTTTTGGTATCTATTCTAAAATGTTTGAGATCTTGGTACTGATATCGATCCTGAACCAGCTTTCGTGACGTTCGACTCGGAATCGTTCGGCTGTCCTACGCAAACGACCGAGTGTTGACGAGCCGAAGCAGCGAGCAGCCGATAACTTTGTTACAAAGTGAAAATAAGTGCTTTCGAAGACGGATTTTTGTCAGGAAGTTTTTTTGAAGGAAATAAACCTAAAATGAATTACAAACAGCTTTGCACTGCAGTATCATCGCGAGAAAGTAAAAATAAATAATAAAATTTAAAAAATATGTCGTGATAAAAGTAATTTTGGTAGGTATTTTTATTTTTTTTCAAAAAAAATTCCATGTAAATAAAAATACAGTATTCATTTTATAACAGTAACTTCGTTATGTTTTTTCCTGTTGTTTCTTTCAAAAAATTCATGTAAATATGTTTAATTTTCTTTGTTGATTCTTTAAAAAATTCCTTACCCTAACCCTAAACCTAAACCCTAACTCTAAACCCTAAACCCTATCCCTATCCCTAACCCTAAACCGTAACCCTAACAAAAAATAAATAAATAAACAAGCAAAACATTATGATCATAGGATGCAGCACCGTATCAAAAATGTCGCCTGGTACAAATCGGCTCGTCAACTCTCAGGCGTTTGCGTAGAACAGCCGAACGCTTCCGAGTCGAACGTCACGAAAACTGGTTCAGGATCGATAAGAGCACCGAGATCTTCATTCCCCACCTTGTATCGAATTTTGCCCACGCGCGCCAAACAGCAGTAAATCCGATTTCATCCATCACAGCAGAATAAGCCACACTTAAAGAAGCGTGACTTTCCGCAACTTAAGTCTTAAATAAAAAAAAATATTTTTAGAAAATAATAAATTAATTGCTAATCTATATTTTCCGAAATATTATAATTATTTTTTTATATGAAGAACAGAACTTCCCATTAGTGTAACACATAACAACTAGACTGCTTCCCTGCTCACAACAAGATGGTCGTCTTAAAATGCAATGCCAACAAATACTTGTCTTAAACCGTCTCCGTAAATAATCGAACTGTGTTAATCCTGCTTGTTTGTGTGTCCCCGTGCACACTGTATGACGTCAGAATGGGATAACATCACAAGGGGGGGGGGTCATCCACTAAGACAGAAATGGAAGACCTTGGTAAACTCCTTTGTAACGTCGTAAATTGAAGATGTAATCGTTTTGTGACGTCATTCATTAAAGAGGGAGTGGGGGGGCATAAAGAACGTCTTTTATGACGTCATAAATAGATATCAGCATCGTTTTGTGACGTTATAGAATAAAGGGACTGAAGAGATCCTTTATATGATGAAGTAACAAACGGATGATAACAGTCATTCAAACAAAGAATATTGACAATCGACTCCATATATATATATATATATATATATATATATATATATATATATATATAGACATGAAATAGTAATATATATATATATATATATATATATATATATATATACATATATAGACATGAAATAGTAATATATATATGTATATATATATATATTATAATTTCATGTCTCTCTCTCTCTCTCTTTATATATATATATATATATATATATATTACTATTTCATGTCTATATATATATGTATATATACACATATATATATTACTATTTCATGTCTATATATATATATATATATATATATATATAAGAAAGTTTATTTTGTTTTTTGAATCTGGTTTGAAATTCAAATTTAACCGGTATTTTCTGCGAGACTGCATCCCACGGACCCTTCATATGCACGCTTAGACTTGAGTTGAGCACGGTTCTGAAGAAAGAAGAGTTCCCGAAATATTATATCATACGGAGTTTCCACCAGACCATCTTGATACAGGTATTACATAACATTGTAACATCGTGTAGATAGACAGATATATGCGTGTTTAAGAATATATATATATATATGTGTGTGTGTATGTATACATTGTATTAAGAGTGAAACTATTTAATTTGTTCCACCATTATATGTCTTATTTGCTCCAACTTGTGTCTATCCGTTACACCTCTGCATTGTATTGCCTTCTAAGTATCATATATATATATATATATATATATATATATATATATATATATATATATATATATATATATATAGGACAGTTTTTATTATATTCCAATAACCATGGTTTGTTTTATTACTTTTATTTTTATTTTTTCATATTTCCAAAAATGTAACATTTCTGTGAGATATATTTAACGGTCCGTTTCATTTGTCTTGTGCCAAACAACATTTTGTATGTCAATATCGTCTCTGCAACTACAAAATCATCAGAAAAAATTCACAAGGAGTAAAAAGTTCTTCGATTAAAGTGTCTTCAAAAAACCTACACTATACAGTGCTTCATTTTGGGGTGAAAACAAAAAACAAAAAACAAAAAACAAAAGAGACAACAAAAAACTCACACGTGGGAGATCACACTATTACGCCAAAGGAGACTACAAAGTAAAAGGAACTGATGGTATATGGTAATACATATATTGCCATTAATAATTATATATATATATAGTGTTATAATGAAGATTATAAATCCCAGAAGAAAATCTGGGTATGAGAGCTCAATGTAATAAACAGAGCAAGAATAAAATTAAAATAAAATAATACGGGATCACATAATCACCGGTGCAATAATTTATTTCGCCTCTGTGGTCTTGTCAAGCATCCAAGCGAGGTGATTACATTTTTGAAATTGAAAAAGAGAAATTCACACTCACCATTTCAATATACATATAGAGAGAGCGACAACATATTTAATACATATTTTGAGAGAATAGGAAATGAACTATTTAAGACGTAAATTGAGGGGGGGAGTGACAACATATTTAATATATATATAGAGAGAGACGGACCGTTAAAAAATCTATCTCACAGAAATTTTATATTTTTTGGAAATGTGAAAAAATAAAAATAATAAAATAAAACCATGGTTATTGGAATATAATATAAACGGACTTAAATATATATATATATATATATATATATATATATATATATATATATATATATATATATATATATATATATATATATATTTAAAAAAAAACCATAACCATGTAATTTGTCAAAATAAATAAATAATATTTATTTATTTTAAACTAAGCTTTCGAATATAAAATATTCCTCGTCAGAGCAAAGTGCTTTTTTTAATTTTTTTTTATTCATAGTCTGGTGTTATTCACTTGGTGAGAAAGAAAATGTCCGGTGTTATCGACTTGTTGGTGAGAAAGAAAAATGTCCGGTGTATATATATATATATATATATATATATATATATATATATATATATATATATATATATATATATATATATATAATTATTTTCACAATCAGACAACGCCGCAGCCCACAACCTATGAAAGAAACAAACCGGAAGTCCTAGACTCGAGTTTCGCCCTCCTTTGGGCTCATCAGTGGCAGAGTACTCGCTTACCATGCAAGTGACTCGGGTTTCGAATCCTGAGTTCGGATGTGTTCTACTGATGAGCCCAAAGGAGGGCGAAACTCGAGTCTAGGACTTCCGGTTTGTTTCTTTCATAGGTTGTGGGCTGCAGCGTTGTCTGATTGTGGAAATAATTATATATATCATCTCACATTCAAGAAATCTAATATATATATATATATATATATATATATATATATATATATATATATATATATATATATATATATATTCGAAGAACTTTCCGTCTATGAAATACATTACAACAGGACTGTTTACCTGCAGTCTTCAAATCCAATGGCAACAACTATTTGTCATAAAACGCCCTTATAATAATCACATTTTGTTAATTTTATTTGCAATCCTCTGATAATATTCTTCATCATTCAACTGACAAACGATCGATCTAATTAACACTTATACTTGAGTGACTTTTGGCCTTGATAAGTGGTATCTTAATAATAAAATAAAAGACTGAAGGTTATTTGTACTAAATATGTTCGAATTGCAGAAAGGATTGCCAATTTTATTAACGATTGTATGGGTGGCATTTTATGGGGGGGGCAGTCTGTAGCTGAAGAGACTTTAGCAGGTTAATATCGGTTATGTTAGATGTCTATCGCCCTGTTTGGAGCAAACGACCAATGTGAACATTGCATTCAGTTTGAGGTTCGATTTCGAAACAGTTGGAAATATTAACATTCGTATTAAAACGAGATGAAATGAGGCTGCTTATCTCCCTTAGATTGAATGAGAGAGGTTGCCTCCCTTGGATTTAATTGCAGCACAAATGTTGGCAATTTGATTTATGTGTCTGAGTAATTTACTCCTCTCCAGGAGTTAGGCACAAGGCCAGTTTTTATCTTACTCCCACAAGTAAGATGTGACCCAAGATCGGGTCGAGAAAGTGGGATTTGAAAAGCCAGCGCTCGAGAGGTGAGCACTCTGGCCATTTAAAAATTGCCTGGGCAGCCCCGTCGGCATTCCCCAGTAGGGGCGCCTCAGACAGTAAGCAATAAACTTACTCCTCCTCAAAGAGGGGAGGCAAAGCCTGGGAGGGTGGACCTCCTAGAACTGCACAGGACAGGCGTGCAGTATCCATCGGAACAGATACTACACTTTGATCTTATGTGTCTGATTCTCTTTACTGGACGGTTAGGTCAAAACAGACCTACACGGCGTAGACATTTAGAGTTGCGTCGCTCCATAGAATGTCTTCATCAGATAATGTATCTAGAATGTACCCTGATTTTGAGATGGCTAAAAAAAAACATTCAATAACCTAGGGCGTCCCAACAACAACTTACGGTAATAATTACTATTATCGACATGAATTATTTTTCAGGAAAAACCTTTAGAAAATTAGTCAAAAAGAATTTGTTTCGCTTTACATACTTATTTGTGACCTATTTGCGCTAAAAATTAATATTTAAAGGAGGTTTTAAGCAATTAAATTTGCCGTAAATAGCGATTGTGAGTTAAATAATCCGGTTATGTACTTACTTCCTGTAATGGCTGAACGCGGATTATTTTACTCAGTCACAATTTACTGCAAATAAAATTTTAATAATTAAATATTACTTTTTAACGCAAATAGGCCACAGATGAGTAACTAAATTTTTTTTGGACTAATTTCTTAACTGCTTACTACCTAGCTCTACTTACGTATCGAGCACTGTTGAAGTAAATACTGAAAATTGACACATAAAAAATTATATCTCCTTATAATATTTTATGTGGATACAGGAAGTACTAATATATATATATATATATATATATATATATATATATATATATATGTGTGTGTGTGTGTGTGTGTGTGTGTGTATATATATATATATATAACATTTATACATACATATAATATTTATAAATAAATATTAAATTATTTATACCTATATATATATATATATATATATATATATATAATATTTATAAATAAATATTAAACTATTTATTTATATATTTATACTCGCTATTTACAAAGGTAAATTCCTTTTTAATTATTAGCTGATTCCCTCTTGACTGCAAATCAGTGGCGATTTGTGATCGGAGTTCGCGCCCGCCGACTGTTGAGAATTAACTTCCTGCACTGAAGATTGCGTTAGCATGAAACATCGATCTCTGTAGGTAATAAATAATTAATATATATATATATATATATATATATATATATATAAATATTAATTAATTATTTATTACCTACAGAGATCGATGTTTCATATATATATATATATATATATAAGTTAGGTATATGCACATGTTTATATATTTGTATGTATACGATTATCTCCTAATTAAATGATTATTATGAATTTTACGACACTGCCACTTTGTGTAAGGGGCCATAATGTGGGCTATATTCACATTGATTTAGCTTCACGCAAACAGGGTAAAAAAGTTGTTGTTTTTTAAATGTAGCAAAAAAGTTTTTTTAATTTTAAAAATAAAAAAAATGGATATGAGATTAAACGCTCTGATAATAACCCACTTAATGTTTTCCAAAGTAATGTTTATACAATAAGGTGATTTACATGTTTTTTATGTCCATGGATTAACATCTGATTATCTCTCGGTGTGGTTCAAATGATATCTATATATATTCCAGTAGAGGGGCAGAGGGAGTCAATTTGGTTTCTGTTGTTCTCAGAGATATAGTGTTCCTTGGACCCTAAGCTTATGGATTGTGGTCGGTTGGAAGATATATTTGTCTTGATTTGCAGGCCTGTTGATTAGTATACGAAAACGAGTATCATTTTAATATTTCTCACAAACACATTGTGACTTGTTTAACACTGATGTTGTGGTTTTGTTGGGAGGCAGAATCTTTTTGCTACAGCAGTTATGGAAACCACATGATTAACACTGCGAACGGTGTCGCAATCGAACACCGAATTCAGATGTAGACATTAAGGAAACGATCACGGCATGTGCAGTGAAGGCACACGGACGCCCGTTCACGGAAATATTTAGATGCGGGTGTGTAAACATAAGGTTAAATTCGGAAATCTCTATGTAAGGTTAGAATAAAGAATATAGAAAGTTCCATTAAAAGGTTAAAACAAAGAATACGAAAAGTTCCATTAAAAGGTTAAAATAAAGAATATGGAAAGTTCCTTTAACATATTAAAATAAAGAATATGGAAAGTTCCATTAAAAGGCTGAAAAAAAGAATACGGAAAGTTCCATTAAAAGGTTAAAATAAAGAATACGGAAAGTTCCATTAAAAGGTTAAAATAAAGAATACGGAAAGTTCCATTAAAAGGTTAAAAAAAAGAATACGGAAACTTCCATTAAAATATTAAAATAAAGAATACGGAAAGTTCCATTAAAAGGTTAAAATAAAGAATATAGAAAGTTCCATTAAAATATTAAAATAAATAATATGGAAAGTTTCACTAAAAGGTTAAAATAAAGAATACGGAAAGTTCCATTAAAAGGTTAAAATAAAGTATATGGAAAGTTCCATTAAAAGGTTAAAATAAAGAATACGGAAACTTCCATTAAAATATTAAAATAAAGAATACGGAAAGTTCAATTAAAAGGTTAAAATAAAGAATATGGTAAGTTCCATTAAAAGGTCTAAATAAAGAATATGGAAAGTTCCATTAAATATTAAAATAAAGAATATGGAAAGTTCAATTAAAATATTAAAATAAAGTATATGGAAAGTTCCATTAAGAGGTTAAAATAAAGAATACGGAAAGTTCCATTAAAAGGTTAAAATAAAGAATACGGAAACTTCCATTAAAAGGTTAAAATAAAGAATATGGAAAGTTCCATTAAAAGGTTAAAATAAAGAATATGGAAAGTTCCATTAAAAGGTTAAAATAAAAAATATAGAAAGTTCCATTAAAAGGTAAAAATAAAGAATACGGAAAGTTCCATTAAAAGGTTAAAGTTACAATTACGACTACGTGACAGGATATGAAGTTATGGAAGAAAGTCGCCTGTTTATCGATGTTATTCTCACAACGTTTCGGCCGATGTAATCTCTGACCTTCTTCAGATGCGTTTTGTCAAACTCGGGAATCTGTACGGAATTTCGAGTTGAACCCTTTTTTTAATTTACGGAGAGCTCGCTCTTGTTCTGTCGGACATGACTGAGTAGAAGTATTAAGTAATTTTTAATTGCATTCTGAATATCGCACGTACTTCGAATTGAACCTCCAACCTCCAGAAGATTGCCACTCAGAACTGACTGTTACTTAACACTTCAGATGTAGGCAACAAGTGGACGACCACGGCCTGTGCAGCGAAAAAGCACACACACACGTTTACATTTGCTAATATGAAATAATTCAAATCGAAATAACAATAATTAGATTCGTTTGAAATTTATTTATTTTGCTTTACAAAACGTAAATGTTATTGAAAATAAAAGAACGAAATAAAAAAAATGGTAATAAATGTTATTCTCCTTGTAAAATTAAGCCAGCCATTCAGATATATTCGTAGGCCGAAATCTATTATAGTCTATAGTAATGCCAGCTATAACATGTTACATTGTGATTTAATTTTGAAAAAAAAGTATCCTTAGAGAAGAAGACAAAATAACTGAAAAAAAAATTTTGAGTGGTAAGGCACAAATATATATATATATATATATATATATATATATATATATATATATATATATATATATATATATATATATACGTTCTTTTGTAATATAGTAGGAAAATCCCAACAGAGTGCTCGCTTAATTTAGAATCAACATCAAGAGCGTAATATTTATTTATTTTTTGATACATAAAAATTAGTACAATATTAGTACCGTCGGTTTCAAGCTCAGAAGGATTTAACCATCCAGCTCTCTTCAGCTGAAGAGAGCCGGATGGTTAAGTCCTTCTTAGCTTGAAACCGACGGTACTAATGTTGTACTAATTTGTCTGTACCAATATATATATATATACGTATTGTACTATTTTCTGTAGATGTAAATCCGTTGAAACTCCAGTGTTTATAAAAAAAAGTGCTCAATAACAAGTAGAGCTGTTCTTCAGTATAATTTTTTTATTTATACAATCATTATTGGTTACATGTGTGCATACATGTTTCGGTTGTACTCTTCACAGAGAGACAACCTCTTCACATCGAGTCAGACCAAAGAAGACAGAGAAGTGAAGAGGTTGACTCGCTGTGAAGAGTACAACCGAAACATGTATGCACATATGTAACCAATAATGTTTGCATAAATAAAAAATTATACTATATATATATATAAAAGGATAAATGGCATCTGACAAAAGGAGTGTGAAGTCATAAATTATAGTTTCCATAAATAGTGTGACCTCATAAAGGGTCCTTGCTAATAGCAGTGTGACGTCATAAAGTATGGAAATCAAGAGTTGTGGACATGTATGTTTGAAAGTAGCAGCAGCCGCCATAATGTGCATATTTGTAAGAAACTTAGACTTACGTTATTTTTTGTTATTTTTTTTAGTTTGTTTTCTTTTACTTTCCTTAACCCCTAAACAATGCGACTAAGAGGTTAAGACTACTGTCAAATATGGGCATCTTAAGTGGGGAGTTGTGCAGTGATATTCTTGTTTAAACTACATTTAAACTCTTGCGTGTGTGTACAGGCAGAGAAACAGGAAGCAGGGAGGGAGTTCCAAAGGCAAGCAGTTCGCGGAAAGATTCTATTAGAGTAGAACACTCTCCAGCATCTGAGGACCTCTACAGTGAAGCGATGGGGTCTTAGTCGGGGGTATTTACGTCGAGGGGACACCACTGCTGTACATTGATCGAAGCGCTATTGATATATATATACAAGCAGATTGAGCCGCGTTGTCTGGGGATCAAATATGTTGAACAACTATCAGTTGGTTATACAACGTCTCAGTAAAATATTCTGAAAGGTGCAATAGAACCAGAGTGTCCCTTATTTTTAAAGGGTCCGAGTTATTAAAGTTGTTTCTCTTGCTGCTAAAGCATTAACTGATCCCTACATAGAATATTTGATCTCCTGACAAGGTTATATCAATTATCTTTGAAAATTCACATCACCTTCAGTAAACGATCCCGGTTGCACGAATGCCTGACCTGTTATAGAGATTTTATTTAAGCGCAAAAAAAAAAAAACGGTTACAGCAAGAATATTTTAAAAAAACAAAAACACAATGTCTGCAAATGTTCCTCTACGCCTTAGGCACAAGGCCCGAATCGTTATGAGAGGGGGATGTCGCTGGTCATACAATTTGTCTGTCTATGTGCACTTTACCCTTAGCTAGACTCTCTCACCAAAATACCTCATTCTCTCTGTGGGTTGGACCTACTTAGGTGATCCCCAATTTGTATATAAAAAAAATTATTTCGAAATTCATCGTGGTGGAGTGGGACAATATTTACAAAAGTTTTGTCCAAGATTAGTAGTGGCCCCCAACTCTTTGCTAAGTTATAGACTGTCTACTGTTTTCCGGGTGATCCGAAAACAAGCAGATCTGTCTCTGTTATAGAGATGGCCATGGATGCCTGCTCCCAAAGAAAGCAATACAAACGTTAATAAAATTCAAGGTACTTATCCAGATTATGACCAAAGCTAACACTGACCCTAACCCTAACCCTAACCTAACCCTAACCCTAACCTAATGCTATCCCTAACCTAACCCTAACGCTAACGACACCAAGTCGATTTTAGCTTGGACCCTAATCTGGAGAAGCACCAAATTCAGAATTCTTTGTTTTATCACCCCAGTGAAGCACTTTCGTGAAGAATTTCACTGATGCAAAATTCGGTATAAGAAGTTTGTCGTATCCGAGCAGATGGTACTGATACAGCGTTTGAACCAGACAAAACCGAGTTTTCGTTCGACTATTTCCGACTGTTTACGTAAAAAGGCCGGAAGATGCCGAAGCGCTTATCCAATCATGTAAAAAATTTAAATATTAACTTCGATTAAAATTTTTACCTCTTTAAATGACAATTAAAAAAAAAACTAAACGATTGTAGCGCAAGACGAGTTCATCTATACGCCTCTTTTTTCCTGGTAACAAATGGGAAAACAAAGCGACTAAACTTGCGTGTGAATCAAAGAATCGAAATTTATTTACAAATAAATGGGAAGAAAAAGGTTAAAATAAGAAAATAGGTTGACACGCAAATTTTTCCATATGTCATTTACAAAGAAAACAGGTAACAAACAAAAGTACTCACAGTTCGCAATAAATATTTTTTTTTACAGACGTGGAAATTCTGTTTTTACAGACGTAGACATTCTCTGGTATATTTTTTTATTTTTTCGCTCATCAATGGCGATAAACCGTGACTTTCAAATGTTCTTTCATTTTGTTCGGAAAAAAGGGCGCCAAGCAGACGATATCTTTTCTTCGGGTTTTTTTTTTTTTTTTACTCAAGTAATAATTTTACAAATATCAGTAGAGTATCTGAAATCAAAAACTTATTATTTTCTAACTTAATTAACTTAATTAATTCTTATATTAATTTTTATAAATAATTATTACTCCCTTTTTATATATAAGATGCGAATATTTGGACTGACAAACGAATTCCAATCAACGTACGATGACCTTTTTTTCTTTTTCGTTTATCTCTGATAAACGAATATTGAATTCAATAAAACTTTTTAATCTCTTAGTCTTTCTGACTAAATAATAAATATTATCGATCCTTTGTCGATATTTTTCAATCAATTCTTTAAAACAATTAGTCCTTCTGACTAAATAATAAATATTATCGATCCTTTGTCGATCTTTTTCAATCAATTCTTTAAAACAATTTCTTTCTCTTTTAGACTAAGTAAAATCAGCGACTCTTTGTCGAGATTATATTTTTCGATTATAACTTATCGTCATGAGATTTTTCCTCATAAACAATGGTTTATATTTGAGTTTTTCAAATACAACCTTATAATTCTAGGACCTCTTCCTCGAATTATGATTAAAATAGTCATCAAATAAAAACATATTGTCTGTAGTCCAAATTATATACGCATCGTAACTAAAAGATAAATATCTCAAATCCACTACTTTAGTTTTAATTAATCCCTTAAATTATTAGTTAAATTAATTTTCGACATAATAATGTCGATTTCACATAAAAGGGAGTTATCTAATTAATTAACGAGGACACAATTTTCTAAAGGAAAGAAAATTCTGTCCACAGAGACAAATTAGATGTTATCAAGTCAACATCTCAAATTTATCTGAAGAAAATATCTTCAAAATATTTTAGCGAGAAAAATGCAAATTATTATTGTTTACAATTAGAAATTGACACGTCACTCAAATTGACCAATCAGAGGACGAGCCTGAGTCAATCACAGATTCAATGAAAAAAGTCGTCTGCTCTGAACAATTTAGGCGCGGTTGAACCAAAAACTTGAATTCGTTACAAACGAATCTTACAAACATTATTACTATTACTTAGCATTTTCAGTAAAAATGAAACATGGCCATTCTTTAAAAAATAAATTCTCAAAATCAGAATGCGAGAAAAATAGGCTACAAATTAAATTGGCGATTGTCACTAATTTTCGACAGAGGATAAAAGGGGTAAAACAAATACAAATAGTCAAGAAAAACTGTTACCAAACGAAATAACATACGATTAGAGATAAGTTAGGGTTAGGGTTAAGGTTAGAGTTAGGGTTAGGGTTAGGGTTAGGGTTAGGGTTAGTTTAGAGTTAGTTTTGGGTTAAGTTAAAGTTAGTTTAGGATTAGTTTAGGATTCAGGTAAAAAAAAAACCTGGTTCGGTTCTTGTCTGGTTCAAAAGCTGAACCAATACCCAAAATGAATAAGAAATTAAAAAATATAACTTTTTCGTAAAAAAAAAAAGAAAAGTTGTTTCATTAAATTTTTTCGTCAAAGAAAAAATAATTTTTCATAAAAATAAAGATACTATGAGTACGTTTAAAAACATATTTCATAATTTTTTCTATTGAACGCCGCTTCGTATTAATGTTTGCGTCAGTTCGTCATCATTCAGCTTTTTCCGGCTGTTTACGTAATTCTACGTAGGCAAAATTCAGTTTGGTCTGATTCAAAAGCTCTACCAGTACCGAGCATATTTACCCAGCGTTTGTCTGATAATAAAATATATATATATATATATATATATATATATATATATATATATATATATATATACCGTAAGTCCACACAACATCGGACGCCACTTCAACAAGACCAGCAAGGACTCTTAGGAAACAAAATAAGGTTAATACTTTTTTTTGTTTAAAGGTCTGATGAGGCTCGTTGTATCGAACGAAATTATTAGAAAAAAAATTATGATTTTAATAAAAATATCTGCATCTAGCATATAGATTTTTGAAGGCATTTTGTCTCTTTCTTTAAGTTTTAAATTTTAAAGATGCTTAAAAAATGAAACTTTCTCAAATTTATATATATATATATATATATATATATATATATATATATATATATATATATGATTATTATTCTCTCCAAATATGATCTGAGGTTAAGAACGGATTCTAACTCTGCCTGATGAGATCTCAGTTTATAATAACTGTTGATCGACAACAGATTTTGTACATGTCTGTGTAAATAAAAATACTCATATATAAAGCTCTATTTGATATTGAGCACTTTTTATAAACCCGGTTGAAATTCTTTGGATTACTACCATGTGAATGTTTTAACCTGGATTATTACTATTATATATATATATATATATATATATATATATATATATATATATATATATATATATATATATATATATATATATATGAAGCAATCCAACAAAAGATATAAGCGTCAACTAATATCTTATAATTAGTGAAACATCCGGATAAAAAACTGAAGCTCAATATATTGGATAGAGCATTAATATATATATATATATATATATATATATATATATATATATATATATATATATATATATATATATATATTATAAATTATTTACTGGCTTGCTTTCTTGTTTGTTTTTGACTTTTATTCACCGCCAACAAGACACATTGCCACTGAAATGTAAGATTTATATGGGAATTTTAAATTACAGCAAGAAAAAAGAGAAAAAAGAAAGAAGAAAAAAAGAAATAAGAGAAAGTGAAAGAAAGCTAGAATAAAAGAGAAAGAGTCAAAGAAAGATAGAGGGAGAACAGGAAAACACTTTCCTCAAGCTACCTCACTAATATGGATTCGATAGAAGAACGCTGAACTTACCGCTTTTGGTCAGGATCAAAGTGCAGTATCTGTTCCGATGGATACTACACCCTATAAACTGGTATTGTCTTGGCTTTCGGACTTGATTTACGCCGGTCTATGGGTTTGTCCTGTACAGTTCTAAGATGTCCACCCTCCCAGGCTTTGCCTTCTAACCCTTTGAGAAGGGGTTAGTTTATTGCTAATCGCCCTTGGCACACCCACCGGGGAATGCCGACGGGGCTGCCTCGGCATTTTTTATAGGCCAAAGTGCTCAAATTCTCGGGCGCTGGCTTTTCAAATCCCACTTTCCGACCTTGTGTCACATCTTACCGCTATGGGAGGTAGATAAATAACTTGTGTCAAATTTTACTTTGAGGGGGGTAGATAAATACCTTTGGCTAAGATCAGAGTGTAGTATCTGTTCTGACAGATGCTCACTCTGTTGACCGGTACCGTCTTGGCCTTCGGACCTTGATTCCGCCGGTCTGAGGTACTGTCCTGTGCAGTTCTAGGACGTCCACTCTCCCAGGCTTTGCCTTCTCACCCTTTGAGAAGGGGTTAGTTTATTTCGATCGCCTGAGGAGCCCCTACCGGGGAATGCCGACGGGGCTGCCCAGCTATTTTTTTATGCCAGAGTGCTCAAATTCTCGGGCGCTGGCTTTTCAATCCCACTTTCCGACCTTGTGTCACATCTTACCGCTGTGAGAGGGAGTAAATAAAAAATCTCTCTATATATACTTAAAAAATGATTACGTCATAAATGATACATGGCAAACGGATTTTTTTTTGTAATTTGATTTGCCCCTACCCTTTCTTCTTCTCGACACTCCTCTCTCTCTCACAGACGTAGTGTTGCTAGTCTCAGTCTTTTCTATAAATACTACTATTGCATGTGTTCTTCAGAATTATGTGATCTATTCCCCGCTTCTTTTGTTCCAGCTCGTTTGTTCGTTGGTCTAGTGGTCTCCATCAATTCGCTGTTTTGATACCTCATAGTAATACAGCTTCCTATTCCAGTAGCTTCTTTCCAAGAACCGCAGGCTTGTGGAACTCTCTTCTTCCTGCTGACTGTTTTCCCCTACATATATTCTTGGTTTTTGTTCAAAACAAAGGTCAATAGGTATCTCCTGTCTTTGCAATAATCATATTTTTTCTTGTTACCTCCTTACATCAAGTGGCTTCATGCCTTATCTCGAACGATATCCATAAAAAAGTGATAAAAACAGTGTAACGTCATAAAGTATAGTATCTAAAAAGAGTGTGACGTCATAAAACATCAAAGAATCAATAACTGTGAAAATGTATGCTTTTTTCAATGCAGTATCAGCAGCCATTAGTACTGTCTGCTGCTGCTGCTGCTTTATCAACCCATTTAAAAGTTAAAGAAATAATATATTTAATAATATATATATAACAAATATTATACCACCAGGTCAGGAGTCTCTTCACAGTTGCCAGTACTCCTATGTCCACTCTGTAATATATACGAGCAGATTTACACAGCGTTGTCTGGGAATGAAATATGTTGAATATCTATATCTTATTTATAGACTTATAAATTTATTGCTTGTTTGTTATCTTCTTATGTTGTCTTGCTTTCTTCCCCGTGACCAATTCATAATTATAATCAAGAAATCTCTCTCTCTCTCTCCCTCTCTCTCTCTCTCTCTCTCTCTCTCTCTCTCTCTCTCTCTCTATATATATATATATATATATATATATATATATAATTGG
This sequence comes from Sepiola atlantica, assembly GCA_963556195.1. Taxonomy (NCBI): domain Eukaryota; kingdom Metazoa; phylum Mollusca; class Cephalopoda; order Sepiida; family Sepiolidae; genus Sepiola; species Sepiola atlantica. The sequence goes on from OY744547.1 coordinate 55,682,099, forward strand.
AATTATTATCAAGCGCAGTGAATTCTAAGTGCCCTGTGATTGGATGAAAATTAGCCAATCACAGACCACTGCTTCAATCTCAACAAAAAACCCAGGAGAGCGCCTTTTTTTTTTGAAAATATCGGTCTCTTCTCTCCAGCCTCGCAGCCGTCAACAACGTTCTTCTCTGCTGTGTCTTTCTGTGAGCGGGCAAATGCTTTTTTAGCGTATATAATACGCGCGAAGCCCTTTTGATGTTCTCAACTACTCTTCACAGCATCCTGTTACAAGACAACTGGCATTTACAGTGAGTCCGCAAAGGCACTTCTTTTGCAAGCAACATTCTATTTCTTTCTTCTCTTTTTTATCCATATAAATACCCTTTCTTTATTTACCCAAGTTGTTTGTTATCTCTGTTCTTGTCTAGTCACGTTTTTATGCCACCAACTTTTCTTCCAGCGGACTACAATCTTCCTCCTTCATTTTAATGGGGAAATCCCCACATTTTGCAAAAGAAGTAATGCCGTTACTTTTTGGCATTATGAAGATAACTTTTCTTTGCATTTTGCGAGCGTAATCTCGTCCGCATTTTGCAAGTTTAAATTATGCGATAAAGTAGAAAATGTACTAGGCTTAACGTGACTTGACTTGAAAGAGATGATTTGTCGTTTGCTTAAAAACTAGCTTTGCCTTTTTTCGTATTTTTTTTGTTTTCCGTTGGGTGCTTGTGATGCATTTATTCAATGGCTTTCGCTCTTTGTTTGAAGCCTGTTTGTGTACATATTTAAAGTTACGAACAGTGTTATCCGGTCGCCCGGTGTAAACGTAAAAAAAGTCCACTAGTATAAGTGTTCCCTTTTCCTTACCGTGGCATTATGACCGACTTTAAAGATTTAAAAGGGGTTAACTCCTTGTTGTTCTTGCGAGAATCCCTTAAAAGGGAAATTACCTCCGTATTGAATATTATGCTACGTGAGGATTCCCTTAACAGCTCTAGTTTCGTAAGACAGCAGGAGGTAATAAACAAATGGATGTCGGACTTGGATTCAGCAAACTCTAAGATAAACGAAATTTGCCATAAAGCAGATATTGTCTTAGAAACTAGTGGAAGTTGAAGAGTCCGAATTTATTTCTTATTCTTATGATATCTGCCCCTTCTCCCCCAACCCCTATCTCTCCTGTTCAAAATGGTGCTACAGAACAACATCTGTATACACACGTACCGAAAATACAACGTTCGGAATTTTCATATAACAGAGATTATCCGAATGTTATTCTTGTCCAGACGAAACCCAAAAGAAAACAACAACAAAGTTCGTATGAATCAGATGATTCTATTGATGGCATTGGTTTCCCTGATATATTTCTAGTTAGAATCCTTTCTAGAAAGACATCGGGTACTGACGGAGAGAGACCACGTGAAAGTTGCCAACATCCTAAGTGAAAGTGTTTCCCGTGTAACGAACTGAATTCGAACTTGGCACACCTAGGTCTTCAGTCCGTGTCGTTAACCACTCAGCCACCGTCACCTCCCAACCGAACAATAAAAACACGTGGATAGAAATAACAACTAAAATAGCCTTGCTTTAACCCGTAAATGCTTTCTTTTTGATATTGTTTGAAAAAAGTGTCAAACGTTTCATAGGAGTGATATAAAGTATTATAAATGATTTTTGGGAAAAGATATTGAACAAAAATAAATAATGTGCAATATATATATATATATATATATATATATATATATATATATATATATATATATATATAAAAATAGATATTAATTATTTATTACCTACATACATCGATGTTTCATGCTAACGCAATCTTCAATGCAGGAAATTAATTCTCAACTGTCGGCGGGCCCGAACTCCGATCACAAATCGCCACTAATTCGCAGTCAAGAGCGTTAACCCCTCGGCCATAGGGAATAAGCTAATAATTAAGGAGGAATTTAACTTTGTAAATAGCGAGTGGCGGCTAATTTACACGAGCAGTTTTAAACTGTGTTTAGATCTTGCATGAAGCTATTTGTACTGCTTGTTATTAAACTCACTCAGAGTATATATATATATATATATATATATATATATATATATATATATATATATATATATATATATATATATAAATAGATAGATAAATGAAAGAAGAGGAATAAACATGTACGAACGACAAATTTATTTCGACTTCGATTGTTCAACGCAAGGTATACTCGGTAATAAAATTGTTTATTATTCTTTCCTTAAGCCAAGGCCCTCCAAAGATCAAAATCTTATCATCAGAGGAATTACATAGATAGATAAGTTGGCAGTGGAAAAGCTAAAACCCAAAACTTGAAAACATATTAAGTAATGGAGAGTGAAAAAAGTTCGTATGAAAAAGATATGGGGTTTGTCCAGTTGGTAATTGTCCGTTGATAAGGTGTCCAATGAAAGGAGATTTAGATGGGGAAACAGTGTTTTCGTGAAGGCAGCATGGAAAAGCGTTCAAAAAATGAAGTAACTCCAATAGTGAGATGTTGGGTTCAAATCGTAGGTGGAGTGCACTTAATCGGAATTAATACACACACACACACACACACACACACACACACACACACACACACACACACACACACACACACACACACACACATATATATATATATATATATATATATATATATATATATATATATATATATATATAATTTCGTCAGCTTTGTAGAATTTTATAGGCATTTTCTTTACATCGGAACCACAACAGCAAAAGTCATAATTTGAGCAAAATGTTTTGTTCTGAACCTCAACTTTGCGATTTCTGCAGTTCAGAGCAAAACGACAGTAATGATCTTTTCAGCTGAAAAGATCATTACAATGGGGGACTTTTTCTTGAACCACGTAATAATTTTATCGGCCCTTTCCCATCTCTTCATAACTGTTGTCAACAAGTGTTTTGGTGTTCTTGTGTAAGATGTTTACTTCAAATCATATTTTACTGCATTTCAATGGTCGTGTAGTCGAATTGCCATTTTGCTTATAAATCTTGTTCGATTCATTGGATTTGAGAGCTTTAATTCAATCTTTGGTACATTTTTTTCATTCCTCCACTTCCAGATTTCCTTGTCATTCTATTTCTTACAACGATTCTTGAAATATTTGTTGTGACGAGTGTATTCAGAAAATCACGCTCTCTTTGACGTTTTCTTTGCTGATAACTAATATGGACAAAAGTTCCTGAAAATGTAACGATAATAGTGTCAGGTATGATTATGATATCAATATATGCTAGGTTTCAAAACAATTGACTTAGTGTCTGCTGAGAAAAAACAACTTCACGTCCGTTGTAAATTTTGCTTCCCCACCCTAACTAACTATATATATATATATATATATATATATATATATATATATATATATATATATATATATATATATATATATATATATATATTTACGCAGTGAGTTAGTTAGTTGAGATCAATATGATTTGACATTATTCCCATCATTCAACACTAACTACCATTCGGCGTACGATCGTTTCTAAGACTTTTTGAAAATATTTTATTTTTCATTATTCTGATGATTCCAAATCGTCTTTTCGCCAGCGCCTTTTATAACATCACATACAAAAGTCTCTCGAGAAAACCATCAGATTTCAGTACTAAAAACACACGTTAGTGAAATGACTTTTGAAATAGAAAAAGGACAGATAATTACACACACACACACACACATATATATATATATATATATATATATATATATATATATATATATATATATATATATATATATATATATATATATATATATATATATTAGATAAGTGATGAGAATCAAAATTGGATATAATGCAATATTTATATATAACCCTTGTTTGAACAATACATGATTTAATAAATATTGTATTTTATCCAATTTTTATTTATAATTTTTTGCATTACAGTAAATTTTACTGACTTATCTGTCAAATTTTACTGACTTATCTGTCAAATTTTACTTACTTATCCGTCAAATTTTATTGACTTATCTGTCAAATTTTACTGACTTATCTGTCGAATTTTACTGACTTATCTGTCAAATTTTACTGACTTATCTGTCAAATTTTACTGACTTATCTGTCGAATTTTACTGACTTATCTGTCAAATTTGATTGACTTATCTGTCAAATTTTACTGACTTATCTGTCAAATTTGATTGACTTATCTGTTAAATTTTACTGACTTATCCGTCAAATTTTATTGACTTATCTGTCAAATTTTACTGACTTATCTGTCGAATTTTATTGACTTTTCTGTCAAATTTTACTGACTTATCTGTCAAATTTTACTGACTTATCTGTCGAATTTTACTGACTTATCTGTCAAATTTTACTGACTTATCTGTCAAATTTTACTGACTTATCTGTCAAATTTTATTGACTTATCTGTCAAATTTTACTGACTTATCTGTCAAATTTGATTGACTTATCTGTCAAATTTTATTGACTTATCTGTCGAATTTTACTGACTTATCTGTCGAATTTTACTGACTTATCCGTCAAATTTTATTGACTTATCTGTCAAATTTTACTGACTTATCTGTCAAATTTGATTGACTTATCTGTCAAATTTTATTGACTTATCTGTCAAATTTTATTGACTTATCTGTCGAATTTTACTGACTTTTCTGTCAAATTTTACTGACTTATCTGTCGAATTTTACTGACTTATCTGTCGAATTTTACTGACTTATCCGTCAAATTTTATTGACTTATCTGTCAAATTTTACTGACTTATCTGTCAAATTTTATTGACTTATCTGTCAAATTTTATTGACTTATCTGTCAAATTTTATTGACTTATCTGTCGAATTTTACTGACTTATCCGTCGAATTTTACTGACTTATCTGTCAAATTTTATTGACTTATCTGTCAAATTTTATTGACTTATCTGTCAAATTTTCTCTGATGATAAGAACATATTATTGAAAATCCATGGATTAAGGAAAAAAACGTTTTTTTATACAACCCTTGTTTGAACAATTGATCATTTAATAACTATTGTATTTTATCCAATTTTTATTCTCATCACTTATCTACTTATACTATTGCTCTATCTCGTATATCGAGTTTTGACTATTCAAGATATTGATTTATTAAAGATAGGATATAATTTAGAGATATAATCTTTATCTGTATTTTCATATTTCACACACACACACACACATATATATATATATATATATATATATATATATATATATATATATATATATATATATATATTAAAGTGAAATATTTTAAAAATCAAACAATCGTGCAATTTTAAATGAAAAATTCATTTATTATTTTTATTTATTTTTTTATTTTTAATGACAATATATGTATTAGATTCAGCTCGATGATTGTCAATTAGTGACAAATATAAGTCAGTTCTTGGATTAAAGTGTCTTTTTACTTTTTGTGAATTTTTCTGATGATTTTTTAATGTTGCAGAGACGATATTGACATAAAAATATTGTTTGGCACAAGACAAATGAAACGAACCGTTAAAAATATATATCACAGAAATCTTATATTTTCTTGAAATGTTAAAAAATCAAAATAAAATAAAAAATAAAATAAAAACATGGTTATTGGAATATAATATGAACCTGACCTATATATATATATATATATATATATATATATATATATATATATATATATATATATATATATATATATAGAGAGAGAGAGAGAGAGAGAGAGACAGAGACAGAGTAGAGAGAGAGAGAGAGAGAGAGAGAGAGAAAGAAAGAGAGATAAAGAGAGAATTTTTCCAACTGGGCAACACCGGATATTTCTGCTAGTTGTTAACACTATATTTAGAATGTGTGTACATAAATATTTTCAGTGCGCAATAGATTTGGAAACAATAAGAACATAAGGAAAAAGCTAAAAAAATAACGAGGGAGAATTTCCTGTTAAAACGACTAATGCGTAATAAAATGCTCATACACACACATACACACACACACATTCTCTAAACATACCATCTCACCATGGTGTGAAGTAAACACACAAAAAAAAACAGCAAAATGCCGTCGTGTGCAGTTTAGTAATTAAACAAGATAATGGGAAACTTTTAATGATGCTTGTAAGACGACATACCAAAAACGTTTTCTAATCTTCAAAAGTGAAGAGTTCTTTGCTCTTTCTTTAACGAAGCCTTTGACGAAGAAAACCACTTTGTCCTGCCCTTTCATAGATTCTTTACGTCTGCAGTCAATTTCGCTTATTAATAAACAGATGCTTCAAACTTACAAACTGTTAAAACATTCTTAATTTCAAGACGAGTTGTGCCACCCGGCGTTGCCGGGGATACAATGATGTCATTTGAGTTCTTAATTATTCATCGATAGGGTTGTCGGTTAAAACGTTGTATAGAGTCCTGAACACAATGCGATAAAAAAATTGTGTATAGGCGATAAATATTGTTTCTTGCTGTTGTTTTTGTTAAATATTAGTAAGAAATGGTATATGCATATACATTTTCTTCTCCAACTGGCCTTGTCTTTAAATTTAAGCGTATACCTGTGTGCCAATACGGCACTTGCAAAACGGATTTGGGAACTTAAAGACAAACAGATACACCTTTCAACATCAAATGAAGAATTATTGAGAGTAAACCATCTTTCTCCCCCACAGTAAACAGATGCCGCCTTATGTGATTCAGAGAAGTATCACATCCACAGAGCCATTATTGACCCATATACGTCCTGTTTAAATGTACGGCATGAATTGCCAAAGGGATGTATTCACAGAAATAAATTCGGCGGATCGTGTAACATAATGAACTATTCAACCATTTTCTAAATGATGCCATATTAATATATTCCCCCTGCACTTAAGACTTTAGAATATCATCAAAAGTGTTTTTACTGAGTTACCCCCCCTTAGATTTAATTTTCCCCAATTCCTTATTATATTGATACAATTTTCCTTTAAATAATTTTTCTTTAATATATCTCCTTAACTTTTAATTTTTCTTCCATCCTCTTTTTTATTATTTAATATTTTTTCTTTCTTTCTTTCTTTCTTTCTTTCTTCATTTCTTTATTCATTCATTTATTGCTTAACAGTTTATATTAGATTATTTGTTTTTTAATTTACTAAAATATTTAGAAAAAAAACTTTTCAAAATTAACATTTTCATAAAATTGATATGGTTAAGTCCCTTACATCATACCCAACGAATCGGCGAAACGAGACGCTGTGCATTTAAACTGAAATTGGTATTCTTAACACTTCACTTGAAAGGCACGTTCTACAGGTTTCTTGAACCTTACATGTTAAATTCTTAACTGTCTCATTCACAGCATTATATTCGTTTAACGGCACACACGTGAGTCCATTGAGAGAGTATCATATTGTATTAATTTATCATTTCTTAACCAATTACTTTCTATGCTGAAGAGAGCCAGAGGTTTTACCTTCAGTGCTCGAAACCATTGGCCCATATGTTGTATTAAATTTCTGTATTAATATATATATATATATATATATATATATATATATATATATATATATATATATATGTGTGTGTGTGTGTGTGTGTGTGTGTCTGTGTGTGTCTGTGTGTTGTGTGTGTTTGGTATATGTACATTAAGGCAGCAAGTCATTACTTTTGCAAGTCTGATTGAATACCACGGAAGTTTCGTGTTTTATAGTTTTTTCTCGGTGCGGCGAGCAACCTTTCGGGTCACCAGTGGTAGTTGATATAAAATTCATTTTTTGTACAAATAAATTACCGTTTGGCAAATTCCCTGCTTTTCTAGCGACCACCCTGTATTTTCACATTTTAAAACTTAACATCGACCACTCCTATTATATTCTTCAATTTGAAATCAGTTATCCCCTTGCTGATTTTTATTTTTAGGTGACGATTTAAAAATGTTCATTATTGTAAAGCATTAAAAAAGAATATCAAAAGAATACCAAAGTATATCCATATATAAATATATCAATTTTATTGACAACTTATTAGGACAATTAAAATTAAGAGCTAATAGATACTGAGAGTTCAATGTCCCAAAACATTTACAGTGAAGAAGGAGTTATTAAGTGTATATGAAGAAGTTGAGTAGCCATTTTTATTTAAGCTGACGCCGTTTTAGTCTGTGTGTGCCAGTGTGTGTAAATTGGGTAGGCATTGTAGATATATGGGTGTGTATGTTAGCTTACATCTGTTTTGTCAGTGAGAGAATGTGTGTATGCGTGCGGTAGTTTGTAAATGTTTCTCGTTGCATCTTCTGATTTATATATATATATATATATATATATATATATATATATATATATATATATATATAATAGAAGCAAGAACAAATAGAAGACTAGTTGAGAGTGTTCGTCAAACGTATTCGGAACTTTGCAAATATTGAATATATATATATATATATATATATATATATATATATATTCAATTTTTTAAATTTCATTTTATACAATATCAATGTTATGAAGGACAGATTCACATAATTTCACAAAACTTTTTTATTCAGCATACAATTGTTTCGGCTTACACCAAGATATTTGTAAAATGTTCCTGTGCATTTATTACTTGGTGTGGCTATCTTCAGTGCTAATTAAATAAAACCTGAGACAGGAACTTGAGCTTGGTAGACTTTGGGGACTCCCTAGAGCCTCTTTTTTAACATGTCTAAGATGTTATTGTAAAGTATAGCTACCCATTCCCCTCCCCCTTTTTCACTTTTTTTTATTGGTTTAAAGAAATGAAGGAGTGTGATTGCGGGCAACCTTCCTTAAGCATGAATCCATTTCACTTGCCTTATAATGTGAGATATTTCGTGTCTATTGTATCTAGATTAGTATATGTATGTTTACTGTAGTTTATTTTTTTTTTTTTTGTAATTAAGGTTCAAGTACTTTTTAATAAATTTTAATTTAATTTCAAAAAAAAGAAAAAAAGTAAAAGAGACTAGTGGTTGGTGCACCAGCCAAAATGTATGCGAGAGAGTACTTCCTGAATGTCTCCTGTTGCGTTTCCCGAGGAGCTTCGACTTGACGACGAAAGCTGGATTTAGATTCGCCCGCAAGAAGCTTAGTAGTAATTGGTTGCACAACGCTGCTATGCTAATGACGGACAAGGATTTGTGTCGAAGGTTTATGCTCATTGACTGACAGAACGGTTCTTGCTAAAATATCAAGTACTCAGCTCCCAGTGCCACTTTCTAATTTCTAAACTTCTGATTGGTTGAAATGCGATTTCAATAACCAATAACCGACAAGAGAATCATATCTGTAACAGCAAGCAAACTGAAGCAAAATCTCGGACACTCCCTCCCATATTTTCTTGACCTTCCATTGTGAACTGAACATCTTACATCAACATTTCTACACCCACTAATCCAAGAACTCTCATCCATGCTTTCAATTTAGCCATACCATCAAAGTCTCCTGTTCTGCACACATCTCCCTATCATACCTGATAGTAACGCTCTGCTAGTTAGTAATGGCAGAAGTTCCCCAAATTTACTCCATCCACTCCTAACTCTTGCAATCGTACTAACACCTGCTCCATCTTGTGCTCCAATGGTATCACCATACTACTAAATATAAGACAACATACAATCTTACGGATTTTCTTTCGAATAAGTTTATTTAGCCAGTGGTCAACATTTAATACATAATCCTAATTATTCACCAACAAAGGCTTTAAAATACTTAGCCTTGCCTATTCTTCATTTCATCTCAAGGTTTGAATATGTATTTATTTGCGCGCACGTGGCCAACGCTAAACTGTGACATCTTTTTACCGTAACACTGGAAATACATGAAAATAAACAAGCCTTACAAACATGTTCGAAGCCAAAACAAAGCAAATTATAAAAGTGTAAAATTTCAAATAGGTTTAGAGAACTATGTGTTGCTTACCTCTATTTTCGCCAAGCCACTTTCCCCAGAGCCAACGTCTATCAAAAGCGGAACAAACGTCCGACTCCCATGTTGACTGATTGGAAAAGACCGCCTCTGGGCAAGCAGGCGGTGTAGAGGCAAGACAGTTACCCCGTGCGCATGTCTTCCGGAAGAGGGCGGTGCTGAATACAAAATGTCCCTTTCTGAATTATGACCGGCCAACATGTGAAACTCCTACAGAAGCGAAGTTATCGCCCAAATGTGACCTTTTCTGTGATTGTGACCTTGATTTATGATCGAGATAACTAAAGATTTAATCAGTTCTAAGTTAGACCATGACCGATATTTTGACCAAGTTTGGTGACGCTTGGTCAAGCGATGTGGACGCTAAGCTGTACACAAACAACGTAGTGACACATTCGACCGAAAGCATAACCCCTGCTTGCCTTGGCGGAGGTAAAGACTCCCCAAATCACTAGAAGTAAATATAACAACGCAGACCAGCAATGTTTTGGTAAAAAGATAAAACCGAAAAAGACCCGCCTATTTTTTGACTTAAAATGATGCAGACAAACCTCTGCTTGTAAACAAAGTCGATCGGCCTCTTTTTTATATAAAACATGTCGCGCCAATTGCGCTTCGGTATTAAATAAATAATAAAACAACATCTCATCTCATTTAACTCGCACTTTCTATTCTTATTCTGGTATTTGTCTCTAGAGAATTTTTGTTCAAACGCATCAGGTTTCCCAAATATTTCCAATGTTTACCGCACAAGAAGCCGAATAGGTTTATCTGAAAATATATTCGGAGTTCTAAAAAAAAAATAGGCTAATCAAAACAAAATGTTATTAATTTAAAAAACAAAACATTTTTAAGTATCTATTAAATAAAGTAAAGTCAGTCGGATTCTCCACTTTTGCAATCGATATGTTCCTTCTTACAAAATTAGTATTTCATTCTGAATAACCAGTTTATTTTGTTAAACATTGGTCCATCTTGTTAAGAATAATGTATAATTCAAGTTTATAGGAAATAATTTATCCGGTTGGGTTTATTTTCATAAAACCGCCATTAAAAAAGGGAGCAGTAACTTTGTATTCGCTTTTTTATAGACTTACTTCCCTTTGTTTGGAAGAAAAATAATAATACTTTGGAAGCTAAAATGACAGTAAATCTGTATTCGTTTATTACATACTTACTTCCCTTTCTTTAGAAAAAAATATAAAATTTAGAGACAAATAACACACCAGCATAATTTAACAAATGAAAAACAAAGCAAGTTGCAACTTAATACAATCCGGGGCCACGCGAGGTAACCATGCTAGTTGTTAATAAAAGCGTGTACATTTTAGTAGATACTCTTGTAAGAATAGCGCAGTAACGTTATAATTTAAGCGGATTTGAACATCACACCCTAACACTACACATCCTCGGTCACGTTACTTTTTGAATACACCCATCAATCTTACTCTCAATCTCTCTTATTTATATGTAAATTTTAGCAATATTACAACAATATTGCGCAGACAAGGAACGGCCTTGGTTAGAAACACCAAAGCAGTTGTTTCAACTCGAAGTCGTACAATGAAAAACTAATAAAGAAACTGGAAAGTATTATTTTAAAACACAATAGACAGAGATTGGACATCACAACATTCCTTTGAGTTAATGTCAATAAGGCGAACAATGTGACAGTTATAATCTGTGGGCCAAAAGATCTGACATGATATAACTTAAAATACGTATTATATGTAGGCCCTCCGTTCAGTCTAGAGAGACTATGGATACCCCTATAAGGGGCTGGCTGCGCGTGTAATTATGAAGCAAGGGTTGCGCAATCACCAACAACACCTCTCCTGAGTCGGCACTGCTTGATTCCAATGGCAAGCAGTTCAAGACGACTGGAAACAATGCCGAGATAAACAGAGAGCACATACAGCATCTGGTAGTCCCAAATGGTCACCCATTTAATACTGGCCAGGCTCAACGTCGCTTAACTTCGGTGATCTAACTGGTGTGTCAACGTGATTTGTACCGTATACGTATTATATAAACTTGAGGTAATACAACAACAGAAAGAGTAGGTCTGAAAGACTGGGTCTGATAGATCGAGCGATGGCACGCGGGATCAGAGTTTACGCAGAAGAACTAGAACTGTTCAGTTGTCTTGAATGTAAAATAAATAAAAACTTATCATTTGTAAAAACTTGTCGCTTGAGAAAGAACAACTTTGTAAGCCAACAAAACGAAAATACTTATCTAGGTTATCTCCATTACACTCTAATTGATTTTTATAATTCATAATAATTAGAATCTCAACCCCATCATGCAACAATATATTACAGTAAAGAAGAAAGAAAATAAAAAATCAGCAGCTGACATAGTTCCTATGTTTCTTTTCGAACACTTATGAATGAAAGAAAGTATGTTTTTCTTTTTGACACCGCGTACACTAATTTCGTTACTGATGACCCGAAGCAATTGGATATGAAATGATTTTTTTTACCACGACGAAGGCAAAGTTAGATAATAGGTCTGTTTTTAATGTGGCGAAAATTCAGCTCCCCCCAAAAGGTACTCTGTATTGGAACAGAAATGAAATAGCCTTACTCTGGAATGATTTCTCTGTCACTGACTGAGGACAGAAAGATGAAGTGTAGCATCAGCACAGATTCTACACCTTGTTCATAGCCAAAAGGCCGATCTTTGGAATTTGTAAGCTTAAGAAGCCAAAAACAACGTATATATATATATATATATATATATATATATATATATATATATATATATGAAAAATATTTGTTGTTGTTTATTATCTACGGACGTATACGTTTCGTCTCTTTTCAATCAAGACTCTTCAGCGTAGAAGTATGACTATTCACTACCGGTCACTCGGTTCGAAACCCGGTTTCGGTTCGAAATATATATATATATATTAACATATATATTAATTTATTTAAAATCAACTTAGTTTCGACGATATACGTCTGAAGAAGACGTATATCGTCGAAAATAAGTTGATTTTATATAAATAAATATTTATTTTAATATTTTTAAATTTTTTTTATCCCACAGTCGGCCTTCGCCGCGGTTTGCTTAATCTGTGTAAATTAATAGACATTCTTGTATATGGCGAGGTAGCTCAGTGGCAGAGAACTCGCTTGGCATGCAAGGGACTCGGGTTTCGAATCCTGAGTTCGGATATCTTCTACCAAAGGAGGGCGAAACTCGAGTCTAGAACTTTCGGTTTGTTTCTTTCGTAGGTTGCGGGCTTCGGCGTTGTCTGATTGTGGAAATAATTATATATATATATATATATATATATATATATATATATAGGTTGCGGGCTTCAGCGTTGTCTGATTGTGGAAATAATTATATATATATATATATATATTATTGCCCTGTCTATCTGTGTCTGATGGAGTGAAATTCAATCTCTCTGTCGGTCTAATAAAATGGGTTTAATTTTTAAGTTCATATGTCTGGGTGGGTGTTGGCCGACTCAGTTTTCTGTACAAGATACTCCCTTCCCAAGAAAAGACTGACGAAATCCTTAGAGAAAACACCGATTAACCTCCCTCTATTAAAAGTCAATACGCCACCAGTTAACTCGCCCTCCATTTTTTAGCAAATCCGCATTGGGACATGAGTGAATTGTACACTCTATTGAATAAAAACTGCAACCTGAACTATCTCCTATTCGTTGTTTGAAAAGAAAGTGCTTCCCAACACATTCGAAAACGTCGCCAGTCTGTTCAATATTAAAAAAATACTGGTGACCCGTCCTCTGCATCTCAGTACAGACCAATCAGTCCCCTGTGCGTCATGAGTAAGTTGCTTGAATCTGTGATAAACTAAGAAGTTGTTAATCACCTTAGTAAAAACAGCCTACTCAGCGACAAGCAATATGGCTTTCGTCTTGCTAGATGCACAGTTGATGTGCTTACTGTTATATCACACAGGATCAGTGAATCTATTGACGGGGGCTTCATTTCTAGAACATAGAAATTTGATATATCAAAAGCTTTTGACAGGCTTTGGCATAAAGGTTTACTTCACAAGCTCGCTTGCTATGGAATATCTGGAAATGTACTCTCAACAATCAAATCCTTTCTCTCTGATCGATTTATAAATGTAGTCGTTGATGGACAGAAGTCTGAGGCACACAGTATCAACGCCGACGTGCCTCAGGGTTCCATTCTGGGCCCAACCCTTTTCCTGATCTTCATAAATGATCTCCCAATTATGATGATGACACAGCCATCTATGGAAACACCTCGAAGAGCATTAATGATCAGGTTCTTTCTGGCTGTCTCTCTTCGGACCTGGAACAAGTGGTGCAATAGGGGGGGGTAAAAGTGGCGGGTTACTTTTAATTCGTCAAAGACCAAGCTCCTCTCTTTTCACCACCAACGCTCCGATCCCTACTTTGTCACAGTTGAAATGAACGGCTCTCCCATTAAGGAACCCACTGCTTTGATAAGCGTGAGGGACTGACTTTCTCTTCAGACTTGAAATGGAAGACTTATATCAAGTCTGTTGTTAAGACTACTGGAAAAATGGTTGGATCATTCTACCGCTCCAGAAAGTATCTGACGACGGCGCCATCCTCTACCTGTACAAGAATTAAATACGTTTGAACCGTCCCAATAAATAATCAATTTCTGATCTGCTACAACCATCGTACCGGTGATCGCGATGTTGTCGCACCACCCCCTAGTTAAACTCTTTGACCCCTATCCTCGAGTGGCTCTTGAGCCTTGATAAGCGGTAAATATTATCAAAATGTGCTGACATTTTGGGAATGGACATCATTTTTGGTCATTCAACTATGATTTAAATTTTATATGAATCAAAGGGAAAACACTTTTCAGTACGAGGGCACCCTTTTAATATTATCAAAATGTTCTTAAATTTTGCGAATAGACATCATATTTGGTCATTTACGTATGGTTTAAATTTCATTTGAATCTAAGGGAAAACAGGGGACCCTTTGCGTTGAAGTGATATATTTCTTATATAGCCTATGCCCTTCACTGATAGGTCAGTAGTCCACATGCCAATTTTCAAGCAATTCTGTCCAACGGTTTGGGTGAACATAAGACACAAAAATCAGGCAGAAACCCACATACACAGACAGAGTTACTATATATATATATATATATATATATATATATATATATATATATATATATATATATATATTGTCAGTGAAATAATAACGTAATATGGGAGGTGGTATTTTCTACCGGAGAATGCAGACGGGGCTGCTCAGGCCATTTTTGTCGACCAGAGAGCACTAATCCTAGTGCGCTGGCTTTCCACACCTGACCTTGTGTCTAACCTCCTGGAGATGAGGTAAATAAAAATAATTTGACCTTGTGTCTAACCTCCTGGAGAGGAAGTAAATGAAATACTGCTGGGCAGCCATGAATTTAATAACTTTTCTGTCTTTAAATCTACCAAATAGTTACATGGTAAACAGCTGATAATCAAATTTAGGTCTCCTGTTAATGTTTCCCTATTGATATAGTTGAGTCCCCTTTTTTGATTTGTGAATTCTCCAAGGGTACATCGGCTTATACAAGTGCTAAGTCTGCAATATGTGGAGTTACTTAGTATCCCTAGGAATTTAAAACTGCATTTTTATATCGTTTATAAATTACTAAACACTTTTTAGACTATATTATTTAAATTCTTTAAATTCACACAAACGTTAGTAGCTCAATAGTGTATACATTACCAGAGCTCAAAATATAATATATTAATTTAGTAAATATTCTGAATTTGTTTAAAAAAACATTTTAATAATATGCTGTTCCAGTCCTAGCAGGAGACCAACTAGATTCTTTTAGGTCACTGTCTGAAAAGGATGCAATAAATTGAAATAAAAACTCTATATCAAACTGAAGTTTGACCTTTCACCTTTCGACTGACCTACTGACCTACCGACCGACGGACGGAGCCTCGTATAGAGACGCAAGGGAGCGGCTAAAATGTCACGCCGCTCTTTGCGCAGTGTTTATCCAATCGGCGTCACGAAAGTCCATTTAGCAAATTAAATATAGACCTCGTTCTGCACTCCAACCGGAAGTGGCGCGGTTTTTTCATATTTGCAAGTGCAGCTGGCAGCGTCGGTTTACGGAAATCTGAATTTCCGAATGTCACTGACGCGTGGCTAATCGACAGAAAATGGGCAAACTGTGAACATGTGGTAATCATATCAAACGCACTGCAAATGGCTGACAGGATTTTGTTTCACTTAATATAAAATCGCAGCCAACAAAACAAAAAGTATTCTAAATTTCAGGTACTTATGCAGTTTACAGACAGGGCTGAAATAATAACGTTATTATTTAGAAAGCCATTCTTAACATGGGGAGGTGACGGTGGTTAAGTGGATATCGACACAGACTGAGTGTTCCAAGTTCGAATCCAGTCGGTTCCACAGTACCACTTTCGCTTAGGGATATTGGCAACCTTCTCGTGGTCCTTCTGTAAGTACCTGATGTCTTTTCAGAAAGATTTCTAACTAGAAAAACATCGGGGAAACTAATGCCTACACCAAAATCATCTGATTCACACGAAAGAAGAAGAACATGGGGAGGGGGGCTTTATTAACTATTCTGTACTTTTACCTAACAATTTAATAAACAAAAGTTACCGTAAAAATTGAATTAAACTTGAAAATCCTATCTAAAAAAAAATAGTCCGGTCCATAAACTTCATAAACACTAAATGTTAAATTAGAAATGTGCACGAGAAATAAATACCTACATATAGTACTCAGAGTTTTGATTTTGAAATATTAGGAAAATTAACAGATTTAAAAATACGCGAGATCATACCAATCGGCATTTTACATATTACATTAGCTTTTTAATGCGTATATCATCTTTATCTATCACTTTCACACACACTCACTGTATGTTGTTTTTATAACCTCGTAATTTAGGTTATAATTAAATAATAACTTGTAAATAAATGGATGAACTATCAAGAGAAACGTTTAACAGATTTATTAAAACTGAACACATAATGAAATGATGAGTTAATTGGCCGCTGTACGCGATTGTGATATGAACAGTCTGACGTCGTGATCTTTGTTTATCTTTCTCTCTGGGTAGAAAACCGTTTTCAAGGGCGATAACTCTTAACTCCCGAAATGGTTCAAGGGAGGTAATCCGTTTTCGTTAGGTGTCCTAACAATTGTTTATTCTCCCCCGCTCTTATGTTATGATACAATGACTCTCTCTCTCTCTATCTCTCTCTCTCTCTCTCACACACACACACACACACATAAGTATGATGTGGCACAAGGCCAGGAGGCGAGGAGACTAATCCTAGCGCCCTTAAAGAAGGGTAACTCTGGCCTCTAAAAAGTTGCCGGGGTGTCTCAGACGGAAAACGAGGTAAACTTATTAGCGACATCAATTATTTTTAAGTGAATACAGTTAGGAAATTAGACACAGACAATTGATTTTGGTATCTACGGATTTGGGACCTTTTTGGATATGTGCGTATTCGTTTTATCCATACGTCGATAAATGGAAGTTGTGTCATCAGCAAATATATCCATCTCACAATGTCAACAGGGGGATCGTTTATGAAAATAAGGAATAATAAAGAATCGACCCCTAGACGCATCTGCATTAATGTCATGTTGTTTGGATGTACGACCGTCAAGGGCAAACTGGATCTTTCTTTTGCCTAGGAAGGATCTAATTATATTAAATAATAGTCCAGTAATTCTATACGAGTTAATTTTCATTAGAAGACTTTCATGCCAGACCTTGTAAAAGGCTTTAGATATATCCAGCGCTACCATCTTAGCTTCACCTGTCTTGTCCAGTGTATAGTATATGCATTCAGAGATGACCGTTAGGATACCCGCAGTAGAACGTGATTGCCTAAATCAATACTGATGGTCAGAACGAAGATTAGAATTAACAAGGTGCCGGACTATTGCTAGATTTATTAAAGATTCAAAGATTTTAGCAAAGATCGGGAGTAGACTGATGGGCGATAATTTTGAGGGTCAGTTCTTTCACCAGAATTGTTGAACACTGAAACTGCAGAATCAATTTTCATGCTATCAATGTAAGAATTGAAAAAAAACAGAGCACAAATTGATTTTTTTATAGTATTTGATCAAACAATAATATTCCATGCATAGACATTGGAAGAACAACACAAACGATGCAACATTGCGGCGATGGGCCAGGGACTAGAGTTTGGTAGACAGTGTGAAACATCTTAGGTTAGAAACTCTATCCAAGAGAGAGCGAGAGAGAGAGAGAGAGATAGAGAGAGAGAGAGAGAGAGAGAGAGAGACTAGTAATTGGTACATCAGCTCAAATGTAGCAACAATACTAAATGCATGGGTGAATGGTGGCGCTGTAGAGATAAAAAAATATTATTCTATTTTGTTTATTTTCTTCAATGAAAATTTTTTTAAAGTTTTGAAAACAATCAAATAAATTATTTTTCAAATAGTCTGTATTATGTTAATTATTAGAATATGATGAAAGAAAAGTTTGAAATTAATATGAAAAAAAGAAAAGTCTGAAATTAATATGAATAAAAAAAAAATGTATCACTTTCAGACATCCGTACACACTTTCTTCAAGCTTTTTCCACCGGAAGCCAGCGGTCCTCCATGTACTTCGCATCTGCCAAAAATGCTTACGACTTCTACAGAACGAGAACAATCTACCCCCGGATTAAATAAAGAGTTCGGTTCGAAATTCCGTATAAATTCGAGAGTTTGACATCTTTCTTTTCTTGGTGTTTTTGGCTAGGAACAAATTGTAGTATCTGTTCTCATACCACCATCCATCTTTGCTGTCCTTAGTCAAGGAAACATCAATTTTTCTAAAATAAGGCAATTTTTATTTTTATACCAATCCAGAGTGCCCCTTTTGGGGAGCTTGGTTTTCACCACATTAAAAACCGAACTTTGTGTGTAACTCTACCCTCCTGAGGAGGTAAGTAAAAAGGAACAGATGCATCTGAAGAAATGCATATGTTACATGAGCCAACACGTTGTAAGAATAACATCCAAGATGAGAATAATAGTCCGAATAATCCAAATAATCACAATTATTAATCCTTATCTAAAAAAGATTCCGGAACAGATATCACTTTCGTAAATATCTAAAAGTACACTCGTTATTTTTCCCGCCAAAATCAAATTTAAAAAATTGTAATTCATCGTTGTTTATATATTTCAAGAAGTAGTGATCGCAAGGGGAGATAACTCATGCTTTAGTTGGATATTTATTTTTTCTTACGCGTATCAATAGCAGAAAATAAGGTTATTACGTTCTGGACAACGGAGTAAGACGCCTACGCAGATGTTGCGTCTTATTTTATCGCTGATGTCAACAGTTGTTTCATGTTACCGAATTTGAATCATCTGGATCGCAACAAAAAACAACAACATTTGCATGAGTGTGTGTGTGTGTGTGTGTGTGTGTATGGGGGAGGGGCGTGGCTTTAAATAACACAAAAGAAAACTACTTATGTATCGTGTAACGTTGTTGCATGCTACAAAAGTAAGAAGTCAGTTTCTCGCCAACCACTTTCTGCGCAGACACCACTTATAACCGTTATAGTCACAGCTCTAATTCAGTGAAATTGAATTATCCTTTTTTTGCGAATAATCTTAACCTTCTTCTATCATATAAATGGCAGTTGTCTGTATGTGTGTATGTGTGTATGTCCAGCTAAAAGTACAAAACTACTAAACAATGCTCCGCATGATTTATATTCTCTTTATCAGTGTTGCCTCGGTTGTATAATATCTCAAATTTAGACAAGAATATTTATTCTTTGAGGGTAAACTAGGCCAGGTTTCATCAGGAGACGGGCTTGTTTTCCAGACATTTCATGTATTAAGTAGAGGGAAGTAACTCTGAATTTTTCTTCAAAAAGTTGGTTCCCTTATGCCGACTCATTCTTCGAGTAATCTATAGTAATCTATAGTAATCTATAGTAATCTGTAGTAATCTATAGTAATCTGTAGTAATCTATAGTAATCTATAGTAATCTATAGTAATCTGTGTGTGTATGTTTAGAGAAAGTAATGGGCTCGACGGATAAGAAAGAGGAGGCGGGGAGAGGGGATAGGGTGAGGGGGGAAGATTATATATATATTTCTCTCTCTCTCTCTCTCTCTCTCTATATATATATATATATGTAGAGAGAGAGAGAGAGAGAGAGAGAGAGAGAGAAAGAGAAAGAGAGAGAGAGAAGTTGTAATAAAATATGGTACACCTTTGTCCCGGGCAATGCTGGGTAGCTGTGCTAGTCTTATATAAATAGGTATTTTGTCCGTCTGTCCGTCCGTCCGTCCGTCCGTCCGTCCGTCAGTCACATTTTTTTTAATCGTAATAAATACAATGCGAAATGTGTCTCATTTCAAAATATCAGAGATCTTAACTACTTTTAGAAATCGAAAATATTGCACGAATACTAAATACTGAATTCACAACAAATAAAGCGGATGCCATAACCGGAAATCGAAACCGAAAACTTGAGATCTTCAGTCTGAGTTTCTACAAACTGACCTATTTGGACTTAAAAATGGAGCTTCAAAGATTACCGTCACAAAATAATTATAGCTTTGGCGTGACGTCATAGATTTACGATTTATGCCATATTTCAAAACATCGATTCAACGATAATCGATTAAAAAAAAACAAAAAAACCGACTAAATAAAGATTATGAATAGCGTTGGAAATTCTTTTGATTGTCCAAAACTATGTATTCTGCTTTATGTATTGTATATTGTTCTTTCACAATTATACATTGTATAATTGTGAAAGAATTTTTGCTTGGCTGGGAGAATTGTATATTATACAATTCTCCCAGCAAAACAAAAATCCGACCGGAAGAAGTATTTATTTGCTTTAAAAAATTTTTTTAAATTAAACAGTGTACTCTTAAAAAAGATATTTAAATTAGACTGTTTTAGTGTCATAACGGTTTTAATTTGTGTATAATAATTGGCCTTTTGGCCAATATCAAAGTGTAGTATCTGTTCCGATGGATACTACACCCCATAGACTGGTATTGTCTTGGTCTTCGGGGCTTGATTTACGCCGGTCTGTGGGTGTTCTGTGCAGTTCTAGGAGGTCCACCCTCCCAGGCTTTGCCCCCCCCCTCTTTTGGGAGGAGTAAGTTTATTGCTTACTGCCTGAGGCGCCCCTACCGGGGAATGCCAACGGGGCTGCCCAGGCAATTTTTAATGACCAGAGTGCTCAAATTCTCGAGCGCTGGTGTTTCAAATCCCACTTTCCCGACCTTGTGTCACATTTTTCCTTGTGGGAGGAAGATAAATAAAATAATAATTGTCCTTTTGGCCAAGATCAAAGTGTAGTATCTGTTCCGATTGATACTACGCCGGTACCGTCTTGGCCTTTGGATCTTGATGACGCGGGTCTGTGTGTTTGTCCTGTGCAGTTCTAGGAGGTCCACCATCCCAGGCTTTGCCTTCCCTCATTGGGGTGGAGTAGGTTTATCGCTTACTGCCTGAGGCGTCCCTACCGGGGAATGCCGACGGGGCTGCCCAGGCATTTTTTGTAGGCCAGAGTGCTCATCTTGGGCGCTGGCTTTTCAAATCCCACTTCCCCGACCTTGTGTCACATCTTACCGCTGTGCGATGAAGATAAATAAAAATAAAAATAGAATAAAAAATAAAATAACATTTAAAAAAGGGAACACATTTTTGTAGTAAGGAAAAAAAAGAACAAAAAAAAGAGCAACATGGTCAGCCGAGATTAAAAAATTAAATTGAAGTTAAATTCTCGAAACTTAAAAAAAGGAAATTAAAATTTTATTTTTAGAGTAAAATACAATTTACGATCAATAATTAATTTTATCCAAAATGTGTGCGAAAATAAATTGAATTAGATAATCATGATTGCAAGTAACATCATCAAGGGTCGGTGGGGGGGGGCTGTAGTATATAGCTGTGTTGTACAATTACATTTGCGATTTTCACAAATCACTTTAACCTCGGCATACATTTTTACCGTTATAGACACTACACTGAATTAAGTAAGATGCTATTGTCGGATCTTCGCAAATAACTTTCAGATTTCTCAATTGTGTAGTATTAAAAGTATATCAATTCGATATCTATCTATCTATCTATCTATCTATCTATCTATATATATATATATATATATATATATATATATATATATATATGAAGCAATCCAACAAAAGATATAAGCGTCAACTAATATCTTATAATTAGTGAAACATCCGGATAAAAAAACTGAAGCTCAATATACTGGATAGAGCATTAATATTATAATATAAAATGAAGTAATAAAATAAGGTGTCAATCAAATTTTATTAGAATTCAAAGTTCATGCAAAGCATCCTTAAGTCCTTAGCTCATGAGTTTTCAAAGATAATTCTTCTCTTCAGAGGACCATTACCGCAGTTATACTACTACAGGCAATAAAATTACGCTTTGAAAATATATAAAATTATATACACAAATATATAAAAATACATAACATCAAACATATCAATCCAAAAACATACTTTTGTTGAATCCATACAGTCCATCCAGGTCATACAAGTTGAGAAGCATAATCAGGAAGGACATTACTCCAAGATACAAACAGCAGTCCAAATATGTGAAATTGAAGGGGCCGGCAATGTTATCCAGTCGCGAAATGTGTCCATATTCAATGTTAATGATAAATAAATCAATCAAAATAATACAAAAAGTCCAATCAAAGTTCCGAGATCCCAACATGTGCAACTCTAATCAAATCCAAATTCGTTGTTTAATTAGAAAACCCGCTAAATCCGAATTGAGCAAAATAAGACGGACTCCCATCACATCTAGCCAGAAGAGCGAAAAATATATAAGTCTTAAGGACTTAAGGATGCTTTGCATGAACTTTGAATTCTAATAAAATTTGATTGACACCTTATTTTATTACTTCATTTTATATTATAATATATATATATATATATATATATATATATATATATATATATATATATATATATATATATATATAGAGAGAGAGAGAGAGAGAGAGAGAGAGAGAGAGAGAGAAAGAGCTCGACGGCCGAGTTTCAATCCCGGCTTGAGGCACTAACTGGTCTAGCCGCACTGATGAGCTGTGAAACAGCGAAACAGTCTGTATGTGGATGACTAGATAAAGCTCCCTCCCGGGGTAGAGCTTAAGTTGTAAGGATATCGTCAACTGCCATTAGCTTTAAGGCATAGCTCATTAGGTAAAACTAATTCGAGCCACGGCAATTGCAATGTTTCCATTGAGATATATCTTACATCAGTTAGTGTCGCATGATAGCGTAAGGGTTAGAAGCGCCGACCGAGTTTCAATCCCGGCTTGAGGCACTAACTGGTCTCGCCGTATATATATAAACTAGGTGCCCAAAAGAGTCGCCAACTTTATACGTCCCTCACTATCAACCAAGCTCCAGCCCTGTACGATCACCGCAATGTTGCATCCTTGTGCATGTTTTACAAATGCTTACAAATGCTTCAATGGATTGTGCTCCGATGAACTGGCAACTCTGGTTCCCCCTCGACGTAAATACACTAGACCAACTCGAAAATCAGCTAAATCCCATCCATTCACTGTGGAGATCCTTAGATGCCGGAGAGCCTTCTACTCCAATAGCTTTTTTCCTTGTGCTGCCGGCTTCTGGATGACACCCAAAACCTACACCCTAATTCTCAGTAACCCCTTACGTCTACAGTGGCGGCCTGCCTTGTTTAGGGTGATATATCTGTGGGTAATAACTAATTGATATTTATTTATAAATATTATTATAAGGCCCATTTACTAAAGGCCGGGCACTCTGAGTGAGTTTAATATCAAGTAGCACTAATAGCTTCATGCGAGATCTAACACAGTTTGTTGTTGTGAGATCACTTTCGGAGCTCGTTGTATAATACGCGCCGACTCGGTATTTACAAAGTTAAATTCCTCCTTAATTATTAGCTAATTTGCGGTGGCCAACGAGAGAACGCTCTTGACTACGAATCAGTGGCGATTTGTGATTGGAGTTCGAGCCCGCCGACCATCGAGAATCAACTTCCTTCTCTGAAGATTGCGTTAGCATGGAACAACGATGTCTGTAGGTAATAACTAATTAATATATATATATATATATATATATATATATATATATATATATATATATATATATATATATATATATATATATTCTGATGAGGAGTTATGAATATTAGGACCAAAAAGAATTTTTTCTCTTCATCATTCGTTCACTTGTTTGAAAGACCAGTGCACTACAGGAAGTGCAGTCTGGCTTACAAAAATACCTGAGCAGCCCCATCGGTATTCACTGGAATGTGTGCCTCATGCGATTAACAATAAACTAAGTCGTCCTCAAAACGAGAAGGTAAAGCCTGGGAAGCTGGGCCGCCTACTAACGAACAGAAGCAAAACCACTGTCGGACTGATTATTGAAGACGTATCCTCAACTCGTATGAACAGCAGATACCCAAGCTGTTCGAGGTAAAAGTAATTTTTTTAAATGGGTTGGGGTGAAACTAGGTTATTACTTTTTGTCCTATTCACTGCTTTGCAATATTTACAGACTCGTTATTTTACCCCGATTGTCATAAAATATAGGATATGGAGTACTATTGTCATATCTGGGCTGATGAATCACTGTCTCATTTGAGGGTTCTTGATCAGGTGCAGAAACGTATTTCTTCTTCTCTACACCCTCTCTTTCACAGACGTGATGTTGCTAGTCGCAGTCTTTTCTATAAATACTATTATGGCATGTGTTCTTCAGAATTGTCTAATTTATTCCCTGCTTTCTTTTGTTCCAGCTCGTTTGACTCGTCGGTGTAGTTGTCTTCATCAATTCGATGTTTTGAAACCTCATTGTAATACAGCTTCCTATAGTGGAACGCTGTGGAATGCTATCTATAGCTTGATTCTTTTTTCAAGACTAAGGTCAATAGACATCTCCTGTCTTTGCGATAATCATCTTCTTGTTAGCTCCTTAAATCAAGTGGCTTCCTGTCTTGTCTGGAGCGATTTCTATAAAAAAGTATCGAACTACCCTACGTCTTCAACGTACTAGAGGAATGTCATAATCTAGTCAAGGCAACAAAAATGTGATCTAGCCCTGAATAGCAAGCCATGTTAATAATAAATAGAATAGAAAGGCAGATAGATTATCCCAAGAGGCATTAACAACGATATAAATAATATTAAAATACCACATACAGATTTTTTAAAAGCCAACAAATTAATACATAAGATACATAAAATGTTAAGCAATATGGAACACACTAACCCTAATCCTTACCTAACCCTAACCCTAAATCCTAACCTACATCCTAACCCTAACCCTTACCCTAAATCTTAACCCTAA
>OY744547.1:55712381-55754881 GCA_963556195.1 Sepiola atlantica
GGTAAAAAAAGTTGGTATATTTCTAATCTTATAGGTCGGATGACTAAAAGTCTTTGCGATATTATCCTATATACGTATTAATAGTCGGTAAAAAAGTTGGTATATTACTTATCTAATAGGTCTCAAGACTAAAAGTCTTTGCGATATTATCCTATATACATATTAATAGTCGGTAAAAAAGTTGGTATATTTCTAATCTTATAGGTCGGATGACTAAAAGTCTTTGCGATATTATCCTATATACGTATTAAGAGTCGGTAAAAAAATTGGTATATTTCTTATCTTATAGGTCTGATGACTAAAAGTCTTTGCGATATTATCCTATATACGTATTAATAGTCGGTAAAAAAGTTGGTATATTTCTAATCTTATAGGTCGGATGACTAAAAGTCTTTGCGATATTATCCTATATACGTATTAAGAGTCGGTAAAAAAATTGGTATATTTCTTATCTTATAGGTCTCAAGACTAAAAGTCTTTGCGATATTATCCTATATACGTATTAATAGTCGGTAAAAAAGTTGGTATATTTCTAATCTTATAGGTCTAATGACCAAAAGTCTTTGCGATATTATCCTATATACGTATTAATAGTCGGTAAAAAAGTTGGTATATTTCTAATCTTATAGGTCGGATGACTAAAAGTCTTTGCGATATTATCCTATATACGTATTAAGAGTCGGTAAAAAAATTGGTATATTTCTTATCTTATAGGTCTGATGACTAAAAGTCTTTGCGATATTATCCTATATACGTATTAATAGTCGGTAAAAAAATTGGTATATTTCTTATCTTATAGGTCTCAAGACTAAAAGTCTTTGCGATATTATCCTATATACGTATTAATAGTCGGTAAAAAAATTGGTATATTTCTTATCTTATAGGTCTCAAGACTAAAAGTCTTTGCGATATTATCCTATATACGTATTAATAGTCGGTAAAAAAGTTGGTATATTTCTAATCTTATAGGTCTAATGACCAAAAGTCTTTGCGATATTATCCTATATACGTATTAATAGTCGGTAAAAAAGTTGGTATATTTCTAATCTTATAGGTCGGATGACTAAAAGTCTTTGCGATATTATCCTATATACGTATTAAGAGTCGGTAAAAAAATTGGTATATTTCTTATCTTATAGGTCTGATGACTAAAAGTCTTTGCGATATTATCCTATATACGTATTAATAGTCGGTAAAAAAATTGGTATATTTCTTATCTTATAGGTCTCAAGACTAAAAGTCTTTGCGATATTATCCTATATACGTATTAATAGTCGGTAAAAAAATTGGTATATTTCTTATCTTATAGGTCTCAAGACTAAAAGTCTTTGCGATATTATCCTATATACGTATTAATAGTCGGTAAAAAAGTTGGTATATTTCTAATCTTATAGGTCTAATGACCAAAAGTCTTTGCGATATTATCCTATATACGTATTAATAGTCGGTAAAAAAGTTGGTATATTTCTAATCTTATAGGTCGGATGACTAAAAGTCTTTGCGATATTATCCTATATACGTATTAATAGTCGGTAAAAAAATTGGTATATTTCTTATCTTATAGGTCTGATGACTAAAAGTCTTTGCGATATTATCCTATATACGTATTAATAGTCGGTAAAAAAATTGGTATATTTCTTATCTTATAGGTCGGATGACTAAAAGTCTTTGCGATATTATCCTATATACGTATTAATAGTCGGTAAAAAAATTGGTATATTTCTTATCTTATAGGTCTCAAGACTAAAAGTCTTTGCGATATTATCCTATATACGTATTAATAGTCGGTAAAAAAGTTGGTATATTTCTAATCTTATAGGTCTAATGACCAAAAGTCTTTGCGATATTATCCTATATACGTATTAATAGTCGGTAAAAAAGTTGGTATATTTCTAATCTTATAGGTCGGATGACTAAAAGTCTTTGCGATATTATCCTATATACGTATTAAGAGTCGGTAAAAAAATTGGTATATTTCTTATCTTATAGGTCTGATGACTAAAAGTCTTTGCGATATTATCCTATATACGTATTAATAGTCGGTAAAAAAATTGGTATATTTCTTATCTTATAGGTCTCAAGACTAAAAGTCTTTGCGATATTATCCTATATACGTATTAATAGTCGGTAAAAAAATTGGTATATTTCTTATCTTATAGGTCTCAAGACTAAAAGTCTTTGCGATATTATCCTATATACGTATTAATAGTCGGTAAAAAAGTTGGTATATTTCTAATCTTATAGGTCTAATGACCAAAAGTCTTTGCGATATTATCCTATATACGTATTAATAGTCGGTAAAAAAGTTGGTATATTTCTAATCTTATAGGTCGGATGACTAAAAGTCTTTGCGATATTATCCTATATACGTATTAATAGTCGGTAAAAAAATTGGTATATTTCTTATCTTATAGGTCTGATGACTAAAAGTCTTTGCGATATTATCCTATATACGTATTAATAGTCGGTAAAAAAATTGGTATATTTCTTATCTTATAGGTCGGATGACTAAAAGTCTTTGCGATATTATCCTATATACGTATTAATAGTCGGTAAAAAAATTGGTATATTTCTTATCTTATAGGTCTCAAGACTAAAAGTCTTTGCGATATTATCCTATATACGTATTAATAGTCGGTAAAAAAGTTGGTATATTTCTAATCTTATAGGTCTAATGACCAAAAGTCTTTGCGATATTATCCTATATACGTATTAATAGTCGGTAAAAAAGTTGGTATATTTCTAATCTTATAGGTCGGATGACTAAAAGTCTTTGCGATATTATCCTATATACGTATTAAGAGTCGGTAAAAAAATTGGTATATTTCTTATCTTATAGGTCTGATGACTAAAAGTCTTTGCGATATTATCCTATATACGTATTAATAGTCGGTAAAAAAGTTGGTATATTTCTAATCTTATAGGTCGGATGACTAAAAGTCTTTGCGATATTATCCTATATACGTATTAAGAGTCGGTAAAAAAATTGGTATATTTCTTATCTTATAGGTCTCAAGACTAAAAGTCTTTGCGATATTATCCTATATACGTATTAATAGTCGGTAAAAAAGTTGGTATATTTCGTATTGGTCTCCTCGGAGCCAATTAGCATGACAGTGTATGGTCAGCACATTCTAGAATGAATAAAAAACTATAAATTATCGTGATTTTTCCCTTTTCTATTCTTTTCACTTTTCTCTTCAATCTTGATACTCTTATTTACACGTTATATTTAGACGAGGGAATCTGAATGCCTCATTATATCAATTCACTCGATGTTATTTACGCGAACAGCTTATTAAATTCTTAGATGCTTTATTTTTTCTATTAGTGTGAAGAAATGTTATCAAGTGAAAAACGTTTTATAGAATATTACTGAACAAAAATAACTGATGTTGCAAATGTGTAACAAATAGCATACAATTTTACATGTGTAACAAAACACTACTAAATATACACATAAATAATCATAATACACTAGAGAATCATAAAATCAATTTTTACTTACAATTATAATGAACAGATTTTAAAGTTTACGCTTTTGACACACCGATGACACTCGCCCGTGACATCGAAGATACTGATTACCTACTTACCGAGTTTGCTGATGCAACATCATATTAATACCTACTCACACTTGCAAAAAGTATCAGTTAATACATTTTGAAAGGATCAGTCGGAGTGTAAGCGTCAAGGAAATGGCAAACTGGAAAGCACCAGGTCACGATGGAATACATGCGTACTGGTTCAAAAAATGCACGACCTTACATAAAAGGTTTGCACAGAAACTGAGAGGATGTATCCATAAAACAGACGTACCAGAGTGGATGACCAAAAGAAGGACAACTCTCATACAGACCAATAACCTGTTTACAAACAATGTGGAAAATCCTAACGGCACTACTGAGAGAGCAAATTTACAATTTCCTGAACAGCTGTGGGTTACTTCCTGAGGAACAAAAAGAAAGCCAGAAAGGGAAAAGGGAGTTTTGAAAAAAATATTTATTTATTTAAGAAGTATATGATTTTATTATATTTACCAACCAATTATTATCGAATCGTGATGGCAAAGATGGTATATTTTCTTTTTAAATTTTATAGGGAATTCGTTATCTTCTGAAAATAAAATACAGCCACACGTCGGAGTGTGTTTTTACCAGGAAACCGAAAGCCGGAAATTACGGGTTGTTTTTGTGACAGGTTCGCAGAAAAAGAATATTTGAAAATCATTGCTTTCGCAATATTGTCATTCATTTGTATGTTTACCTCTCAGGTGCCGTCGGTGTTTCCTTACCGACGCATTGTCATCGCCTTCAAACAATACTGCTTACATATTACAGTTCCATGTTTATTGAGTTATAAACTGTTGCATGCATAATAGATACGATTCCCTTTATTGCATAGATCTTATGGCCAAGTTAAGTAGCAAATGAACAAGTTTTATTCCAATCTAAAGTGAATGTCGCGACCAGAGGAATTCTCGGCTCCGTCTCCATGAAATGTATATTTTATTTTAAAAATAAAACTACAGAAAAACATTTTTAAAATGACAATTGAGACGAAGCTCCATCTAGTAGAATAAAAATAGGCAAGTTGCATATCCCAATTCTCGAGGGAGATGCTTCAATATTTCACAGTAGAAAAGTGTTAAGAGCAAGGAGAAACAATCTTTTAAAATGTTACTCGGGATATCTTAAACCGGTCAAGTTACTCTAGAAACCATGAATAATATATATATATATAACTAGCAGAACCAGGGAGAATTGAACAATTAAAGAAACTCCTGCAATGTAGGTAAAAAAGACAAGAGTAATCTAACAAATAAACATGAAAGTTGTTTGTAGAAAACGTTTTATTTCACAATCTTTCTGCAGTTTTTCAAATTGTTGTTAAACGTAACTAATGCAACTACGAACAATATATAGTGTGTTAGCACATAGACACGGCTTCGTATTTGTTCATTAAAAAACATTTACTGTTGGTGTTGAGCACAGTGCCGACCAACTCCAATTCTAAATTTGAAATCTATAGAACTGGCAACACTAACACCGCCCTCCTTGTCGTCAGACATTGAAAAGTGCTCTTCTGTATGCAACATAAGTAGAGGGTCCATCTCGTACCGACTTGGGGATATTTGGTATTAAACCACGAGAGACGTCTATACGGATCTGCCTTTAGAATGTAGCAGAAACAATCTCTGAAGATAAGTGAAAACAAAAGCATGTAGGTACTGGACTATTTCATTGATAAGATACCAATACTTATGCCTCCTGGCACACTTTTCATTCAGAAATGTACGAGATTTCAAGCAAGCAACACCATTCTTCTCATTTATTTATTTATTTATTTATCTTTTCCAGTATAAAACCAATAGGTTTAGTAAACATAAATATAATCATCTAATCAACGTATCTGTGTATAAATTTATCTATTAACCCCCAGTTAAATATAGTAAAAAATTCAAGTTCTTTCAGTGACTGTGCAATTTGAAATAGATTTTTCCTTAAACCAGCTTATAATTTTATTAATTCAGAGGTATATTTGCATGTATAAAGAGTAAATGTGTGGGTTTACGACATCAAGTTGTCTCTCCAAAATCTGTTTATGGAAACATTTAGTATACGGTGAGATGTATGCGTGGGCGGTTGGTTTTCTATCCATGTCTAGCTGATTGGAGTGTGTGCGTTAATCTAGGGTAAGCTTGTCTGCTATAGATTTGAGTATACGTATTGTCTAAGCGTGCGAGTGTAAGTGGGGTAGAAAAGCTTTATGCGTACTGTGTGTCGTGTGTGTGTTTTATGCATATATATGATTGACACTTATGTTCTTCCAATGTGTAAGAGTACGCGGGGAAGGGTTTATTTCTGCTCGTCGGTGATAATGACACGTTTAGAAAAGTCTTATCGTAACCACTCCGCTAGCTATGACCTTGTAAAGGAGTTAATTTTTACGTGCCAATGTTATGTGTTATTCTGCCTAATGTTTAGAGGGGCCAGTATGATATGTAGTTGATTTTGAAGTCCCGTAGTATTGTACTGCGTAGGCTATTCTAATGTTTATATAAGTCGTGTTTAAAGAAGTCATATATAAATATATGATGCACTTTCCAATTGAGAACGTTGTACGTGTCTCTGCTCATCAGGCGAAACCTACAACACATGCATAGGTATTGTCTAAGCGTGCGAGTGTACGTGGGGTAGGAAAGTATTATGCGTATAGTGTAGCGTGTGTGTGTTTTATGCATATATATGATTGACACTTATGTCTTTCCAATGTATAAGAGTACGCAGGGAAGGGTTTATTTCTGCTGGTCGGTGATAATGACACGTTTGGAAAAGTTTTATCGCAACCACTCCGCTAGCTATGACCCTGTAAAAGAGTTAAGTTTAACGTGCCAATGTTATGTCTTATTCTGCCTAATGTTTAGAGGGGACAGTATGATATGTAGTTGATTTTGAAGTCCCGTAGTATTGTACTGCGTAGGCTATTCTAATGTTTATATAAGTCGTGAATGTTCAAAGAAGTCATATATAAATATATGATGCACATTTCAATTGAGAATGTTGTACGTGTCTCTCTGCTCATCAGGCGAAACCTACAACACATGCATTTGATTATAGAGAATGATTTTTTTCTGCATTAAAAGATCAAATCTCTCGACAAGTCATGCAAATTATGTAAAAGTGCGCCAAGAACCTTCCGCAGTTTTAAGTTGTGGGTTTTTCTTCTAAGTAGTGGTATAGTGGTTACAAGATCGGATAGACGAAAAGCGTGACATGTCGGGGGTATGTCGTCACTTACACTCCACCCTTTGGGAATAGGTTAAAATCCACCTCTCTTACACTTAATTAAATTTGACTAGACTTATACGCTTTAGGAAAGTTTATTCCTATATATATATATATATATATATATATATATATATATATATATATATATATATATATATATATATATATATATATATATTCCATGATAAATGCCAGTATACTGAAATCATATGCCTTTAATAGGGTTAAGATGAAAATTCATATACACTAAATGTACAAAAGCAAGGAAATTCCCAATTCTTTACACTTTTATTGTCATTAATTAAGGGTATGACTACATATCAACCAAACCATTTCATTATCACATCACTACAGTATAAATCTCTATGCATGAGTGGATGAAATGTGTGAGGTGCGCTGAAGAAAAATTCCTACCAGTAAAATGCATAGCCCTGTTGTGCTCGCATACCCTTAATGACAATAAAAGTGTAAAAATTTGGGAATTTCCTTGCTTTTGTACATTTAGTGTATATGAATTTTCATCTTAACCCTATTAAGGGAATATGATTTCAGTATACTGGAATTTATCATGGAATGTCACTACTTTTGTAAAAGCTATGCCTCAATACAATGGTCATTTTTACGTTTTTTGGAATTTTCTGGAAAACTAAGGTATATGGTAAATGAAATTAAAATGCCATCAACTAGACCCTAGAACCTCTATCTCTGCCAAAAATCAGCTGAAGCCATCAAATAGTTGATGAGATACAGGGTGGCACATACGTACGTACGTACGTACACACGGATAACACAAAATCATGCCTGACCTTTCTGGATCACTGGGTTGCCTTGACTAATGATGCTGAAATTCTACACACGTATAGAACCTATCAAAAAGAAATTTTGTGCAAAGTTTCAACTCATTTTATTTATTGGTTTTTGAGTTATGATTGATCAAAGAACTGAGATTTCTAGCATAGGCCGTTTTTTGAAGTCTATTAAGTGATAGAGCGCTTTCGCGCCTCCCTTGATATATATATATATAGGAAATGAAAAAGGAAAAACAAAAAAATGTTTTATTTTATGTATTCATCAACGTTTCGTCTTTATTTGTAAGACTTCCTTCGGATGATAATTTTAAGAAAAATCTCATGCAAGTACATAGAAATATTGGGTTGACATGATGGGTTAATGAGAAGAAGTAGTAGCCACTACTGGGAGTGCAGGACCTAGGTCCAGTCTGAGAGAAGTCGGTGGCAGGGAGTGAAATATATGTGGATGGCTGTGAGTGAAAAAGGGGAGGGGTGGAAGTGTTGTCTTAGGGTGGAAGACAGGGGATGGGGGTGCTCATTAACCCATCATGCCAACCCAATATTTCTATGTACTTGCATGACATTTTTCTTAAAATTATCATCCTGAAGAAGTCTTACAAATAAAGACGAAACGTTGATGAATACATAAAAAAAACATATTTGAGTTTTACCTTTTTAATTCCCCATTACGTCGGATTACCCTCATCCTTTCATTTCTCATATATATATATATATATATATATATATATATATATATATATATATATATATATATATATATATATATATATATATATATATATGTGTGTATATATATATATATATATATATATATATATATATATATATATATATATATATTGTTGATAGCCCGTAGACCCCCCCCCCTAGATAGGCACTGTAAGTGTTGTATTAACACAGCGTGACGTCGCTAGCTATAAATGCATCGTTCCTTTCATTAAGTTGAACGCTCTTATGACGTCAAGCCGCCGAATAAGTGTTACAATTATCACTGTTTATCTAGCTATTTAGCAGTGCCGTGGAGGTCTAGGTGTCGGGATTTGAGTTGTAACATACTCGGAATACGGGGTTTCGAATCACGCAACCAGTAGTGAATAGTTATATCTCTATGCTGACGAGTCCCGATTAAAGGACGAAACGTATACTTACATAGATAATAAACAAAACAAATATTTATATATATATATATATATATATATATATATATATATATATATATATATATATATATATATTAATAGTGATAAATACATAAATCGATTGATTAATAACATTATTCATTATGATTATAATAATTCAATATCAGCAATAGTCTGGCGTACGATCATTTCAGATACGTTTAGAATTCATATTTAATTTTTTCATATTTAATATATATATATATATATATATATATATATATATATATATATATATATATATATATTAGTAAGTTATGAAAATATATTTATGGCAATATAATTATACATAGGCGTCTGCGTTTAATCCCCGTACGGAATCGTTAAAACCAGTTAGTACGACCATAAAAAGATATTATAACAAAAAATACCGACTTAAGGCAGCACTAGCGACCAATTACTGGGAACTCAAAGAAAGCGGAGGGTCACCAATAATCGAGCGGAAAATAGTACGATGGGCCAGTATATGTAGATATTTAAACGCCACGTGTAGATTATGTGTGAATGAGAAGTTTGAAATTCTAAACTTCAAAAACACACAAAACCTATTATTTATTAATTATTATATATATATATATATATATATATATATATATATATGTGTTATAATTTATTCATACATCTGTTAAAGTATGAAATGCGTAATATGTTAAGAAATTTTATTTATTTATTCATTAATTTCTGTGTTTATGTATTTATTTATTAATTTATTTTTTTGTTTCATTTTACTTCAGTTGAAGTTCTCAGAAATCGAGGGTCATCTACCTGGGGCTAACATTTGATCTCTATATGAAATACATAGATATGCGAATATTCTATTAAAGTTCTATTTTATTTCTCAACTTTTGAGTTAGTTAATAAGTTAAGAACATTAATTTTCCTCTTTGTAATTGACCAGTTGATTATGTTATAGTATTTATTTCTTGTGGTCTATTGGTCTTACTGGATCCCAGAGCCAGAATTTATATGGTCTAGTGGAGTATCCAGTTAAGTGTTGTTATCTGAGGTAACATTACTTGGAGAAGGTAATATATTTCTCGTATGAGCCAATGTCGAAGAGATCTTATTTGGGCTTCAAATTCTATCTTATATATGTGTATTAACATATGTACATGTATATATATATATATATATATATATTAATAAATGCATCTACACACATGTATACATATTTTTTGTATTCATTTAATTTATTTGTAGATATTATGTGTGAAGTATGTTGAGAGTGTGATATAAAAGGTAGCCAGCCTGGATCTAAATTCAATTTTTGTTCGGATAAAATAAGTTTGCTGATTAAAGGAGATACATTATAGAAACCATTGCGTTGGTTGATTGTGTTTATAATGAGTGTTGCTTCAAGAAGTCTTCGCCGAGAATTATTTAAAATAAATTGAATAATTTTAGCTGGCTCACAATTAAAAAAATGATCGTGTTGTAATGCTTGGGTGAAAAACGCGTTCAGAGAGTTGCTATTTTGTATATCTCTTTTATGTTCCCGTTGAGTCTCTCTTGCGTATATCTGATGACAATTACTGAATGGGACAGTGTATATGTTTAATTGTGTATATGTATGTGTGCTTATATATATATATATATATATATATATATATATATATATATATATATATATATATATATATATATATGTAGGTATCAAATGTGAGCACATCACCTTCCCCACGCCACATCTTGTTCTCCCCCTCCCTCGCGGGCCCCCCTACACTGCCCTATTATGCGACCCTTATTTTTAACCCTTCCGCTCTCTCCCCTCAAAGCTAATTTAAAAAAGATTCAATAAACATATCTCATGTCCCATCCTCCTACTTTATAGTTTAAATTAACTCTGACCGTTATAAATGTTTGCCCCCAGACCTTCCACAGCTATTGTAATGTCTCCCAGCATCTCGATGAGCCCATAACTGATCTTATCATAAGCGAACCTTCTTGACTGACATAACACTAACTCACTCCCCCTCCCTAATGATCTTATAATTCTAACCGTCACCATTTCCCCCACACTCTCAACTGTCAACTAAATTTCCAACCGCCACCATCTATTTATTTTTTCATAAGCGGCCTTTTAGGCTTACTTCCGCTACCGCCTTTGTTTCAAACATTTTGTACTTGTGTGTTATTTTCTTCAGACAATTATCCTGAGGAAGTCTTAAAATAAAGACAAAACGTTGATGAATACATGAATAATGTTTGTTTTTTTCTTTTTCAATTTCCATTCTTTATCATATATATATATATATATATATATATATATATATATATATATATAAATTCCCGAAACAGTTTTTCATGGTAAACAACTGATGATCCCTTAAAATAGTGTTAGAAACTAACTAATATAATAACTGTAAAAAATAAATTGACTTACATGAGTGATTTTCCACTGGAAGACTTGAGACTATAAGTTTGTTTTTTTTTATATATATATATATATTTAAAAAAATTTTTTTTGTATATAGTTTTAATGGTTGAGAAACTTCCGAGACTATATATATATATATATATATATATATATATATATATATATATATATATATATATATGTTAAAAATTACTAAGAAAACAGCTATGTTTCTATCGCCAGAAAAAAAACAATAACAAAAGAATACGTAAGATTTTGGCGACAAGGTGTTGGCGGTCTATTTTATATATATTTATTAAAAACGCCAGATTGCAAACAGTAATATCCTAGATTCGATCCTTGCCCAGGTTAGCCATGCTCATGATGGCTTATATCCAGAAACACATGTTCATGGATTCCTTTTAGATGCACTTATAAATTAATTAATATATATCAAATAAAAATATAATTACACGCCATATTAAATAGGGCGACTTACCGCAATGTTCTTTACCGCTTAGGAAGTGGAAATACTGAGAAAACGGTTATGTTTCTATCGCCAGTAAAAACAATAACGAAACAAAAAAGGAATTTAAGAAAGCCGAAAACGATATGATTTTTTTAGACATAAACATTTAAAAAAATTGTGTTATGGAAATCGCTTCAGACAAGGCATGAAGCCACTTGATGTAAGGAGCTCACAAGAACGAAATATGATTATCGTAAAGACAGTAGATCCATATAGGTCTTAGTGTTGAAAAGACCAAGGTTATAGGTAGGAGGAAAACAGTCACCAGGAAAAGAGTTCCACAAGCCTGCGGTTCTTGGAAAGGAGCTACTGTCGGAGAGCCTTCTACTCAAATAGCTTCTTTCCTCGTGTTGCTGGCCTCTGGAACTCCCTCCCTGCCCCCTGTTTCC
Source organism: Sepiola atlantica (assembly GCA_963556195.1). Taxonomy (NCBI): domain Eukaryota; kingdom Metazoa; phylum Mollusca; class Cephalopoda; order Sepiida; family Sepiolidae; genus Sepiola; species Sepiola atlantica. The sequence goes on from OY744547.1 coordinate 55,724,437, forward strand.
CCGACAGGACAGACATGCAGAAGTTTAAAACTAATGTAAACAGTCATCTCGCTGCACAGATCCCAATCTAGGTTGACTGCCCCCTACCTTCTCCCCTCTTCTTTTTTTCTCAGTAACCCCTTACGTCTACAGTGGCGGCCTGCCTTGTTTGGAGTGAACTATGTTAAAATATATATATATATATAATGTATTTATGTAATTATTTTCATTGGTGATTGTAGCGTTCGTTGCTATTTTGCTTACTATTATTTCGATTGTCTCACTTTCCTAAGTGATTAACATGCAGAAAATTGCATTATTAGTCGCCCTAAACTTCATAGGACGTATTTTTTCCGTTAATATATATTTGTGTTTATTTTATACGTACATAAAAGTAATCCGTGTTTATATATATACGTGTTTCTGGCTCACAGCCGTCATCAGCATGGCTAATTTAGACAGAGATCGAACCTTCGATATTGATGTCTATAGTCCAGCGTTCTACCACTGGACCAAGACGCTCCGTCTAGAAATATGTACGATTTTATCACCTAAATATTTACTGTATTTTTATGTAATTATTTTAATTGGTGATTGTAGCGTTCGTTGTTATTTTACTTACTATTATTTCGATTGTCTCACTTTCCTAAGTAATTAAGATGCAGAAAATTGCATTATTAGTCGCCCTAAACTTCATAGGACGTATTTTTTTCAGTTAATATATATTTTTTATTCATTTTATACGTACATAAAAGTAATCCATGGACACGTGTTTATATATATATACACACACTATTAAATTATATTTTTATATTTTACCTACGTACGACGTCGTTTCGAGCTTTTGGCTCTCATCAGTGCAGGGAAATAAACATCTCAAACGGTCACAGGGCGCGAACACAGTCCATAGAGACATCTTAAATCTGTAAGCGTTCACTTAGTCCTTTAGGCCACGGAGAAATTAAGTTATATTTACACTGAAAGCGGCGAGTATAAACATCAGGACATCCGATAGAACTCGACGACAGTGTCGGAGCATTGTACTGAGGCTTTTCTAGTTGAATCTCTATCATTACACACGGTATAAATCTTCATTTATGCAAATATATTTTGGCTACATATGTGCATACAGTTACACCTACAGCCTAATGACAGGTTCAGCTTCGTCAGGCCAAAATGTAAGTACAAATAAAATGTGCAAAAAAAACCAACACATTTCCATGTTCGGGTTGACAAGTAGTTCAAATATAACAGTGGCTATTTCGTGTAGTTGTAACTTCTCTTTCAATGTACGTCTGGTATGACATTGTACTTCATATTTTTGAATTTTTGTGATGAGGATTGATAATTTGTATAATTTTGGTTATTCGGACTACATTTCTCATCTTGAGTGTTATCATCACAACGTTTCGGCCGCTGTAACCTCCGGCCTTCTTCAAGTGTATCTCTTCGAACTCAGGAATATTTCTGTCGAACTCGGGAATCTGGGCTGGATTTTCAAACGGAACCCTTTATTTAAGCCACGGGGATAACATGCTCTTATATATATATATATATATATATATATATATATATATATATATATATATATATATATATATATATACAGGGTGGGCCAAAATAAGGGTCCTATCTTTAAATTTGAATAACTTGAATTTGAATAACTTCCACAAAATAAAAGTTAAACTCACCAAACTTTATGTGTGTGTAGACTGACCCTTCCGAGATTTTTTGAAATAAACAAAACAAATTTTAGCCGAAAAACACTTCTTAAAACTTACAAAAACTAAAGTATTGTTTTTTACACTGTTTTGAGTTTTTTAAGCAAAAATAATGTTTTCTAAATGAGGGTACGTTCCTTAGGGCTAATACGGCTCATGCTTGCTTCGGAAGGGGTCCTTTACTTATTCTAAAAAAAAAAAAAAAAAATCAATAAATAAAAAAGTTATGAATTTTTAAAAATAGGACCCTTATTTTTGCCCACCCTGTATATATATATATATATATATAACTCTATCTATTATTTATTATTAATGATTCCCATATTGTATTAAATTCTATACTAGGTCTGCTTAATAAGTCATTATTGTCCAACATATGCGCTGCTTCTTTGAGTCGTCTTACTCTTCACCGTTCTTCCTTATCTATAATGTTTACTTTGTTCAATAAGGGTGGATTGTATCCTGTTTCCCTCCATATGTGGTCAGCCATACCCGATTTTTCGATATCTCCTGTGTTATTCTAGCCTTACTTTTAGTGGGCGACATGTCTCACCTTTGTATATTTGTATGCAGCGCATATGTTGGGCAATAATGACTTAGTAAACAGACCTAGTATAAAATTTAATACGATATGGGAACCATTAATTATATATATATATATATATATATATATATATATATATATATATAAGTCAGGTTCATATTATATTCCAATAACCATGTTTTTATTTTATTATTTTTATTTTTTCACATTTCCCAAAAAACATAACATTTCTGTGAGATATATTTTTTACGGTCCGTTACATTTGTCTTGTGCCAAACAACATTGTTATGTCAATATCGTCTCTGCAACATTACAAAATCATCAGAAAAATTCACAAAGAGTAAAAAGTTTTGGGATTAAAGTGTCTTGAAAAAACCTACACTATACAGTGGTTCATTTTTGGGTGAAACCAAACAAAAACCAAAGAAAAAGAGCAAACGCACACGTGGGGGAACCAACTAATACGCCATTTTGTAATATATATATATATATACATATATATATATATATATAGTGATATGTTGTAATAAAAGTACTGATATATAGTACTCCCAAAATTCTTACTAGAACTGTCTGCAAGGAACCGTGGCACAGTGGATATAGTCCTAAGTTAAATCCAGTTCTAAGTGATAGTCATCTGAAGAATTGCGAATTACTGAATATTTCTCCCAATCATGGCTGACGGAACAAGAGCATGCTACCCCCGTTCGAACGTCCGTCCAGACACCCAACTTCGGCAAAAATATTCATGAGTTCGAAGCGATACACCTGAAGAAGGCCGGAGGTTACAGCGGCCGAAACGTCGTGATGATAACACTCAAGATGAGAAATGTAGTCTGAATAACCAACATTATACTAACATTGTACTATAGAGAAATTACGGCAAGTGAAAAAAACATTCCGTCCTTTGAGCTTTTTGTGCCGACGCAAAATTCCAGATCAAAGTAACGGTATGTGATTTTGTAGCTATCAAATATCCGTGCGAGTTTTTTATGACTATGTCTATGTATTTTTCAAGCAATCTATGTTGATATATATATATATATATATATATATATATATATATATATATATATATTCGAATCGTGTGACCGGTAGTGAATAGTCATACTTCTATGCTGATGAGTCTCGATTGAAAAGAGACGAAACGTATACGTCCATAGATAAATAAACAATAGCAAATATTTATATTTGAAGCTCCTCGTAAAAAAGTAGAGCACTGTAAATGGTAGTACTAACACAGCGTGACGTCACTTGCTTTACATGCATCATTCCATTCCCTTATAGAAGTAGAATGTCTGTATGTCTCGCCGCTTTAAAATGTGTTAAAATTATCATTGTTTATAAGCTATTCAGAATTGGCCGATCGTTAGCGACGTTGGATTTGGGTTGAAAAATACTTGTAATCCAGTAATCGTGTGACCGGTAGTGAATAGTCATACTTCTATGCTGATTGAAAAGAGATGAAACGTATACGTCCATAGATAAATAAACAATAACAAATATTTATATATATATATATATATATATATATATATATATATATATATATATATATAACATGTATTATTTTGATTTCATAGATGCATTGAAACTCCAGTGTTTATAAAAAGTGCTAAATAACAAGTAGAAATTACCTCGTGATACGGAGAATTCAAGTTATATATATATATATATATATATATATATATATATATATATATATATATATATATATATATATATAATTATTATTAATGGCAATATATGTATTAGCATATACCATCAGTTCCTTTTACTTTGTAGTCTCCTTAAAATGAACTGACAGACAGAGTTAGAATTCGATCTTAACCTTTAGAAAGAACCAAATATGATCTAAGGTTAATATCGAATTCTAACTCTGCGTGATGAGATATCAGTTTATAATAGCTGTTGATCGATAACATCGACATGCCAGTGTCGCAGATTTTGTACATGTCTGTGTAAATAAAAATAATCATATATATATATATATATATATATATATATATATATATATATATATATATATATATATATATATATATATATATATATAATAGCGGAAGCGAGGAAACACAAATAATGTTTTAACTTTAAAATATATATTTGAAAAGAAAAAAAAAAGAATCCATTTCGTTGTAAGTAATTTAGATGATTAGCAATTTTTGTAAAAATATTTATTGTTAATGAGTAAATAAAAGCGAGTTATCGAAGTTTGGATCGGGGGCTAAACTCCCTACCGGCAACTTTTGAATAGTAGCCTCTCAATCAGAACTAAGTATTAATTGTTTTCAATAAAACAATTGTAGCACAGAAGATGGCTTGCAAATTTTAGCGATTAGTTAAGTCTGACTTTGTAAGCGGTGACGGGACAAAATAATCCACTTTAGTAATGTGTTGAGTGAAGTGTACTGATGCTTATTTCTTTTTTATTTTGCAAATATTATTTCTTTTCTGTGTAATCATTTTACCATCATGAATTAATTTGAAGGAAATGCATTTGTGAAATTATTGAAAAACGCATTTATTAAGCTTTATGTACGCATTTGCGACATTTTTGTGTTAAACATTAATATTTGATAGAAGTCCGCGTAAATTACAATTCTTAGCAAAGTAGCCATATTTGTTTAGTCAGTTAGAAACACAAACAAAGATGGCTACTTTCCTCAGAATTGATATTTACGCAAACTTAATAGGCCGATAACTTCTATTAAATATCAATTGATTAATGCGATTAGTTCACAAATGGATATGAAATGAAAACAAAAAAACTGTTTTTGACGAATATCTCAAGTGTGTTTGCTTTCAAACAATTTACGTCGGCAATACTGTTTTTTTGATGAAATTTGTGGATAAAATTGTATGAATGCAGAGAATTTAGAAAATAATTTTTGTTTTTGAGTTTTGCAAACTTTTTGTTTTCAGTTTTATTCGAGGTTTTTTGCCACATGGACTTAGGGTTAGTGATAGGTAGGGTCAGTTCAATAGCAGCTTTCTTTCTGTCCGGTTGAGGTTTGTTTCTGTTCAGTACTAGGGGGTTAACTCTCCCAGGCTTTACCTCCTTTGGGTAAGTATATAGCAAAATGCACGAGGCGCCCTTACCGGGAAATACGGACTTGACCATGTGCATAACCTTCTGCAGTAAATAAACATACTAAAAAGTAAACATATAATACAGCGCTATCGAATATAGTTGGCCAACACACCTAACCTATTGTTCATTTTGTGATACAAGCACCAAATTTGGCACAAATGTACATTGACATATGGCGAACATTTTCAGATATTGAGCCACTCGGAATTCTCTCTTCATGTCTGCCATATTGGAATTCAAAATGGCCGCCATTTGAAATCTACATTTGCGCTTATCTGTGGATGTAAAATTGCTATTTACTCGATTCTGGTGCCTAAATGTAGGTTTGGGGGGGGGGGCAAGGAATCCAATGGTAAGAATATGCATTGCGTATTTTGTACCACTTAGCCTCCATATTGGATTTCAAAATGGCCGCCATTTGAAATCTTCCTTTTTCGATTATCAGTGGGTCTAATGCTGCTTTTGACTCGATTCTGGTGTCTAAATGTATGTTTTGGGGGACAAGGAATCCAATGATAACAATCTGCATTTTGTATCTTTTAGCAATGAGCCGCTATGTTGGATTTCAAAATGGCCGCCGTTTAAAATTTACATTTGCGATTACCTTTGGGCTTAATAGCGCTATTGACTTGATTCTTGTGTCTAAATGTATGATTGGGGGGGGGAGCAAGGAATACAATGGTAACAAGCTTTATCGCGCATCTTTATTAATTTTGCTGCCATATCGAATGACCCGGAAAGGGATCAGTTGGGGCCAAACTCCATTTCGGGTAAAAATGACACAGAATAAGGTATCATAAATATGACCATTTCTGGGTCAGATCTGACCTTTTCTGTGTAAAATCTAACTCTATTCCGAGTCATTTTTGATCCAGAATGGAGTTTGGCCCCAACTGATCCTTTTCCGGGTCTGTCACCGAATTTTTAAGAGTGTAGTTGTAGTAACAGTTTTCATGGCATTTATGATTACAGAAATGCTACATTGTGTCTTTTCAGGTTCATCGTGATGCATGCATGCCTGTAGACTGACGGTGCTGGTTGTTCTTCTGAAGACAGTTCGATCACCATGTCCAAGAGGTTCACACTAGCTCATGCTGAGCGAACTTCATCAACATTACAACACCTCACCACTATTGACTGGAGGTTATGCATCATATGTCAAGAGGACAAGATGGAGATATTGACCAAACCTGAACAATCTAAGAGAAAAGACATTGGTAGTGGATACAGTTCACTCGCAGAGAACTTGATCAAATTCAATGAACTTGGAGAACTTCCAGGATCACTCCAATCGGAAAGACTTGATGATGGCTATAGCATTAAAGCTGCGCACACTATCACCATACGTGCAAGCTCCAGTACAACAACACCAAACTACAGAGAGCACAAAAGAAGGCACTCAAGAAAGAGGTCAGAGCGATGAGGAACAATTTTTATGCAAACGCACCAGGGCGCATTCACGTTCGAGTACAGAGAACGTTCCAGAAACGTGTTTCTTCTCTGGACAACCTGCAGGGACTAATAGTCTTCTGAAAGTTGCAACGGGTCCGTGCCTGTGTAAACGTTCATGGTGATACAGAACTGCTTGGCCGTCTCAGTGGTGGGGGCATGGTTGCGTTGGACGCCCACCATCACATGCAGTGCTTGATAGGACTTTACAACCGCGCGAGATCAGTTCAATCAACAGGACCACAGAACTCCGACCAAGAGAGAGCAATGTCGGCAGTAGGGGTCGCCTGTCCCAGGTACTAGAATAGAGTCATTGGCCAGAGGAAACTTCCAACAGTAGACAATGAAAACACATCTTGGGCTGCATTTCACGCTAGTCGACAGCCACCAAATGCTGGATTCATCTGCCCCACGTCGCTGCTCCCACTCTTCATGGAAAGTGCTCAAACTGTGTCCATGATCCGCCATTCAATGGACGTTGTGAAGAATGCTGTAGAACACCTGAATCCTGGACAGACGCAAGTTATCACATTTGATCAGCCATTGTTTGCTTTGGCCAAGCAGATACAGTGGAAGTGGCCAGATAGTTATGCTGATGACCACATAGTGGTGATGTTTGGTGGTCTCCACATCGAGATGGCGGCACTGAAGACACTTGGGGACTGGCTGAAAGGAAGTGGTTGGGTGCAAGAACTGGTACAAGCTGAGATTGCGACAACAGGGACAGCAGACTCATTCTTGCGAGCATCTCATGTCTTGTGCACTAGAAGAGCACATCAAGTGACTGCAGCAGCACTGTACATCCTGCAACACCATGCCTTCAACCGCTTCTGTTTGGGAGAAACCAGAGATGCAGAGGACGTTCCCGCGTTTGAAGACTGTGTCGCCAGAGACGAGACAACACCCCCCAGTTTCGTTACTTGGCAACTGAGCTTGAACTAGAATTGTTGGTTCAAGTATATGTTTGTTCTCTCAGGCAGGGATCGTTTGTGATGTACCTAGATGCTCTGACAGAGCTGGTCCCCTGGTTTCACGCACTAGATCATACCCACTATGCTAGGTTGATACCAGTGAACCTGAAAGACATGGCCGAGCTAACTACCAAACACCGAAACATAGCCAGAAAATTACGAACTAATTAGGCACAAGGCGATCAAAAGTGTGGGGAAACGAGGGTCGTTGGTCATCCTTGGTCAACAGTTATAAAAATGTATATCTTACTTTTAACTAAAACCATCTCAGTCAACACAATTACACATTTACTCTTAAGGAGGAAATCCTTCTTAAAATATCTTTAAATTGTTGAAAAAGCTTTTTTTCATAAACACATTTATTTACAAAAAAAACATTGAATTTCGTCGCCTTTTCTCTAAGATCTCACTCCCCAGAGTGGCAATTTAGAGAAAATACGGAGAAAATTAAAAAAAATATGTGTTTATAACTCAGCATTTATAAATGAATGAACCCCCACCCCCCAAAAAAACAAAAACAAACTGATTTAATCTGTTATTTTATTATCTTTTAATGGGGATAGGTTAGTGTAGTATCGGTTCTATTGTCAATATAACATCCTCCCAGGAATTACTTCCTCTGTTTTTATCCTCCCAGGTCGTACATCCTCATGTGAGGGGGGGTAATGTAGTATCTGTTCTTTTGTCATGAGACCATCTTCCCAGGGACTACCTTCTTTTTTTTTTGGGGGGGGGGAGAGGTGGTAGTGTAGTATTTTTTCTGTTTCTATGATACTATATTCACAAGCATTACTTTCTGCTTTTATGGGGCGATCCTCCCAAGTATTACCTCCTCTATTATGGAAGGGGTATTGTAGTACCTGTACCGTTGTCATAATACCATCCTACCAGAAAATCCCTCTTCTTTTGAGGACTAGTGTAGTATATGTTCGTTAATACCTCCTCCTTTGGGGTTCAGTATATGTAGTTCGTTCATCATGTTTTCATCCTCCTAGCCTAGCAAAAGTATAAGACCGGAAGGGAACACATATTTGCTAGTGTATATATATATATATATATATATATATATATATATATATATATATATATATATATATATATATATATATAGTCTCGGAAGTTTCTCAACCATTAAAACTATATATAAAAAAAAAAAAATAAAAAATAAAAAAAAAACTTATAGTCTCAAGTCTTCTAGTGGAAAATCACTCATGTAAGTCAATTTATTTTTTACAGTTATTATATTAGTTAGTTTCTAACACTATTTTAAGGGATCATCAGTTGTTTACCATGTATATATATATGTATATATATGTATATGTATATATATATATGTATATGTATATATATATATGTATATATATATGTATATATATATATATGTATATGTATATATATATGTATATATATATATGTATATGTATATATATATATGTATATGTATATGTATATATATATATGTATATATATATGTATATATATATATATGTATATGTATATATATATATGTATATATATATGTATATGTATATATATATATATGTATATGTATATATATATATGTATATATATGTATATATATATATATATATATATATATATATATATATACGTCATTTGATTAAAAATGCATACATTACACTACTTATATACATATACAAATGAACATTATACGCTATTTTAGTGAAACTAGCAGCATAACTGATAGGTCCCCGAACAATTAAAATGCATAAATAAATTCAAATGAACACCACTCAATTACAAACGGCCATTATTTAACTGTAAATGCAACCGATATTGCAAAATTCCGCCATACTCGTTTCATGGGTGTAACATTCTGCGCGCGTTCATAAAATCCGATGTTTTTTTTTTTAGTGTGAGAAAACTAATCCAGCAAATTCCCTTTTTGCAAGATTCGGAAATATTAGAGTTTGGCGGCCATATTGTTTTTTTCCGCTTCCTGTTCGGTTATTCTTTTCTTTTTGGCGGCGATTATTTTTAAACGTGTGTACACCCATTATCAAATATAACGGTAAAATATTATGCTTTGCTAGTGTTCTCACTGATGTTCATCTTTATATTCAATATATATATATATATATATATGATTTTTTTATTCAAACATGTACAGAGTGTGCTACACTTGTATGTCAATGTTATAGATCTACAGCTATCAAGAGCTGAGGTCTCATCAGGCAGATGTTTTTTTTTGTGATCTACCCCTTTCGGTGAAGTCCAGGAAGAATGGAGCCAAACAAAAGAAGAAGGAGGAATAATAGTCATGTGACCAATTTTTTTTTAAAATTGGCCGTTGAAAATGTTTAATTTTACAATAATTCATATTTGTATTCAACGCTAAGCTGGGGCTGGGGACCAATACAAAGGGAAAAGGAAAAAAGAGAAAGGAAAAGAAAAATAAAAATAGGAAGGGGATGTTAGAGATGGATTCCCATATACATTTAAAAGTGTTTGAGGAGGGGAGGGGGATTTTGTGGAACTAACTTAACGTTATGACACGAGAGAGAACCGGCCAATGTTTTTTTATTAAAATTGTCACATAACTATTATTCCTCCTTTTTCTTTTGCTTGGCTCCATTCTTCCTGGACTTCACCGAAAAGGTTGGATCACAAAAAAAACCTCTGCCTGATGAGACCTCGGCTCTTGATAGTTGTAGATCTATAATATCGACATGCCAGTGTTGCAGACTATGTACATGTTTGAATAAAAAAAATCATAATACAGCTCTATATTATTATTGAGCATATTTTTATAAGCCCGGTTTGATTCACTTTGGATTTCTATCCTGTGGATTTTTACCCTACCTGGATTACTATATATATATATATATATATATATATATATATATATATATATATATATATATATATATATATATATATTTATATATGTGTGTGTGTGTGTGTGTATGTGTGTGTGTATATATATATATGTAAAGGAGTAAAGGTACCAACATTTGTATATATATATATATATATATATATATATATATATATATATATATATATATATATATATATATATAAGAGCTGTAGCGAAGGGAAGAGATCATCCCCACTAGATATTGCGAAGTCGATTTTGTTTATTCTGTAAAGACAAGAAAGGGTGCCCTGGGTGGCATCTCCCCAGATGTAGCAATAGTACTCCATCTTTTATAGGTTGATGATTACATCAAGAGCCAGGAACTTTCTGAAGCGGTAGAATGATCCCACCATTTTTACAGCGACCTTAGCAACGGTTGTTTGGTTGCTTTGTTTTACGGAATATCAACCCTTTCGGGTTATTTAATGCCAAATCCGGCTTTTTTGGTAAAAGGTTTTATGCTTCAAGTTCTTTATATGTTCAAATATTTATTGATGGTGTTTTCTTTTGTTGTTTTACGGCATATCAAACCTTTTCAGGTTATGTAATGCCGAATCCAGTCATTTTGGTAAAATGTGTTATGCTTCAAGTTCTTTATATCTTCAAATATTTATTCATGGTTCTTTTTTTTTTGTTTTTCAAGGGAAATTGTTGTTTTTGTTTTTAGCCTTGCATATTTATTTTTCCAATGGGAAAGGAAAAAAACAATAACATTAATGTTTGGTGCATTTTAAGTCAGGAAGCCGGTATCTTCAGACAATCTGATCTGGTAACACCAGGAACCTCAGCAACAGATTGGATATAACGCGTAGAGTAGAGAAAGACTATCAACTTCTCTTCTGTAAGAAAACGGGCAGTAGGAATTTATTTCTATTCTTCTCACAGCCGGAAGATGTGACACGAGGTCGAGACAGTGGGACTTGAAACCAGCGCACTAGAACAAAATGGCCTGGGTAGCCCCGTCGACATTCCACGGTAGGGGTGCCTCAGGCGATAAGCAATAAACTAACCTTGTCTACAAAGGGCGAGAAGATAAAGCATGGGAAGGTGGACCTCCTAGAACTGCACAGGACCATACCTCAGACAGATAAAGAACACACCATCATCAAAAATGGTCTAGACTCTGCCGGTCTGAAGGGATAAAAACGCATCATCTCTCATTAGATTATGAGAGTGAGAGAGAAGGAAAAGAGAGTCATAAAAGCGAGGGGGATATATAGGTAAATAATATAATATATGACAGTAAATAATAAATATATATAAATAATAATCCATGGACACGTGTTTCAGGCTCACAGCCGTCATCAGCATGGCTAACTTAGACAAGGATGGAACCTTCGATATTGATGTCTATAGTCCAGCGTTTTACCATCTGACCAATACGCCCTGTCTAGAATTATGTACGATTTTTATCACCTAAATATTTAATGTATTTTTATGTAATTATTTTTATTGGGGATTGCAACGTTCGTTGTTTTTTTTTTTGCTCACTACTACTTCGATTGTCTCACTTCCTAAGTGATTAAGATGCAGAAAATTGCAGTATTAGTCGCCCGTAACTTTATAGGACGTATTTTTCGTTAATATATATACTTTTATTTATTTTTATACGTACATAAAAGTAATCCATGGACACGTGTTTCAGGCTCACAGCCGTCATCAGCATGGCTAACTTAGACAAGGATGGAACCTTCGATATTGATGTCTATAGTCCAGCTTTTTACCAATGGATCAACTAATATATATGAACAAAGAGCGGGTAATTAGACAATATAAGTTGTGTTACTTATATTGTCTGATTACCCGAAGACAGTGATAGAGATAAACTTACTAAGAATTTGGTCATTTGCTTAGTTACTAGCACATTACGGCTAATAAGAACAATTAAAATGGACATTTTCAAACATAACTCAATCCCAAAACCGAGGGATATTTTTACAAGTATTTTGTGTGATTAAAATATATACGAGAAAAGACTTAGGGTAACAAAAGTTTTTTTCTATAGTCTATCGTTATATCAGGTCTGTTGCTACAGTACAAGATCCAAAAAAGAGTTGCCAACTTGATAGGTCCCTTACTATCTACCTGTCCCATCGCCGCAAGGTTGTATCCTTGTGCCTGTTTTACAAGTACTTCAATGGATTGTGCTCTGATGAGATTGCTGGTCTGGTACCCCCTACCACGTAAATTCACTCGACCAACCCGACAATCTGCAAAATCCCATCCATTCACTGTAGAGGTCCCCAGATGCCGAAGAGCTTTCTACTCCAAAAGCTTCTTTTCTCGTGCTGCTCTGGACTCTGGAACTCCCTCCCTGCTCCCTGTTTTCCTGACGGTACTGACATGCAGAAGTTTAAAACTAATGTAAACAGACATCTCGCTGCGCAGCTCCTAATTTAGGTTGAACCATCCAAAAAACTCACACCCTTTTTCTCAGTAGCCCCTTACGTCTACAGTGGCGACCTGCCTTGTTGGAGTGAACTATATATATATATATATATATATATATATATATATATATATATATATATATATATATATATTAACATAGTTCACTCCAAACAAGGCAGGACGCCACTATAGACGTATTTTTTTCCGTTAATATATATTTGTGTTTATTTTATACGTACATAAAAGTAATCCGTGTTTATATATATACGTGTTTCTGGCTCACAGCGGTCATCAGCGTGGCTAACTTAGACAGAGATCGAACTGACGGTACTGACATGCAGAAATTTAAGACTAATGTAAACAGACATCTCGCTGCGCAGCTCCTAATTTAGGTTGAACCACCCAAAAAACTCACACCCTTTTTCTCAGTAGCCCTTTTACGTCTACAGTGGCGGCCTGCCTTGTTTGGTGTGAACTATGTTTAAAAAAAAAATTTAAAAAATGGTTGGATGTTTCTACACTTCAAGAAAGTACCCTGTCATGGCAAGAAAGACTGCTATTAGCTGCACCTCCTCCGAAATGTCAGCAGTCGTTAGACTATTTGAGGCTGCACTAAGCGAAAACGGTTCTGCCAACCATGCGACACAATGTGACGTCATTACCATGATGCGAATATTTCTCTTTCAGTTCTACTAATGTTTCATTGGTTGGTTAAAAACCCGTAGGCGCTGTTATAATATAGGTAAGGAATAGCCATTATGTAACCAATCCTTTGATTCAAATTACTTCTAACCTCCGCACAACTCTAAATGTGTGTATAAAATCCAAATCGACTGATCGTTGACATAAATTCACAAATATAAACACATGCAAACCATTGGCGCTAACTAAAAATACGTTAATCATGGGACCAACACCTCTCGCTGCAATTGTCGTCTCTCTCCTACTATGCGTAAGTACACACGTAATTTTCTTGCGTATTATACTTTTATATAAACTTTTCATTCATAAATCTATGTTAACTATTTCATTCATAAATCTATCACACATTGTTTACTATCACTTTTTTGTTGTTGTTATTTTTTTTATTCCTACATCGGCGTAACTTTCGATTCGCTTTCATCTATTATTATGCTAAATCATAATGGGTTAATCAACGTTTGTTTGCCTGTGGCTTTTTTCCCTGTCTATTTTTATCACACAAAATACATGTTAACATATTCATTGGTGAGGGATTGAGCTATGTTTGAAAAGAAAAATCCACCTTAATTGTTCTAATTAGTCGTAATTTGGAATGTTCTCATCAAGTGACGAATTTCTTACTTTCTGTCTATCACTCTCACCCTCATCACTGTATCTTGTTTGATCCCCCGCTCTTATTTTGTACTGTCTCTGTCACTCTCGCTTCTATGAATCTCTCTCTCTCTCTCGCTCTCTCTCTCTCTCTCTCTCTCTCTCTCTCTCTCTATATATATATATATATATATATCTATATATCTCTCTCTCTATATATATATATCTATATATATATACATCTATATCTATATATCTATATATATATCTATATATATCTCTCTATATATATCTCTCTATATATATATATCTATATATATATATATATCTATATATGTATCTATATTCCTGAAAAATTCTTGGTCTGATGAGGTTGACTTTCTTGGAAAAGTGCAACCGAAACATGTATGCACATATGTAACCAATAATGTTTGTATAAATAATAATTTATACTTATAAACAGCTCTACTTAGTATTGAGCACTTTTTATAAACACTTGAGTTTCTACGGATTTACATTTACAGAAACTATACAATACATGTACGATATGTATCTATATATATAGATATATCTTTATCTATATCTATCTATCTATCTCTGTATATATATATATATAGAGAGAGAGAGAGATTGTAAATTACATTATAACAAAAGGGAATAGCACCATAACTAGTAATACGATTAAACAGGTACCCGAAAAAAGAAAGAGAAAAAAGGGGGTATTGTGAACAGAACGCGACTAATTTAAGATTTCATCTATTTATTTTTATTTTTGTATTTAACTGTATTTGACAAAAATCGCCCTTTTCTAATTCAAACAATCGAACCCGATCTCAATGGGTGATCCAACGGGTCGCATTTTTGTTCCTCGTAAAATATAACTTTTACTTTCTTAAGAGCATTGATTAGTGTTCAGCACATGAACCCGACCTTTACGAAAAATCGACGTTGTCCGGGAGTCTTTTTAATTTCACTTAGTATCGCTATTTTTCTCCCGCCAGGTTTTTGTTTTACCAAAATATATTTTTTTAAAAATAGGAAGTTAAAAATTCAACTGAATTATTACGGTATTGTTGGGTCATTAAATTATTAATAGAATCAAATTGTTATAAAACTGCAACTAATTGTTGTTTAAGGTAATGTTTTAATCTCTATTAATAAAATTATTGGATGTAAAAAGTCTTCGAAACTTTCAGCTTTAATTAACATGAGGAGTTGCTAATAATTGTAAATCACGTTCTATTGTATTTAATTTACTTTAGGTTAGACACAAGGTCAGGTGAGGTTTTTAAAAGCCAGCGGTCTGGCCTACAAAAATGCTTGAGCAGCCCCGTCGGCATTCACCGGTAGAGGCGCCTCAGGTGATTAGCAATAATAAACTAACCCCTTCTCAAAGAGAAGGCAAAGCCTGGAAGGGTGGACCCCCTCAGGCGATTAGACATTAACTAACCCCTTCTAAAAGTGATGGTAAATACTGTGAGGGTGGACCCCCTGACACTGAACAGAATCATACCTCAGTCCGACAGAGCAAGGCCAGAAGAAACCACATTCTCTGTCGAACTGATTGTCGGGGACATATCCTCGACTTAGTATGGACAAAAAATTACTCAGACTGAGCCGTGTCGGTATTTGTATATAGTTTAAATGCATCCAACTTCCTTCAAAATGCCTAAGGGTCACAAAGTAATTGATTCGTTTTATTTAAACTATTACCAACATATTAAAATGGGTGACTCATTTGCGAAGAAAAGAAATGCATTCTGAGATTTAGTTTCGTAATAATCTTTTTTTTTTAAATAGGATTTTTACAAATTTCGTTTAACTTTACGCTATTTCATTTTCGATTTCAACAAATAGTCGATCAATATTTAATCAGAAATAATGTGCTAGTCATATAGAAGCGAGAAACACACGTACGCATACCCACGAGAAGTGGTCACACAATTTTATTAATACAGAGACTAGACAGTTAGTCAAGAATATATATATATATATATATATCTGGTTGAACAGAAGTGCCAAACTTCTGTTTGTTCCTTTTTTGATCCAATCTTTCTATTCGTCGGACGATAGATCTTGTGCTTTTAATAATGGAGTGTAAGAAATCTCCACATTTGACGCAAACGTTTTCGACCATCATTGGTCGTCTTCAGGCGGATGATTGATAAATGCAAAATAAAATTGGTGAATTTATTAAGAAGACGTTTCCATGTAATTAAAAATATAAGATCATTCAACAGCATTTCAAAACGCCTTCGCACCCCTCATAACGAGCATGGTTAATGTTGGGCTTTTTTAATTGAATGAACAACGCTTCCATTATGGGGAGGCGATTATATATATATATATATATATATATATATATATGCCCAAATTCTAGTATATATTATATATTATATATTAAATAGTTGTTTTACGCCAATACGGAGTTAAAGCAAAATAAATTACAATACTATTGATAATGTTAAAGCGTTCATTTATTTATTTTTACGATCGCTTATGTTTGAATTCATGTTTTGAAACATGACGTAAATCATAAATCCATGGCGTCATGCCAAAACTGTAGTTATTTCGTTATGGTAACGTTTTATGTTCTTTTTAAGAGAAAATTAAAGTTGCTTAGTTCGTAGAACATCAGACTGAAGATCACGCCGTTTCGGTTTCGATTTCCTGTCATGACATCCTCTTTATTTGTTAGTACTTTATTATTTAATTAATACAATAATTTCCATTTCTAGAAGAAGTTAAGATATTTCTTTAAAAAATTGTGACTGACGGACAGCCAGGCACACACACACACACACACACATACAGAAAGTGCCCCTTACATTATGAGTGGATAAAATATTTATGATATTTCTGTCTCCATGTTTCTGCGTGTTTGTCGATCCGGGGATATAGTTCAAAATAAAGACCTACATCAAAATTAATTGTAACTTATCTGAGGGATCTAATGTACAATATTAATTTTGTATTAAGTTTTTATTTTATTTGAAAAATATATGGTGGGGTCTGCGTTCACGCAGGACATTCATAAATAGTTGAGACGGTGTTTTAATTGTGTGACCACTTCTCGTCTGTTTGTGTGTGTCTGTCTCCCGTCTCTACGTTACTTTCACTTATTATTCCGTATTTACTATCTATCGATTATTTGTTGAGATCAAAAATACAATCAAAACGAACGTTAAGAAAATCCCATTTAAAACAGATCATTAAATGACGAAATTAAATCAACCAGAATTCATTTCAGTTTATTTGTAAACAAATCATTTATTTTAATATTTTCTCAATATTTGAAGAAAAAAAAATGAATGAATTAATTAATTCAAAATTTGAAACGAATTTGGAAGCATTTAAACTGTCGAATAGAAAATCATTTCTGGCTTTAAAATTCTTAGCAAATGTTCACGTATTAACAGATTGAAACTTTTGGAAATTATTTGGATCCAATCAGTTTATAAATAGAGATTAAAACGACGTTACCTTAACGACAGTTAGTTAAGGAGCAAAGTGCAGTATCTGTTCTGATTGTACACTTCATCTTTTCTGTCCTCGGTCAGTGAAGGAGAAATTCTTCTAGACTAAGGCAATTTTAATTTTTGTTTCAATCCAAAGTGCCCCTCCTTGGGGAGCTGGATTTTCCGCACATTAATACGGACCGTGTATCTAATTCTGTCCTCGTGAAGAGGCAAGTAAATAGGAAATATTAGTATAAAGTTTTGTAACAATTATGCCCATTTAATAATGTATCTGTCTTGATACGACACTCCATCTCTTCTGTCCTCAGTTAGTGAAAAAGAAATACTTCTAGACTGAGGTCATATGTTTTTAAAATTGCATCAATACAAAATGCCTGGTTTTGGGAAACTGGATTCCCCTCACATTAAAAATTGACTATGTGTCTCACTATGCACTCGTGGGGAGGCAAGTAAATAGGGAATATTACTTTAACAACAGTTTCGTTTAAATTTAGTTCAATTTAATGATCAAACGATACAGTAATAATAAAATTTAACTTTCAAAATCCTATTAAAAAAACCAAAAAACAATAATATTTAAAAAACAAACAAGCAAAAACAAACAAAGAATTGCTGGGACGGCGAAATCTACTATTTCAACGTTTCTTTCTTCTTATTCATTATTATTACGTCTGGTATTCTTGCTTAGATGAGTTTGTCCGTTTATATTTCGATGTCCTATGTGACTTAATGTAAAAAATCTATAATAAATTGTTTTATTTTAATACTTTACATTACAGTGTCTGTTGGGGATACCCAGATTTCATCAATCTGGCCGTTCTGGATTTAGCATAAAATCCAGCTGGTCATCGCATATATTCGTCATTCTCCCTTTGGATAACCAGCCGGATTTTATTATAAATTTATGAAATCCTGGTATCTTTAACGGTAATGTAAAGTCTCCTATTTTCATGGCAATGCGTGATAGCTACATTTGTTAGCGCTCATACTACTGAGTAAAGGGTGACTTTGGTATTTTAGCTCGAATCGTGTGACCGGAAGGGATTTTCACCTCCCATACTGATGATTGCAGGGTAGCATAAAAACCCATGTTTATATAAATCAATTTGACAATTTATATATAAATGATTGTTCAAAGCTCTCGTTTGATAGCGCACTAAGTAGCTTAACAACAAACAGTTATTTATAGCGTGAATGCAATATTCTAGGACCCGCCTATTGAGTTCTGTTGACAGCTTTGTTAATATGCCCGCTGAATTTGGCATTAGAGATTAATTTCCTCTCACACTGAAGATTACAGCATGAAAGACATGTATATATGGTTCAATTTGAAAATAATATTTATTTATTAATAATTGTGTATATATATATATATATATATATATATATATATACAAATATATAATAATTGTATATATATATATATATATATATATATATATATATATATATATATATAAACAGTGAAATAATGTTGGACGCACTGCCATTATTATCTGTAAAGATTTAAAAAAAAATTTTTTTTTAAATCCTCATAGACAATATTGGCAGTGCGTCCAACATTATTTCACTGTTTATGAAAACTTTATACCTATAAATATATATATATATATATATATATATATATATATATATATATATATATATATATATACATCGGCAACACTACAAGACCGCTACACTTGCGCATAAAGGAGCACTTGAATACCCGTATATCCTCTTTCCACAAACACATAGAGATTTGCTCAAACACTCAGCGCGATATTCACGTCTCCATCTTAGCGTCTGTCAGAAACATTGGTGACCTTAGAATCACAGAATCAATCCTCATCTCCAGATTAAACCCCTCACTCAATCAACGTCACGAGCTCTACTCACCTTTCATTCTATAATATCTACCCCCCATCCACCAACCAACCCCCATATCTAACACTTAACAGAGTCCGTTTCCACCACTTCACTCATTACTCACCTCCCATAATAAACTCACCACACACCCAAACAATCAAACAGGCCCCTCCCCATATGAACTTCCATCCTTACACACTTTCAACCACAAACCAAAAACCATATTCAGCATACTCTTCTAACCCACCAAAATAAGTCACTCCATAACCTAGCATTATTAATTAATAAATCCAAACACATATAGAATGTATACAAATAACATGCAAATATTAAATAAATAATTCATAAAATAAATTAAACAAGTAAATAATAATAATAAAAAATAAATAAATAAATAAAAACAAAACAAAAAAAAAACAAAAAAAAACAAACAAACAAATATGTAAAGAAATTGATGAATATATATAGATAAACAATTATCAAACAATAATACATAGATTTGTATATATATATGTATATATGCATTATGTGTATATATGTTGTATATATATACTAATATTGTTATACAGATCTCCACCAAAAAAAAAATTTAAAAAAAAAAAAAAAAAAAAAAAAATTTAAAAATTAATTATAAAAAAATATTTTTAAAAAATCCAGAGTTACTCCATTTTATCGTATAATAAATATATCAAGTTAATAAGTTAATTCGTTAATCTAATTTGACGAAACTCACAATTAGTAATTAATAACACTTCTTTAATAGATGATAATCGAAATCGATAAGTAGATAGATCTAGAATATTTAAAATATGAGACTAATTACTTTACTTTATATTAAAATTCTTAAATTACGATAGAAAGATAAACAAAATAAAAATACGAAGATAAAACAAAGTAAATATTCAAATATAAAAAAAAATAAAATAAAAAAATGATATATATATATTATCAAAACTAACAGTTTATCGAACACCATACACCTAACCAACATTACACTAATATTCTAAACACCAATCATATATTTAACATAATATTAAAATAAAACTTAACTTAATTTATATTTCCTGTGAAACTGCTTTTTTACTGCGGTCTATATCTGGCAGCCATTTTGTTTTGTATTATTCTCTACACAGTCGGAGAAGAATAAAATATTATTCTTCTTCTGGTCTAATTATTTTTGAAAAAGGGATGTCTTTTCCCGAAATATCAAATAGTGATTTTTAATCACCCGGACATCACACGAACAGCTAAAACACTCTTGCTGTTATGTAAGAAAAAAAAAAAATAAATAAAAGGAAAAAAAAGGAAAAATAAATAGTAAGTCTTATATCGTATTCGATTTATTTTTATTGTTTTTGTTCCTTTCCTTTCAACTTGCATCTTACCCGGAATTGCATTGCCCACAGCCTTTCAAAAACTTACTACTAATATATATATACATATAATTATGAATATTTGTTTTATCTACATACGTATACGTTTCATCCTTTCAGGAATTGTCAGATATAGATATGATTATTAATATCAGTCACAGGACTCGAAACCCCCGACTAAACGATTAATCATTTTCAAGGTAAAAGCTCGATGATTTCTAATATATAACAACAGAGCATATATAAATCGACAATATGAGGCTATATTACAGTGACCAAGATTTTATTCACCTTACTGATCATTTAAACAGTAAAATAAATAGAATCTTGGTCACTGGAAGTGAGTCTTATATACTCTCTCTCCTCTATCTCTCTCTCGCCCTCTCTCACTCTCTCTCTCTCTCTCTCCGTATATATATATATATATATATATATAGTCTCGGAAGTTTCTCAACCATTAAAACTATATAAAAAATAAAAAATATATATTAAAAAAAAACTTATAGTCTCAAGTCTTCCAGTGGAAAATCACTCATGTAAGTCAATTTATTTTTTACAGTTATTATATTAGTTAGTTTCTAACACTATTTTAAGGGATCATCAGTTGTTTACCATGAAAAACTGTTTCGGGAATTTAATATATATATATATATATATATATATATATATATATATATATATATATATATATATATATATATATATATATATATATTTCTATATATAAATAGATGAAACGATAAAATAATCCGACGATTTGAAGTAAAAAGGAAACAGCGAAAGATCTAAGAACTCAACGTTTCGCTCAACTGTTCCGTGGGCTTTTTCAAGAGCGAACAATGCTAAAAGTGGAAAAGTACGAGAATATCTGTAATTTTGCGAAATATTGTGATAGTGTCAATAAGATTTAAATTTGTGTAGAGAGGAAAGATATGCAAGTTTGTACATATATATATATATATATATATATATATATATATATATATATATATATAATAGAAATTGGTAGTTTGCTGTAAGCATTGCTGGGAGTAATAATAAGAGTTTTTAAAAAGGTTTAAGGCAATGCGAAGGTCCGGGTTGCTGGAAGCTGTGAAGAACAAAAACAGAACAAAACCGAAATAAGTCGGATATAGATCGAAAGGTTTGTTTATTTTTCTAGACAGCAAGGGTGTTAGTTTGTAATGTCCGGATTGTCAAGAATCAATTTGATATTTCGAGAGATTTTTTTTTTTTTTCTTCTTCCTCTCCTTGTCAAAAATAAATAAAAGAAAAATCCCGGGTACCGAGAAAATGCCAGGAGCGCTGGGGGGTTAAACCGGAAGTGTTCAGAGTAAAGTATTCAGAGGAAAACTAAATAGATTCATTTTATTTATTTATTTATTTTTTTTTTTTTTTTAAATATATATATATATATATACACCCATATATATATGTAATTGTCTGTTGTTTCTATTTATTTAATTTTTATTTTTATTTATATGTTTAATATTATTGTTATTTGTTTTTTTTTTTTTTTTTTTTTTTTTTTTTTTTCCGTATATAAAACGTAGTTATTACTTATAGTATATATGTTTGTCAACAGGCTGATTCCGGCATTAGATTTTAAATGTGTGTTGATAGCTAATTATTTGTTGTCGGTGCAGTATATTAAAATTTAGTTATGTCTGGTTAAGTTTAATCCTTATTTATTGGTTTTAATTTATCTCTTAAATGCCTATTGTTTTAGTTATGGAAAGTTTGCTGGTTAAGGGGAGACAAATCTCTTATTTTTGGTATTCTGTTATTCTGTTAATTGGCTTTGTATGTTGAATTTATTTAACTAAAGTAATGGTCAATTCTTAGTATAACGGATATGATTTGTGCAAATATTGTTTATTATGGGGGGGGGTTATTATCTGGGGATGGGTTCGGGGGGGGTAGGTTATATGATGAAGGTAGAATTTAATTCATGTCTTTGATTCAAAAATGGGCTAAGTTTGGAAATGAGAATAGCTTCCATCAGTCTTAGGTCGCCTAGGTTCCTGGTCGAGGCTAAAATGGAAACTTTTATGTCTTGTTGTGTAGTATTGCATGAGGAAGTATGTTTGAAGAAGGAAGATATATTTGTATTCATGTGTTCTTTTATACGTTGGTGTAATTGTCTTGTAGTATATCCAATATAGGAGTGGTTACAAATAGTGCATGATATATTGTATACACAGTTAGTGCGGTGGCATAGTCCAGTGGTAGGAATGGGACAATTGGCTAGTGAGCATGGTTCTTGGGTGCGTGTAGTGCGTTTTTTGGAAAGGTGTTGGCGTAAGGTGGTGCCGGTGTGGGTGAGTTGAATGTCTAGTTTTTCTTTATGTATTGCACTGCGGATGGCATTAGTGATTCTGTCGTTAAAGAAAGGTAGTTTTAGGAAGCATGTGTTGGAGAGTGTGTTGTGTCTGCGTGGTCTGGTCTTGCTGAGGTGGGTTATTGTGGAAGTGGGGTAGCCGTTGGTGATTAGGGTTTGATGGAAGTCTTTGGTGTGTTTAATTTTATTGGCAGTAGATGAGCATTTATTTTGTATGCGGGTAATTTCATTACGGGCATAGTCTAGTTTGGCTTTAAGGGGCAGGGCAGATTTAAAATGAACAAATAGGTTTTTACAGGCAGGTTTTCTGTAGAAGTTGGTCTGTATAGAACCGTCTTCTGTGATTTTGAGGTTGAAATCGAGGAGAGATAGTGAGCCGGAGTCGCTAGGGTGTTCAATAGTAAATTTTATATGGGGGTCGGTGTTGTTGAAAGTGTCGAAAATGCTGATAGCTTCTTCACGAGATGAGGTGAGGACAAGAATGTCATCTATGTATCTAGTGAAGAAGATATGTGAGTGGCAGGTGTTGAGGGCTTGTTGCTCGAGTCTGTCCATGTAGGATATGGCTAAGAGGCCAGACAGGCTAGAACCCATGGGAAGACCAGTAATCTGTTTAAATATGTGGTGTTGGAAGGTAAAATATGTATTGTTAATGATAATGTCTAGAAGTTGGTGTATGTCTTCAGGTGTTAACCCGAAGAGTTCTAAGTTATCGGAGGAAGAGATGTGGTCGGAGATGAGGTCAATGGCTGGGTGTGCGGGTATTGATGTGTATAGGGAAACAACATCGAGGCTAAATGTGTATTTGTTAGAGCTTAGCTGTTGTTGTTGGAGTAGGTTTAGTCTGCTAATGACTTGGTCAGAGCTGCTGACATGTGCAGGGAAGGTAGGGAGTAGTGGTTTCAGGAGTCTAGAAAGTAGCCAGGAGATTTTATATAATGGTCCTTCGACGCTGGAGACGATGGGCCTAATTTGAGTGTGATTGCTGGTCTTATGGGTTTTGATAAGGTGGTAGAAGGTAGGGAGCTTGCTATTTTTAGTAGTGAAATTAATTTTGTATTTCTTAGGGAGGTTGCGTTTGGCGCAGATTTTAGACCAGGTATTGTTTATAGTATTTTGGATCTTAATGGCTGATATGTTAGGGGCAGGAGTGTATAATGTGTTATTGTCTAGGTGTTTTAGTGCAAGGGTGTTATAAGAGTCTTGCGAGACGACGCAGAATTCTTTGCCTTTATCGGAGGCTGGTCTAAAATCTGCGCCAAACGCAACCTCCCTAAGAAATACAAAATTAATTTCACTACTAAAAATAGCAAGCTCCCTACCTTCTACCACCTTATCAAAACCCATAAGACCAGCAATCACACTCAAATTAGGCCCATCGTCTCCAGCGTCGAAGGACCATTATATAAAATCTCCTGGCTACTTTCTAGACTCCTGAAACCACTACTCCCTACCTTCCCTGCACATGTCAGCAGCTCTGACCAAGTCATTAGCAGACTAAACCTACTCCAACAACAACAGCTAAGCTCTAACAAATACACATTTAGCCTCGATGTTGTTTCCCTATACACATCAATACCCGCACACCCAGCCATTGACCTCATCTCCGACCACATCTCTTCCTCCGATAACTTAGAACTCTTCGGGTTAACACCTGAAGACATACACCAACTTCTAGACATTATCATTAACAATACATATTTTACCTTCCAACACCACATATTTAAACAGATTACTGGTCTTCCCATGGGTTCTAGCCTGTCTGGCCTCTTAGCCATATCCTACATGGACAGACTCGAGCAACAAGCCCTCAACACCTGCCACTCACATATCTTCTTCACTAGATACATAGATGACATTCTTGTCCTCACCTCATCTCGTGAAGAAGCTATCAGCATTTTCGACACTTTCAACAACACCGACCCCCATATAAAATTTACTATTGAACACCCTAGCGACTCCGGCTCACTATCTCTCCTCGATTTCAACCTCAAAATCACAGAAGACGGTTCTATACAGACCAACTTCTACAGAAAACCTGCCTGTAAAAACCTATTTGTTCATTTTAAATCTGCCCTGCCCCTTAAAGCCAAACTAGACTATGCCCGTAATGAAATTACCCGCATACAAAATAAATGCTCATCTACTGCCAATAAAATTAAACACACCAAAGACTTCCATCAAACCCTAATCACCAACGGCTACCCCACTTCCACAATAACCCACCTCAGCAAGACCAGACCACGCAGACACAACACACTCTCCAACACATGCTTCCTAAAACTACCTTTCTTTAACGACAGAATCACTAATGCCATCCGCAGTGCAATACATAAAGAAAAACTAGACATTCAACTCACCCACACCGGCACCACCTTACGCCAACACCTTTCCAAAAAACGCACTACACGCACCCAAGAACCATGCTCACTAGCCAATTGTCCCATTCCTACCACTGGACTATGCCACCGCACTAACTGTGTATACAATATATCATGCACTATTTGTAACCACTCCTATATTGGATATACTACAAGACAATTACACCAACGTATAAAAGAACACATGAATACAAATATATCTTCCTTCTTCAAACATACTTCCTCATGCAATACTACACAACAAGACATAAAAGTTTCCATTTTAGCCTCGACCAGGAACCTAGGCGACCTAAGACTGATGGAAGCTATTCTCATTTCCAAACTTAGCCCATTTTTGAATCAAAGACATGAATTAAATTCTACCTTCATCATATAACCTACCCCCCCCCCGAACCCATCCCCAGATAATAACCCCCCCCCCCATAATAAACAATATTTGCACAAATCATATCCGTTATACTAAGAATTGACCATTACTTTAGTTAAATAAATTCAACATACAAAGCCAATTAACAGAATAACAGAATACCAAAAATAAGAGATTTGTCTCCCCTTAACCAGCAAACTTTCCATAACTAAAACAATAGGCATTTAAGAGATAAATTAAAACCAATAAATAAGGATTAAACTTAACCAGACATAACTAAATTTTAATATACTGCACCGACAACAAATAATTAGCTATCAACACACATTTAAAATCTAATGCCGGAATCAGCCTGTTGACAAACATATATACTATAAGTAATAACTACGTTTTATATACGGAAAAAAAAAAAAAAACAAAAAAAAAAAACAAAAACAAATAACAATAATATTAAACATATAAATAAAAATAAAAATTAAATAAATAGAAACAACAGACAATTACATATATATATGGGTGTATATATATATATATATATTTAAAAAAAAAAAAAAATAAATAAATAAATAAAATGAATCTATTTAGTTTTCCTCTGAATACTTTACTCTGAACACTTCCGGTTTAACCCCCCAGCGCTCCTGGCATTTTCTCGGTACCCGGGATTTTTCTTTTATTTATTTTTGACAAGGAGAGGAAGAAGAAAAAAAAAAAAAAATCTCTCGAAATATCAAATTGATTCTTGACAATCCGGACATTACAAACTAACACCCTTGCTGTCTAGAAAAATAAACAAACCTTTCGATCTATATCCGACTTATTTCGGTTTTGTTCTGTTTTTGTTCTTCACAGCTTCCAGCAACCCGGACCTTCGCATTGCCTTAAACCTTTTTAAAAACTCTTATTATATATATATATATATATATATATATATATATATTGGGACGTGACGACAATCATTTCAGGTTGCCGATGATTCCACTGGACACAGCGATTTACTAAAGATGTTTACAGCTGCCCTTTTGGATGAAACCGCGGTACATTGCTGAGAAATGTAACATACAGTATCTATATATATATATATATATATATATATATATATATATATATATATATATATATATATATAGGTATTTAAATAATTAATATTTATTTATATAAAAAAAAATATTATTGTTTATCAGCCCCCTCCCATAAAGGCTGGGCACTCTCGAGTAGCTTTAATAACAAGCAGTACAAATAGCTATATGCACGATCCGAACGCCGTTTCGTAGATCACTCTATACTGTCTGGTAAATAGCCGCCGATTTTCGCTATTTACATTTAAAGTTCTTCTATATTTACTAACTTATTGGCTATGACCGATGGGTAAGATCCTCGACTGCGAATCAGTGGCGATTTGTGATCGGGGTTCGCGCCCACCGACCATTGAGAATTAGTTCCTACACTGAAGATTGCGTTAGCATGAAACATCGATGTCTGTAGGTATTTAAATAATTAATATTTATTTATATAAAAAAAAAATTATTGTTTATATATATATATATATATATATATATATATATATATATATATATATATATATATATATATATCTGTCGCCAAATCTAATTTTATCAATATATTTGAACAAAGTTGTTTGTTTGTGTTATGAAGTAGTTCAACAGTAAAAAGAAGAAATCAAGTCGAGGTTCGATTAAGATAACAAGTGTATTAACATAAAAGGTACAAAGGTAAGAGAACTGACTGGCACTCGGCTTGACAGTTACAATACTGTCCTTTTTCTTTCTGTTGATTGTCTACTCGCACTATTTATAGTGAGAACCGGTGTAGTTTCCACTTCTGTTAGAACGATCGGTGTAACAGTTTGTTACAAACAATACTAATATTTCAAGTCAGCATGTGTTGTTATTGTTGTTGGGCAAATCGGAATTCTGCACAGAGTTCATGAAGACTGTGCCTTACGATTTACATGAAATCCCCCTCGTTGCCCATAATTGTTTGTTTGCAAGTTCTTACATGTAACAGCATGATCAGCAAAGTTTATCGGTTGCATACAAAGTCGGGAAATGTTTATAACACCATCTCCATGGATTTGCGGTTTCAAGCCTGACACGGCCTTTCTTGCTTGTTACTACCGCAGAGGCAGGGGTGACCAGAGGACCACGGATCCTGATGTTTAGTCATCCTGGATGTTCACCAACCCTGTAAGATGGGCAGCTCTGGCATTGGCACGTTGTCACCACTCCTACCCCAATAAGAAAGGGTAACGCTTTGGCGGAGGTCGAACGACTACTGCTGCTGATTGATTATAGGGTTATCTTTAAGGTGTATTGCATAACCTTCCTTAGTGTTACCTGTAAGAGAACAATTATATATATATATGGATGTATTGAAACGGATACATAACGCAACAAATCACTTTAGTACAGATACTCAGTATAACAATGTAACCGATCGTTGTCTTTTATATTTTAAAGGTTATGGAATCCAATACCCAATCAATATTTAATAGTAAGTATATACTTTTTGTTTGTAATTTCACTTTTTATTTTAATTATGACATAAGTAAACTATTTCAAGGTAACTGAAATGTTAATGACGATGCTGGTTCTTATTCGATATATATATATATATATATATATATATATATATATATATATATATATATATATATATATATATATATATGCATATATATATATATATAGAATAAATATGAAACTGAAAGTGAACTTTTGGTAAAAAGAACCTATAGTGAAATAGTAAAAGCTCAACATACGAGATAGAGCAATTATAAAGATAGATAGACGAAGAGTGATAAACAAGCACGAATGTCCAAATTTATTTCAAACTTCGATTGTTCAATGCAAGGTATATTCTGTAATAAAATTATGTTTATTATTCTTTCCTTAAGCCAAGGCTTTTCAAAGATCGAGATCTTATCATCAGAGGAATTATACAGATAGATAAGTTGGCAATAGAAAAGCCAAAATTCAACATTTGAAAAAATATTAAGAAAATGATGGGTGATCTCGATCTTTGAAAAGCCTTGGCTTAAGGAAAGAATAATAAACATAATTTTATTACAGAATATACCTTGCATTGAACAATCGAAGTTTGAAATAAATTTGGACATTCGTGCTTGTTTATCACTCTTCGTCTATCTATCTTTATATATATATATATATATATATATATATATATATATATATATATATATATATATATATATATATATATATGCATATATATATATATATATATATATATATATATATATATATATATATATATATATATATATATTATGTTAGGGTTAGGGTAATCACAAAAAGTACTATAAATTTACAATCTTTTTCTTCATTTTAAAAATGTTGTCTCGAACTATTACAATATTTTTATTCTCCATCCAAGAAAAATATCATATTATGAATCTATATTATTATAATTTTCGAAAACTTATTTGAATTTTATTATTTCCAAAATCAACTTATTTCCTTCTAATGAGAAGAATATTTTGTTTGAAAAATCCGAGATTTACAGGAACTCTAATTGACTTTCTTCTGTCCCTTTGTTGAATATTAATAAAAAGATAAAATAACAATAGCAATTATAAAAAATAAATAAATAAAATAAATAGATATATAAATAATAATAATAATAATAATAATAATAATAATAATAATAATAATAATAATAATAATAATAATAATAATAATTATAATAACCAGGTCAATTCTGCAAAAGTCTCTCCTGTTAGGAACATCGAAAGTGTGAAGGTATAGCTTGAATGTCTAAAGTCAAGGGAATTGACTTGCTGTTCAAAAAAAGAAAACTCCAACTAAAAACATCCAAAAGTTGAGACTACTATGAAATAATAATAATAATAATAATAATAATAATAATAATAATAATAATAATAACAACAACAACAATAATAATAATAATAATAATAATAATAATAATAATAATAATAATAATAATAATAATAATAATAATAATAATAATAATAATAATAATAACATGGTGCACGAAGAAAGTCAGTATAATACCATCAATCGTAAGAGCACTAGGAACATTCTCAAAAAACCTGAAAAAAAGACTGGGAGAAATTGGAATCAAAGGGATCATTGAAAGTATACAAAGGACTGCAATGATCAAAACAGCTGCAATCTTAAGAAAACTCATCGAATGCGGAAACCAACCCGCATAAGCTACAAAGGGTCACATGGAATCTACAAAAGGAAGAAAACAAAACCACAGAAAGAACGCCTCATCACAAACAAAAATAAACAAAAAATGCAAGAAATGTCACTTCATGAGCTCACCCCAA
>OY744547.1:55759881-55792381 GCA_963556195.1 Sepiola atlantica
GTTTGCCTGGTATTAATTTAACACGCATGCCAATAATCAAGCTTAGGTTAATTGGCCTATTTTCACATGTATTTTTAACCCGAAACCGTGACGCAGTCGTTAAGAAGGCAGGTTCGATCTCATTCTACTCTACCACTTTTTTCTTTTTTTTTAATTTAAAACATTCGCCAACACGGTAGACGGGGGAGAAAAAACAATAGGCCGTTTCTTTTTTTATTCGACGTCATGCAATAGGTAGTACTTTCTCCCGTACAAAGCCGGGCGACGGGTTCCGCTAGTCTAATATAAAGTATTTATTTCATTGTTGCCGCCGTTTCTAAAATCGGAAATTTAGAACCCGTGTTTATCCCACATCCCCATTATATATTTTTTTTTTGGGGGGGGGGGGATAATAATTTTTTCAACAAATTGTTTAAGTAAATAATAAAATGCAACTGTCTTTTTATAATTAGAAATTCATTAAAAAAAAAGTTAATTTTGAAAATATTTTTAACAAATAATCAAATCAGACTCTTTTTATAATTGGAATGTGTTTTTATTTTGAAAATATTATTAAATAATGGGTGATCGTTTTTGGATCAATGCCGGGTCTTAATTTTCGATTTCAGAAACGGCGATAATGATAAAGTGGATATCTTCCATTTTACCTACTGTTTATATGCATCCATGTATAGTATATTTCTCTCTCTGTCTGTCTGATGTCTGTCTGTCTCTCCCTCTCTCTCCCTCTCTCTCGAGCGTCGAACACTTTCGACAACAACACGCTTGCCCCGTCTCTCGGGTAAGTGTAC
The DNA here is from genome assembly GCA_963556195.1 of Sepiola atlantica. NCBI lineage: Eukaryota > Metazoa > Mollusca > Cephalopoda > Sepiida > Sepiolidae > Sepiola > Sepiola atlantica. Next base: position 55,760,673 of record OY744547.1, read on the forward strand.
GTTAATTTCAATTACTGTCTGTGGCGATTTCTCGTGGCCGCGTAGGCATAGACGTTAGCCTCGTGATTCTAGTACGAATCTACAAACTGCGTTCAGCTCTATGCAACCGCTTGCAACCGTCACTCTTGCACCGATGAGACCAGAAAACCCGAAACAATATCGTCTGTAATATTAAAAAGAATATTGACAGTATATATATATATATATATATATATATATATATATATATATATATATATATATATATATATATATATATATGTATATATATATATGTATATATATATATATATATATATATATATATATATATACATTTAAAGAAGTGAGGCTATCAATATTTGTAAATTTTAAAAACAAAGTTTTATTGTTTATTATTTTATAATTTTATAAAATTATAAAATAAGAAAATAATAAACAATTTAAAAAAAGATTTTTTAAATTTACAAATGTTGGTAGCCTCACTTCTTTAAATATACATTTTTCTCTCATTAGAACCGCACTACCCTCTACTCTCTCTCTCTCTTTCTTTCTCTCTCTCTCTCTCTCAATATATATATATATATACACACACACACACACACACACACACACACACACACACACACACACACATATATATATATATATATATATATATATATATATATATATATATATATGAGAGCCATAAGCTCGAAACGACGTCGTACGTCGGTAAAAATATTTTTTTATATATTGAAAATAATTTAATATTATTATGAACCCCTTCCAAGTAAAATTGAAAGTCGGAAAGATTAAAATAAACATTCACCTAAAAGCTTCAGTGCAATGCTCCGATTCTGTCGTTGAGTGCTATCGAATGTTTAGATGTCAACACTCACCGCTTTCAGTTTAAACATCACTTAATTTCTTCGTTAATACCGTGACAATCCCTCGTGGCCTAATGGGACTAGGTGAACGCCTACAGATGTATCTGTGAACGAGGTTGGCGCCCTATGACCGTCTGAGATTGTTATTTCCCTGCGTAGATGAGAGATATAAGCTAGACACGACGTCGTACGTAGGTAAAAATATTTAAAAATATATTAAAAACCTCCCACCGTACACACGCAAACCCCAAACACCGATGAAGACTGAAGGATCAGTCGAAAATGTTGTTCTCCATACCATCAACAAGAAAACACTATTTTTCTTTACAGAACAACTTATATTCCTACACGTCACAAAATAAATAAATAGAAAAATAAATAATAAAAAGTTATAACACAATATAAACTTTTTTTCATTTTATTTTTTTATATACATACTTATATATATATATATATATATATATATATATATATATATATATATATATATATATATATATATATATATATATATGACATACTGTGAGTTTTTTTCTCGATTCCCGCGATTTGTCTCTTGTCCACTTCGTCGACAGAACTAGCCGGTCGTCTCTCTGTAGTCACAGTAGTGATGTGGCAGTCAACTTTCTCAACATCTTCTTTCGCCTGATAGTTGCAAATATTTACAAAATAAAAGAAAAAATCCAACATAGTTATTTGCTTCAGAAACACGTGCGAACGTTCTACAGACGGGAATGATAAACGCGCTAGAGCCAAAATTGAGATCGAGGGAGTCTGCTGGCAAGCGATCGCGAGAGATAAACTGCCGGAAATTTCCACGCTTCGTCCATCTTTCTTCCTCACCCAACTCGTTCACCGCAACCGAATAATAAAAATATATTATATTTTTAGACATCAGTGTCTGTCGTCATTCTTTTAAGCAGAGTAGACAGTGTAAATATGTGCAATACTGCATGTTCAGTGTGGTGCATAGTTGGAATGCATGCGGACGACAGACCTGCCATGGGAGAAATATTTAGCTAAGAGAAGAGAGACCACACAAGAAATGGGCAGGCGGTTTTGAAATAGTAATATCGTCTTTCAGACGTTCCAAAAGTTATGATAATCCCAGATAGTGCCCCTCCCCTGGTCATAAGCTTTTATGTTCGGTCATAAAGCAGATTTGCCTTTTCAAGTAGGTGACTGTATGATCCACCACAAATGACACCAAGATATCTTTCTCTCTCTCTCTCTCTCTCTCTCTCTCTCTCTATATATATATATATATATATATATATATATATATATATATATATTCCAGCAGGAAGGGCAAGGGTGTCAGTTTGGTTTCTGTGGGTTTCAGAGACGGACAAGCCTTTGGACCATAAGCTGTTGGACCTGCTCTTTGCATAAATAATGTCTTCTTAGATGTGATTGTCCATGCTGTGATTGTGAATCCCTTGAGACTTTGCAAAAGTTATACTCATACCAGATGGTGATCGTTACGTAAGTAAGTGGTTAGTTGATTGAGAAACACACAAATAAAAGTACGAGTAAGTAGAGCTGATATTTGTGTAAACATGTGAAATGCCGCATGTTTAGTGTAGTGCATAGTTGCAATGCATGCGGACGACAGGCCTGCAATGGGAGAAATATTTAACTTGAGAAGAGAGATCACTCAAGAAATTGGCTGATTTTTTAAAATAGCAATTTAGTTTTGAATACGAAGGTCAATGCTGTGTGTGTGAGCCACTTGAATCTTGGAAAAATTAATGCCCCTTCAGATAAAGACCCCCTGTGCAATAAGTTTTTATTATTATTTTTTTAAAACGTAGTTCACCCCAAACAAGGAGGCCGCCACTGTAGACGTAAGGGGCTACTGAGAAGAAAGAAAAGGGGAAAAGGTTGGGGGGAGTCAACCTAAACTGGAATCTGTGCAGCGAGATGTCTGTTTACATTAATTTTAAATTTCTGCATGTCAGTACTGTCGGGGAAACAGGGAGCAGGGAGGGAGTTCCAGAGGCCAGCAGCACGAGGAAAGAAGCTATTTGAGTAGAAAGCTTTCCGGCATCTGGGGACCTCCACAGTGAATGGATGGGATTTATTTGATTGTCGAGTTAGTCTAGTGAATTTACGTCGAGGGGGGGCACCAGATAAACTAGCCATGATTTCTGAGTAAGTGCCTATGTGGTCTATCATAAATTACACCAATATAGGCAGCAGGATAAGCAGAGGGGGTCAGTTGGATTTGTGTAATTCTCGGACACTGAATGCCATTTGATGCCTAAACTGATGGACTGTTTTGATTCGGTTGGGTTCAGAGTTCTGATTGCAAGTCTGCCATTCGGTTAGAAGTATCGTTGCAACCTCGAACAGTAAAACTTCTTTACTTGTTTTAAACTAGAATTTTAGTTTTATTTTAAGGGAGAATCGGCATGTTGCTGCATTGACCAAGACCCCACTCTGCACCCGTTATCGGGATCGAGCACCGACTTCAGGCGAAGACAACAATGGGAATGCTAACAAACGTGTTCACAGTCATGGGATGGGCAGTGGCTTAGTTGGTATCGACGCGGACTGAGAACCTGGGTGTGCCAGGTTCATATCCAAGTCTATTCCACTGAAAACGCTTCCATCAAAACCCACATGACACTTGTGTCTAATCTCCTGGAGGGGGAATAAATAGAAATAACATTAACACTTGTCCACGCGTGGCCTCCGCCTTGATAAAGTGGTGGTTTATGCTTTTATTAAAAAAAAGTAGTAGTAGTAATAGTAGTAGTAGTTGTAGTAGTAGAATTTGTATAATTACCTTTGATCAAGACTGCTTCGTATTAAGTTTGGCGAAATCTTCACTATTAGTATAAAACTCATACGTGACTTTTGGCCACGCTATGACGCCCCGCATGCAAAAGAAGGTCCGGGTGCTTTGAAATGGATAAACTCTAGTGTGCAAAAATATAAACAAAAACGGAGTAAAATAATTTAAATACATATTCGTTAGTAAAATTGTGGTTCTCTTTTAAGAATAATTGCCTGAAACTGACCAACCCGACAATCTGCCAAATCCCATCTATTCACTGTGGATGCCCCCTCCCCAGATGCTGAAAAGCTTTCTACTCCAAAAGCTTCTTTCCTCGTGCTGCATGACTCTGGAACTTCCTCCCTGCTCTCTGTTTTCCTGACGGTAACTGACATGCAAAAATTTAAAACTAATGTAAACAGACATCTCCCTGCACAGCTCTCAATTTAGGTTGACCCAACCCAAAATAAAACTTTCACCCTTTTTTCTCAGTAGCCTCTTACGTCTACAGTGGCGGACTGTCTTGTTTGGGGTGGATTATGTTAAAAAAAAATTCGGAAAAACTAATGATTTTATATGTGAATCGATGGAAAATGCTAAAAAGTGTAAAAAAACGAAATTCTTTTCATTATTTTACACAATTTAAACAAAATGTAAAGTAAATTCGTCCTTGTGCAACTCGATTCTGTTGTTGGCATTCTTGCAGGAGGGACCACGTAAAGGTTGCCAACATCCATAAGTGAAAGTCGTACTATGGAACCGACTGGATTCGAACTTGGAACACCCAGGTCTTCAGTCTGTGTCGTTACTCACTTGACCATCGTCCTATTCCTCCAACTATAATAAAAGGTATAATGCTTACAGAGTTCGCTAATAGGCCAGGAAATCGAAGTTCAATTCTCGGTCGAATCATACCAAATACTCAGAAAATGGTACTTGATGCCTCCTTGTTAAACCCTCAGAAGTGTCAGGTACGGATCAGAAGTAAATAGAGTAATCCATTGAAAGTAGTGACGCCCTCCCCTATATCTCGATGTAGTAGTCAATGAGGGAGTGGCGGCTCAGATTGTTTGGGCATGTGCTGAGTGTCGACGAAACCATCGCGAAACTTGCTTTCGCATTAGAAGTCACCAGGAAGCGACCGAGAGGAAGGGCGATGGTGAGATAGGCAGTCGACCTGCACAATGATATTTGTAAAATCGGATTTCACCCGGACTAAGCAGATGATTGTGCAAAATTGAGATAAAAATCAACCGTCGTAGCTCGGTATTAACGTGGAAAAAGGAAAAAGGAGATGAAAAATATAAGACTATTTTTTCGATAAATGCGATTAACTGTTATTAGGGGTAAGACGTAATGGGTGAAAATTTCAGATTCATGCGAGTAGTATTTTTTTGTGTTCATTTATACATAAATAACACTAAACAATCAAACATTTTTAAAATTTTGCGAAATTCAGAAGGTGCAGGCCAACTAGTTTTGGGCTATTTTACATTCATGAAAACCCTTTCACAGCCTGAAAATGGTCCTAAATTAAAGTACTATATCAGATTTAACCATCTATATCTATTCATAGCTTTTGAGGATGTTTTAGGACCTGCAATGTCGCATGAAACCACTTTTTCACCGAAAAATGATGGATTTTGAGTCCCGTGAAGCCCTAACGGCTATTTTTGGCCGGCACCTTCTGAATTTTGCAAAATTTTCAAAATGTTTTATTGTTAAGTGTTATTTATGTATAAATGAACACAAAAAATACTACTCGTATGAATCTGAAATTTTCACCCATTACGTCCCACCCCTACACACATTCAATACATTTTTAATAACGTTTTTAGTTCTTTATTTTTTTCAGTAATACAGCTTCCTATTCCGGTAGCTGATTTCCAAGAACTACAAGCTTGTGGAACTCTCTTCCTGCTGACTGTTTTCCTCCTACCTCTAGCCTTGCTCTTTTCAAGACTAAGGTCAATAGGCATCTCCTGTCGTTGCGATAACCATATTTCGTTCTTGCTAGCTCCTTACGTCAAGTGGCGTCATGCCTTGTCTGGAGCGATTTCTATTAAAACACATTGTTTTAAATAACGTTTTTCGTTCTTTATTTTTACAGTAATTCTGCAAACAACTGTCCCGCCGACAACACCTACGCTGAAAACAATTCCACCACCCGCAAAGACAACGAGCAAAAAGCAAATGACAGTAAGGTCCTGGATGTCAGCAACACTTACAGAATCATTGTTTGATGAAACCGAAATAACGAGTGCATCTACACAATCAAAAAACAAAGAACAGCAACACAAATGGGACTCTTTAAGAACCTTCACAGGTAAGAGACACTTTTTTTTTTTGAAGTTCCTATTTACGTGGCGACGACAATGTTAGAGACAACGTCGGTCTTTAATGTGAAAGGCTTTGGAATCCATCAGGCCAAGGTATGCAAATGAAAGAGTCTTAAAGTTTTGGAAGAGTTACCTCCCTTGCGACGATTATTAAAATAAATGGTCATAGAATAGCGAATTATCTCCCTTGCAACGATTATTTAAATAAATGGTCATAGAATAGCGAATTATCTCCCTTGCAACGATTATTTAAATAAATGGTCATAGAATAGCGAATTATCTCCCTTGCAACGATTATTTAAATAAATGGTCATAGAATAGCGAATTATCTCCCTTGCAACGATTATTTAAATAAATGGTCATAGAATAGCGAATTATCTCCCTTGTAACGATTATTTAAATAAATGGTCATAGAATAGCGAATTATCTCCCTTGCAACGATTATTTAAATAAATGGTCATAGAATAGCGAATTATCTCCCTTGCAACGATTATTTAAATAAATGGTCATAGAATAGCGAATTATCTCCCTTGCAACGATTATTAAAATAAATGGTCATAGAATAGCGAATTATCTCCCTTGCGACGATTATTAAAATAAATGTTCATAGAATAGCGAATTATCTCCCTTTGATATGTCATTACTAAAATATGATGATGAATATCAAAGTACCCCGCTCAATAAACCGGTATTGTCCGGGCCTTCGGGTCTGGATTTACGCCGGTCTATAGGTTGTCCGTCCTGTGCAGTTCTAGGAGGTACACCCTCCCAGGCTTTGTCTTCTCACCCTTTGAGAAGGGGTTAGTTTATTGTTAATCGCCTGACGCGCCCCTACCGGGGAATGCCGACGGGGTTGCCCAAGCAATTTTTAAATAGCCAGAGTGCTCAAATTTCCGAGCGCTGGTTTTTTCTCACTTTCCCGACCTTGTGTCACATCTTACCTTGTGGGAGGAAGATAAATAGAGGCAATGTTAGAGGCAACGGTGGCCTTTAATGTGAAAGGCTTTGGAATCAGGCCAAGATATGCAAATGGAAGAGTCTGGAGGATCGCAGCTCATCAGACGGACAGTGATAGTGCCCAGGACGCAACCCACATTGGAACAGTCAATAACCCAATAGACTACTCTCTCTCTCTCTCTCTCTTTGTCCCAATGGCGGCTTTTACAGAGCTAACAAGACCAGGTGTTAACTTTGAACTGAGAAACTTCAAATTGAAGTAGGTCGAACAGATTGTTAGAAAAGCCAAATCAAAAGTAAACATCTTAATCGCCATAGAATAAGTATGCCTACCTAACCAATAAAAAAGTTAAAGTTTTAATCGTTTTGTTAGCATTCATACAGTATAGTTAACAGCTTAGAAATCGAAAATAAACAAAATATACAACAAATAAATTTAAACGCATTCAAATTTAATTTTCTACCGACCTATATAGTTTGAAAGTTCGTAAGATTTATTATTTACAAAATTTATTTCGTTTTTTTATTTAATATATAACAAGGATATTTTTAAACATATTACAAGGACGTTTTTATGTACTATATTATAACACATTGAAAGACCTTAGAATACATCAAGCCAACGTATGCAAAAGGAAGATCTTGCGAACCGTAGAGCAACAGCTCATTAGCCGGAAGTTGATAGTACCCAGGAAGCACACCACAGTGATGCAGTCAACAGCCCAATAGACTACTCTCTCTCTTTGTCTCAATGGCAGGTCTACGAAAGATCAGGTGTTCACTTTGAACTGGGAGGCTTCAAATTGAAGGAGGTACTTCGCAGGTTCTCAATTGAATTTAAGTCACAGCTACTGAGTGGCCAGTCTGTACGAATCCATACACATTCTTTTTCTTGTAACCATGTTTTGGTGAACTTTGAAGCGTGACTTGGTGGGTTGTCTTGCATAAATATCAACGATTTACGTTTGGCTAACACTTCGTATCCAACCACTCAAAGAGATTTTGCTCTAAGAAAAGTATGCTTGACTAATTTTACTTTTTAGCAACGGGTTAAGACAGACATACGTATTTGCTACGGTCCTCATTGCTAGGAGGAGAAATACAAATCAAATATGTCCGCAAACAGTTCAGATTGATTTTTCTTTCCATCTGAAAATATAACCACCTATTTAATATCACGAAGATCTTAGTGCATTCGCAAATTAAATTATTACAAAAGAAGATATGAGATCAACTCATTATCTTGAAGCATTTTGTTTGAACTCTTTGTTGTCTCGTGCATGATTGGGCTAATAGGATTAGTGTAGTAGCTGTTCCGATGGATACTACACTCTATAGGCCTATTCGCAATTTCCTGATTTTTACGGCCAAGATCAAAATGTAGTATCTCTTTCGATGGATACTACACCCTATAGACCGGTATCGTCTTGACCTTCGGGCCTTGATTCCGCCAGTCTGTGGGTTTGTCCTGTGCAGTTCTTGGAGGTTCACCCTCCCAGGCTTTGCCTTCTCGAATAAACGCTTCATTCTCTAAGAGCGTGCTTTTATTTATCCTTCTCAGGAGGTTAGACACAAGGTCATGTGAAAATCCAGCGCACTAGGATGAGCGCACTCTGGCCCAAAAGAAAAGCCCTGAGCAGCTTTATTAGTAGACCCCTATAGGGGCGTCTGAGTCGATAAAAAATAAACTAACTTTTTCTCAAAGAGAAGGTAAAGTGTGTGAAGCTGAAGAAGTAATTACATACAATCGCACAGAAAACTATGCTTGGCGACATTTGATTTTCAGCAACAGGTTCAGACAGTTCTGGATGCAGAGAGAAAGGTAGCAATTCAGAGGCGCAGGCACACAGCTCGAAAAACCCACTCAAAGAATGGTTTTAAATCAATTCCATGAAAAATGCCAGTATACTGAAATCATATTCCCTTAATAGGGTTAAGATGAAAATTCATATACACTAAATGTACAAAAGCAAGGAAATTCACAAATTTTTACACGTTTATTGTCATTAAGGGTATGACTACATATCAACCAAACCATTTCATTATCACATCACTACAGTATAAATCTCTATGCATGAGTGGATGAAGTGTGTGAAGTGCGCTGAAGAAAAATTCCTACCAGTAAAATACATAGCCCTGTTGTGCTCGCATACCCTTAATGACAATAAAAGTGTAAAAATTTGGGAATTTCCTTGCTTTTGTACATTTAGTGTATATGAATTTTCATCTTAACTATATTAAGGGCATATGATTTCAGTGTACTGGCAGTTATCATGGAATGTCACTACTTTTGTAAAGACTATGCCTCAATACAATGGTCATTTTTAAGGTTTTTTGGAATTTTCTGGAAAACTAAGGTATATGGTAAACGAAAATAAAAATGCCATCAACTAGACCCTAGAACCTCTATCTCTGCTAAAAAATCAGCTGAATCCATCAAATAGTTGATGAGATACAGGGTGGCACATACGTACACACAGATAACATGATTTCATGATTGAACTTTCTGGATCTTTGGGTTGCCTTGACTAATGATGCTAAAATTCTACACACTTATAGAACCTATCAAATAAAAATGTTGTGCAAAGTTTTAACTAATTTGGTTTATTGGTTTCTGAGTTATGATTGATCAAAGAAATTATATTTCCAGCATAGGCCGTTTTGAGGTCTATTAACGGATAGAGCGCTCTCGCCCTTCCCTTGATTAAAAGTTGAAATAAGATGCGAGACACGTGAAAAGTGCTGTAACTGACCAGACAGCATTTTGATTAGCTTATTAAATGAAATTTTCTTTTTTTTTTGTAAATGTTCTAGTCGATGCTGTCGGGACCGTGAAACCTGCAACATCTCCAGGTGGACCATCAACGATATTTACACCCGAGATGGCGACAACAGTGAGCGAAAATCATATGAAACAGAATACTCCAACGCCAACCACGATTGGAATCTTGAACCGCACCTTTAAAGAGGCGACGCTAAAAGAAGAATTGCCGGATGAACTGCGGATGGCAATTTCATCTGGGGATGAATTCGGTTCAGCAGGAAATATTGCGGGTAAGTGACACCATTACATCTAATGTCGGATAAAAGTTGATAATTATAATTTCGTTTATTAAAGTATCTTCTTCTTCTTCTTCTTCTTCTTCTTTTTCTTCTTCTTCTTCTTCTTCTTCTTCTTCTTCTTCTTCTTCTTCTTCTTCTTCTTCTTCTTCTTCTTCTTCTTCTTTTTCTTCTTCTTCTTCTTCTTCTTCTTCTGCTTCTTCTTCTTCTTCTTCTTCTTCTTCTTCTTCTTCTTCTTCTTCTTCTTCTTCTTCTATTTCTTCTTCTCCTTCTTCCTCTTCTTCTTCTTCTTCTTCTTCTTCTTCTTCTTCTTCTTCTTCTTCTTCTTCTTCTTCTTCTTCTTCTTCTTCAGGTATCAGGTCTATTTACAGACATCGATGATCATGGCTCTTCATTCTTATTTGAATATTTTGTTTCACCATTATATTATTTGCAAAGAGGTTACCTATAATGGGTTGCAATTAAAAATGGGACAGTGCTCTTACAGAGCAGGAAGTCTTAGCCATTGTACAAAAATCAGTATTATCTGCTTAACACAACACGAAGGGTTGACCAGTTTCTAAAATCCAGTAGGCTGCTCAACCCCCCATCCATCACCTGCCTGCAATGATCACGTACCCTGATCGGGGGGGGGGGGGTCTAAGTGGATACTCGACCTTGCCCAAGGGTCTCCCACAAGCTAGCGGAGGGAAAGAGGCGCCTTACTGCTCCTGTTGGTAGAAATATTTCCACCCCACTACCCATTAAAGTATACTTCTAATAATAAAACAATAAATACTTAGACGTTCCAAAACTATTTGTGAGAATCGCAGCAAATTTGACTTGAAGAAACCTTGGATACCGAATGTTTAGTAGGGTGGAGTCAAAATTATACTACTGCTGTTACTATTACATATATGATCTATACTACTATTAATAATAATCATTTACATCTTTCGTGTGAATCAGATGATTCTGGTGTTGGCACATCGAGTCGGCTTTATAACCTACAGCATTTTAAGACTTCGTCAAGGACATTCTCTACTGTTGTTTGGGACTTTCTCTATGCAGACGACGTGGATCTCGTAGCTCACTAGAAGAATTATATACAGGATACCATCGATCGTTTTCCATGGCCGTGTAGAATAACGGGTCTGACAAGAACCTGGGCAAGACAAAAGCTACGTTTGCCCTGGCCACTGGCAACCCGTATCAGAAAGCGGATATATTTGTTGAAAGCCACAGCCTGTCTGTCGTGAATCTGTTTATGTATCTGGGTAGTGTTACTTCGAGGGACGGGTCGTTGGGTGCTGAGATAAGTAGACTTATTGAATAGATATGGATTCTGGTCATTTGGAAAAGCGGGTGTGGGCATTACATGATATCAGTCTCGAAACTAAGATTTCTGTGTATGAGGCCTGTGTGGTATCAACTTTGTTATATGCTTGTAAGATATGGGCCACTTACAGAGCTCCTTTTCTGCCTTCTAGAGCGTTTCGATCAAGCACTTGCTTAACATCTATTAAGATAGCTTTACTCTTGACACCGGAGTGTAGAGGGAGCTGTTTTCCAAGCATTGAGCTTTGTATAAGTAAACACAGACTGCGATAGGCTGGTCATCTTGTTTGTTCTACTAATGATAGATTGCCCAGGCAGCTAATTTATGGGGAACTAACCAGGGATATTCTCTCACAGCATTAACCGCATAAGCGATTAAAGGATTGTCTTAAAGACGATTTGAAGTGCTTTGGAATTGGTGTTAGTAGATGGTAGAGAATGGCTGTGTATAGGTCAAGGTAGAGGAACGCGTTTTATGGAGGCAGCAGCTTTTTGAAAAGAATAGGACGGAGTATTGATTTACTCCTCTCCAGGAGTTAGGCACAAGGCCAGTTTTTATCTTACTCCCACAAGTAAGATGTGACCCAAGGTCGGGTCGGGAAAGTGGGGTTTAAAAATTGCCTGGGCAGTCCCGTCGACATCCCCCAGTAGGAGCGCCTCAGACAGTAAGCAATAAACTTACTCCTCCCCAAAGAGGGGAGGCGAAGCGTGGGAGGATGGACCTCCTAGAACTGCACAGGACAGACCCATAGACCGGCGTAAATCAATCCCGAAGGCCAAGACAATACCAGTCTATGGGGTGCAGTATCCATCGGAACAGATACTACACTTTCATCTTAGCCAAAAGGCCAAGTCAGGAGCTGAAAAGAGCAGCAAAGAAGAGACGTGATATATATATATATATATATATATATATATATATATATATATATATATTGTACGTATGGAAATAATCCAGCGTAATGGTAAATGAAAAAAGGAAAACTGAAAACTATGGTTTATATATTTATCAACGTTTCGTCCTTATTTCAAGACTTTCTCAAGATGACTGATTTTGTAGAAAAACATATGAAGTCTATATTTGAAAATATGTGGTGCGTCTATGACGTGACAAGAATGTTTTCGTTCGCTTTTATTCGAACGAAACATATACGCACCACATATATTTGAATTATAACGTCTATCTTTCATTCGAAAAAAAAATTCTGTCACGTCATAAACGCACCACATATTTTCAAATATTGTCTTTTTATGTTTTTCTTCAAATCATTTATCTTCAGAAATTCATCAGTCAACCGCTTAGTAAACTAGTCTGTCGGCATTAGAATTATCAAGTTCCCTCCCGTGATTTTGTCCGTAGCTGTTTGACCATCGGTTGTCGTGAAAGTCGACGTTGCACCTGTATCCGGTGCTGTTGAACACGTTTTTGTACTTTTTTACTTTTGAAAGAACTGTTGTTTCATTTTCTAGTCGAACCTGTTACAACTGTGAATCCTATGGAATTTTCCACAAAAACATCAGCAGGATTTATTAGCAATAAAGCAACGACCTTTAAAACGACTGAGGCGACAACCTTAACGACAATGAAAGAAGAATTGCCCGGTCAGTTGCGTGTGACAATGCCGCCAATCTCTTCTCGAAATGAAATTGGGAATAATGAATCAGTTTCAACAGAAGATCAAGCAGGTAAGGCTCTTCATATACATACATGTGAATTTGTTTAATTAATTAATTAATATATATATATATATATATATATATATATATATATATATATATATATATATTTCGGCAGCAAGTCATTTCTTATACAAGCGTCGTTAAAGACAACGGAGTTTTCTCTCTTTGCTATCTTTCTTGTTAATTTCTCGACGCGGCGAGCGATTCGTCGGCTTTCTGGTGTTAATTGGTGGAGCATGGCACCTAACGTTGTATCGTGGGCCATTCCTTTAGCGCTTTCGGTCTCTTGACCGTCTTCAGGAGGCTGTGTCGTATTGTTACTAAGAGCCGGATTTATAGTTTCATTATTAGTTATATATCTATTAATTTACATTATTTATTATTATTATTATTATTATTATTATTATTATTATTATTATTATTATTATTATTATTATTATTATTATTATTATTATTATTATTATTATTATTATTAATAGTTAAGACTGATAGGACGTTAGTACTAGTAATGAATGCTATTTTATTAATATATATATATATATATATATATATATATATATATATATATATATATATATATATATATATTTCGGCAGCAAGTCATTTCTTATACAAGCGTCGTTAAAGACAACGGAGTTTTCTCTCTTTGCTATCTTTCTTGTTAATTTCTCGACGCGGCGAGCGATTCGTCGGCTTTCTGGTGTTAATTGGTGGAGCATGGCACCTAACGTTGTATCGTGGGCCATTCCTTTAGCGCTTTCGGTCTCTTGACCGTCTTCAGGAGGCTGTGTCGTATTGTTACTAAGAGCCGGATTTATAGTTTCATTATTAGTTATATATCTATTAATTTACATTATTATTATTTATTATTATTATTATTATTATTATTATTATTATTATTATTATTATTATTATTATTATTATTATTATTATTATTATTATTATTATTATTATTATTATTATTATTAATAGTTAAGACTGATAGGACGTTAGTACTAGTAATGAATGCTATTTTATTAATATATATATATATATATATATATATATATATATATATATATACACATCATATTTCAATGACCATAGGAAAAGTCAATCTAAAACTATGATTTTCATGTGTAGTTTCAATTTCTTTATTTTCATATTTCAGCAAATACCTGTATTTCTTTTTCGTCTCACTAAACGAAATTTTTAATTTATTTGTTTCAAATTTAATACTTTTTCTTACGCGCGTTTCACAACAAAGTCATAAGAAATATATAGTCTTGAGTTTAACTTTGCTGATCATCAGAGCAATAATTCATTTAATGGTAAGAGGAAAACATATTGTCCTAAAAACTGGAGAAAGGAAGAAGAAAAAAGTTTAAGGAGTCTTGCCAAAAATAACGGCAAGTCGAAATACATGAAAACAACTCACTTGAAAAATGGTGAAAAAATTCCCCCAGAAACATTGCTTCCGAAATTTGAAACGACCTTTCGAACCGTCATATATATATATATATATATATATATATATATATATATATATATATATATATATATATATATATATATATATCAAGAGAGGCGCGAGAGCGCTCTATCCGTTAATAGACTTTACGAATGGCCTATGCTGGAAATCTCATTTCTTTGATCAATCATAACTCAGCAACCAATAAACCAAATTAGTTTAATCTTTGCACAAAATTTTTATTTGATAGGTTCTATAAGTGTGTAGAATTTCAGCATCATTAGTCAAGGCGACCCAGAGATCCAGAAAGTTCAATCATGAAATCATGTTATCTGTGTGTACGTACGTACGTACGTACGTATGCACCACCCTGTATCTCATCAACTATTTGATGGATTCAGCTGATTTTTGGCAGAGATAGAGGTTCTAGGGTCTAGTTGATGGCATTTTAATTTCAGTTTACCATATACCTTAGTTTGCCAGAAAATTATAAAAAACTTATGAGAACGCATTGTATTGATGCATAGCCTTTACAAAAGTAGTGACATTCCATGAATGTATGACTACATATCAACCAAACCATTTCATTATCACATCACTACAGTATAAATCTCTATGCATGAGTGGATGAAGTGTGTGAGGTGCGCTGAAGAAAAATTCCTACCATAAAATACATAACCTTGTTGTACTCGCATACCCTTAATGACAATAAAAGTGTAAATATTTGGGCATTTCCATGCTGTTGTACATTTAGTGTATATGCATTTTTATCTTAACCGTATAAAGGGCATATGATTTCAGTATACTGGCATTTTTCATGGAATATATATATATATATATATATATATATATATATATATATATATATATATATATATATATATATATATATATATATTCCATGAAAAATGCCAGTATACTGAAATCATATGCCATATCCAATTTACTTTTTCCCCTTCAATCTTGACCGCAGCCATCTGGTCAAACACCTCCCTCCTCCCTCTCCTCCACTCCCTCTCTGCCACCCACTTAATCCCTGCTCATCCCCCCACCTCTTTCTCTTACTACCAGCCACAGTAGTCCTTGCTCACCCCCATCTTTCCACTTTCTTCCCCACTCATTTTTTTCAACATTCATTTTTATTCTCCAACAAGTACGGACGTTCATCCAGTAGTGGCCATTATTTTATTTTATTTTTCCTCCCAATATGTCTACCCTACATGTATTTGTACTTGCATGACATTTTTTCTCTCTATATTATCATCCTGATGAAGTCTTATAAATAAAGACGAAACGTTGATGTACACATAAAAAACATCCATTTTTTGGTTTTCCTTTTTCATTTTCCCATATATATATATATATATACGAAGCTCAACAACTGATCGACAGATTCTCTGCAGCTTGTAACGCATTTGGATTAACAATTAGTACCGTAAAAACTGAAGTAGTTCACAAGCAAATAAGGGAAGTGGAACAGAATCCACCTGTTCACGTGTTTCTGTAAAAGCCAATCAATCGAGCGGAACTTTGAATGATGAAATAGTTAACCGAATAGCTAAAGCCTCTTAAGCATTTGGGAAGCTTCGCCATCGGCTCTGGAAAGACCGAGGGATAAAGCTTGACACGAAGATACAAATCTACAGGGCTGTAGTTCTTGACACTCTTTTGTATGGCTCAGAGTCTTGGACATTGTATAGGAAGCAAATTCAACGGTTGGATGTTTATCACAAAGGATGCCTTCGAGAAGTTTGTTGAATAACCCTTAGTGATGGGATGACCAATGCTGACCTTTTTCACCGTGATTAATATTGATGGTATTGAGTCTTTTCTGATGAGATCATAATTACGTTGGGCCGGTCACGTGATACGTATGGAAGACAACAGAATTCCAAAAATGCTCCTGTATGGTCAACTAGACCGTGGTCATCGAAACGTGGGTCGACCGTTGCTTAGATACAAATACAAGCTAAAAAGGTAACCTCATAGCCATGAATATTAACCATGTTTTCGTTTGAGAACACAGCAAATGAATGGAGAAAGGCATGCTATAATGGCATCAGGAATGATGCAGAATCGGAAATTGTCAAACTTCATGAAACTAGGAAAAGAAACCAAATATATGTTTCTGTTCCAGTCATATACTCAACCGATTTACACTTTTGGACAATCTGTGGACTTCTTTGCAAATCACTTGCAGGACTGAAGAGTCATTTGCGACTCAAACACAGGGTTCAATGAACAGGGTTGACGGAACCTCATACGTCGAAACCGACGGGAGAGTCCATCATATATATATATATATATATATATATATATATATATATTGTGTATTTAGGTAGCATATTCTCATTTAGGCAAACTTAATTAAATAACACGAAGTGTTTTTTAATTTTTTCAATTTTTCGAATAGTCCATTTAGTATTCTGTCAAATTGGTGCATGTAAGTTCCGTGGCTTTCTTGTTCCACTCTTCATCTTTTTTCGCGAGTACTTTCGATTTAATTCGTCAAATTATCATCAGGCAGGCTTAGTCTTAGTATGTTCATAACTATATCTCCAGGAAGGACATATATATATATATATATATATATATATATGTATATATATATATATATATATATATATATATATATATATTAAACAAGTTCAAATTTAGAAATAAAATGAACTTAAAACCAATACTTTTTAAAGTGTCCAATACTAGTTAGAGCTTTATAAATATTTATTATGTAAACATTTAAAACGGCTTACGCAAATGTAATTACGTTTTAGCACCCAAGTGTTTCTCCGAAGCCAAGCGATGATAATGAAAATAAATTCATACAATGGATACTAGAGAAACAGAACCGGAAATCCAAAATAACAAAGCCCCAGCCTCAGACAGACCAATATCAGGGTTAATTCTAGAGGGGGAGTCGATGAACGTTACTACTTTATTTATTCATATTTTATATAAGATTTATTAATAATTTTCAGTAAATAAAAATGAAAGGCTTATTTTCATTTTTACAACTACACCGATTGTAAAAGCTTACTTATTACGAAATATTGTTGATAAAAAATAAATATATGATTCCCTCGTAACACTTTTGTTGCAGGGTTTTATTTTGTTTTCATCGATATGGCTTTCTAAAAGATATTTTATTCATATTTAAACAGTGCCTTTTCATATACACGTAGCTAAGTGACAAAAATTATCTTGTCTTAACTTGATAATGGAGTTTTACTCCGAAATATTGTTGAAAAAATAAATAGATAATACCCTCTTAACAATTGGTAACCGCGTTTTGTATATATATATATATATATATATATATATATATATATATATATATATATATATATATATATATATAAGTGAAATATTTTGAAAATCAACAATCGTGCAATTTAAATGAAAAATTCATTTATTTAATTTTTTTTGCAAGCTTTCGTTGTAGAACAACTTTGTCAGGCGAGACTGTCTGATAGTTTTTTTTCTTCTTTTCTTCTTCCTCATGATGTGTTTATTTTCAAAAATATTTAACTTAAAGACAGTCTCTCCTGACAAAGTTGTTCTACAACGAATGCTTGGCCCCCAAAATTAAATAAATAATTTCTTATTTAAATTGCACGATGTGTTGATTTAAAAAAAAACTGTCTTATAGTTGTTTTTCTTCTTTTCTTCCTCCTCATTTTGATGGTATTAACCCCGAAGGGTCGAATCACGATATAAGAAGGACACGCCAAATTCTAAAAGACGTTAGGATAAGTGTAGTAACGTCAGAGGTATGTTGAAATGTTTCGGCAATATTTAAAAGAACGTCCTTTTAGTGGATTCACCAGTTTTATCTTGCTTACTCATTCATCCGCCTGAAGACGATCGATGGCGGTCGAAAACGTTCGCCAAAAATATGTGGATTTCTTACACACCATGGATAACAACATCAAATCGGTCGTTCGACGAGTGGAAAAAATGGATCAGAAAATGAATAAACAGAAGCTGGCACTCCGGGTCAATCAAAAGTGTATAAAGGAAATAATGCTGCCTAATTATACATATATATATATATATATATATATATATATATATATATATATATATATATATATATATATATTGTATAAATAAAAAAGTAGAAACAGCAAAACCCAAAATCTTATTCTACTGTTATATGTCTTCATTTGCTTCAGTTCGTGTTTATCCGTTACACCTCTGCATCGTATTACCTTCTATAAATTAACTTTATATACACACTAAACAATGCTTTAAGCAAACTACATTAACGTCTTAATTGTTTAATAATTTTAATTCAAATTTTTGGGAATAAAAAAATTGCATTGTAACGGCGTCTATACTTTCATATATATATATATATATATATATATATATATATATATATATATATATATATATATATATATATATATATATATATTAAAGGCTGTGGGCAATGCAAATTCTGGGTAAGATGCAAGTTATAAAGAAACAAAAACAATAAATCGAATACGAAATATGACTTACTATTTATTTTTCCTAAAATCTTACATAACAGCAAGAGTGTTGTAGCTGTTAGTGTGATGTCCGGATGATTAAGAAATCATTATTTAATATTTCGGGAAAAGAAACTTCCCTTTGGCAAAAAATAATTAATACCAGAACAATTCCCCGACTATGCAGAGCATCTTAAAAAATAAAATGGCTGCCAAAACAGAACAGCAGCGAAAAATAAATAGTAAGTCATATTTCGTATTCGATTTATTGTTTTCGTTTTTGTTCCTTACAACTTGCATCTTACCCGGAATTAACATTGCCCACAGCCTTTTAAAAACATACTACTACTATACCCAGCAATGCTTCAAGCAAACTGCCATTCTCTAATATATATATATATATATATATATATATATATATATATATATATATATATATATATATATATATATATATATATAATAGTACAGCCAAAGAAATATAAACAGAAAATTGTTATGCGTATAAGAAACACGAATGTATTTGTTTGTTAGAATCATTGTTTAAATATGAATGATATATGTTTCAGAAGGCCATATCGATGCATGTATTGAAAACTCAATAAAATCAATAATCCTTTATATTTTCGAACAGGCACGATCGTCTTCGGTTTCGATCTGATGTCACTGGGCCTGTTCCACACGGACTCACTCCTCCAGTTTATCAACCACGTGCTTCCAAATCTTCAATACGGAAAAGTCGCTCTGATAACGAACACGAGGTGCACCCAAAATTTCAATATTCCCCTCAGTCCGACAACGAAGGAAGACATCACCCGCCTACTAAGTCGCCTGAGCGAGGCAAAATATCCTGGCCTCGTAGACATCATACATCAGATGAACCGGGAGCTTCTCAAGGAGGGGTCCGTTAAAGACGACAAACGTCCCGTGCGGCACATCGGGATACTGTTTGTCGACCTGACCGTGAGTGAAATTACCCCTAAAGTGTTGATGGAGGCAGACGTTATTAAGAAGAACGGTTTTGAACTGTTTGTTATCAGCATTGGGGATGTCTCCTGGGCCGATGCGGAAATGCTCATGGCACTGAGTAGTCAGCCGCATCAGGACTATGTTCTGTCTGTGAAAAATTACGAGAACCTCTTTCAGATAGTCAAAAGTTTGCCTTTGAAGTTCAATAAAATTAGCTATAAGTATGGAAAATAAGACCAGACCTTATGAGATCACTTAGTATATATATATATATATATATATATATATATATATATATATATATATATATATATATATATATATATATATATATATATATATATATTTACAGCAAGGAATACAGACGTTTGGGACATTTTTTGGGTGGAATGAAATTGAAAAAGTATAAAAACGGGAGGAAATAATTTGTAAAAATTCATGAATATACTGAGCCGGCTTTCGTCCACACTCATCAGAGTATCTACGTGGAAGTAATTCAATACGACTAAAAACTTTTAAAAATATAATTAAAACCAGTGACAAGTTTAGGAGAAGAAAAAGAATTGGGGGGAGGGTCACAAGTTGATTACATTGAGTCCTAAAAGCTACTCCTTTTGTTTACAAACGGAGGATTTGACTGACTTCCAGTATATTCATGACTTTTAAAAAAATATTTCTTCCCGTTTTTATACTTTTTCAATTTCATTCCACACAAAAAATCTCCCAAACGTCTGTATTCCTTGCTGTAATTACATTTTGTACCACGAAAAATGTATATATATATATATATATATATATATATATATATATATATATATATAGTAAAACTTTCAATGTTAAATCTCAATTAATGTTAAATTTTTTGAACACAAGAAGAAAATATATAAGTAAACAATAGAAAGTTAGATTCCTGTGAGCATTTCTTTATATCCTTTCAAAAATTCCATATAACTTAACGGACTGTTTCGTCTACACGTGAACAACCAACTATAGAGTTATATATCCATACGTTCGACTCTTCAGAAGTCTAAAAATGGGTTTCAGACATTTCAGAACAAAACGACAACAACACAAACATTGTTAGAGAATTCATAAGTGTATTTTAATAAAATAAATATGTCTCTTTTAGTAATTTGACACAATTTTCGGACTTCTTAAAAGTCGCACATATAGCAAATCCAGGATATATAACTCTATATTTGGTTGATCACGTGTAGACAGAACGGTCCGTCAAGTATATAGATTTTATAGAAAGATGAATAAAGAAATGATAACTGGAATCTATAATTCTATTGTTTATATATATATATATATATATATATATATATATATATATATATATATATATATATATATATATATATAAGGTGCCCATAAAGTCTCTTTACAACATAATGTTTGGCCTTCTCTTAAGGAGTAGCCATATTATAGGTGTCCACTTAGCAGTTGTTCTTCCATCAACAAAATATCTGAAATACAAAGTCTTATTGATTTGCAAAAACTTCAACAAACACTGATTAAAACAAAATAAATATGTTCAACAAATCTCAGCAACTGTCTTCGTAATATTTTTTTCAAATTGTAAAGAGTCTTTATGGACACCGTACACACACACACACACACACACATATATATATATATATATATATATATATATATATATATATATATATATATATATATATATATAGTCTCGGAAGTTCTTTTAACCTTCTAAACTGAAAAAAAAAAAAAAATTTGTTGAAAGATTTTAGTCTAGTAAGTCAATCAATCTACTGCAATCACTATTTTAGTTTACTTCCAAGAATATACTCTAATATAAATATATTTTTATATATGTTTTTATATATAAGGGATCGTCAGTTGTTTACCATGAAAACTGTTTCGGGATTTAAAAAACAAAACAGTATTTCTTTATCATGGCATCCCAGCAGTGTTGATCAGACACCACCTCCCTATTTAATAATTATTTTTTAATTTAAAAAGTTTACAAATATTTGATTTAGTTTTGCCTCCAGATTTGTTTTTCTAAAGTATTAAAATATAGTTTCTCCTTACCTGTGTTGTTCCTTTCAAAGTGAGTATTTACTATTTTACAGAACATCTATTTTATAGTGTTAGATGATTCCATTATAATAACCCCCCTTTTTATATATATATAAATATACATGTATATATTAGTTCGTTTCAAAAGTAATGGCCGATTTCAGAAAATGCATTTATTCATGAAAAATTTACACTATAAATGTCAAAATTACTCAAAATATGAACTGTGAGCAGCTATGCATCCTATGTTTACGGTTATCATAAAGGATCCCCTTTTCGTCACAAGTGACTATTCGGGCCAGAAAGAAGTCATTGGTGTTATGCAAACAGAGCATCTAGCACACTTCAAAGTTTCTGATGCTCATTGAGCTCATGAGAAACCTATTTGTCCAGCTTTTTCACCTTTCCAATACTCTGTAAATGACGTAAAACTATTGCAGTGCTGACAACAAGTGTCTAAGACATTTCTTTGAATCGATCTTAATTGTTCATTGTCAAGATTACACGGCCGTCTTCTACCTTCTTCATCTTCAAGACTTTCATCTTCACTACGGAGTTTCTGAGAACCGCCTTCATACTGTTCGATTGATTGTGGATTCATATCCTCATGTTCATCACATAGATCGTTTGTTGTGTAGATGCCACGTGGCAGTAATTCAATCTCTCTCTTCTTCTTTCTCGTTTTTGTCGTCTTCTGTTTAATCTTAGGCCGTTACAAAAATAATGGCCGATTTCAGAAACATACATTTATTCATGAAAATTTGTTCACCTTTCCAATAGTCTGTAAATGACGTGAAACTGTTGGAATAATGACAGCAAGTGTCTGAGACATTTCTTTGATACTTTGACGTGGATTTTGCTCAACAAGTGTTTGCAATTGTTCATTGTTAAGATTACACGGCCGTCCTCTACCTTCATTTTCAAGGTTCCCATCTCCACTGGAACCACCTTCGTACTTTCCGATCATTTATGGATCCATCTCCCCCATGCTCTGTTGATATTGTCAGAAGTTTGGGAGACATTGTGCCCAAGATGAACTCATGCAACATAAGAAGGCGATGGTCATGTTTTGGCATGTTCATCATTGAGAGTCTTCTATGCTTCAAAAATACTTTCTATCTGATAAAAAGTTACAAATTATTATTGAGAACACATTAATTATTATATATGTTAAAATTTATCAGAAATAAACTACACATTCTGTGTTAATATGGCTTTTTAAAACCCAGTGCTTGAGGCGGCCATTATTTCTGTAACGACTATATATATATATATATATATATATATATATATATATATATATATATATATATATATATATATATATATATATATATATATATATATATATATATATATATATATGATGGAGTTTAAAACATGAAATGAAAATTTAAGACAAAAATCAAATACTTAGTATATGGAATAGGCGGGTTGAATCTTGTACGAATCACATTTTTCACTTTGTTGTATTCTTTGTTAAACCTCATTCCCGCAGGCTAAATAAATTCTTTTTTAGTGATATTACTCAAGAACACGTTATATAAAAAATACCAGGATAATACATACGTATATGGAATTGAAAAAATACAAAAGGGAACCCAATAAAATCAGTCGTGAAAAATAAACAGGAAACAAGGGGGAGATAACCCTATTTTTTAAAAAGCTGTCTACGGTTTAATTTTTAGGAGATTTAAAAACGGGACAGTTATTAGATTTCTGTCTCTCAGCCAGTACTGATCTAAATAGCACTTTTCGAAACCATATGTTAATACAATTCCGTTATTATTTCACCTATAGCACAGTTCATCATAGTGCAAGATACGAAAAACAGCCTCATATAAGAACGGGAAAAGAAATAAAAAGTCAAATAATCGAGTAATACATCGTACACGTTGACCAAGTCTACCGAGCTATATATATATATATATATATATATATATATATAAATATATATATATAATATTTGTTTTCTTTATTATCAATGTAAGTGTACGTTTCGTCATTTAATCGGGACTCGTCAGCATGGAGATATAACTATTCACTATTGGTCGCGTGATTCGAAACCCCGGGCTCCGAGTATGTTACAACTCAAATTCTGACATCGAGACCCACACGACCACCACTGAATAGCTAGATAATCAGTGATAATTTTAACACTTTATTCGGCGGATTCACGTCAGGAGCGTTACACTTATTTAAAGGAACGGTGCATTTATAGCTAGCGACGTCAGGCTGTGTTAATACTACACTTACAGTGCCCATCTAGAAGGTTTTCTAGCGGCTACAAATAATAAATATTTGTTTTGCTTATATATATATATATATATATATATATATGTTTGAGGATAAAATACACGATATATAATAAAATGAAATACCGTGGAGACAGGATGTATATAAAAAGACAAAAGGAAAAAAAACAAATTTAACAAGAATAAATTATAAAAAACGAAAGCCTTACCAGTTTCGTTCGGATAAACGAACGTCTTCAGAAAAAGTGAAGGTTTTAAATTTATTCGACAACAGCAAACATTGAAAAAGAGAAAAAAGACGCACAACGGGCTGTTTGGGGCACGTGCGTGTCTATTTGAAAGAATAAAATGAATTATGCAGCGCGTGCGACAAATACGTAAAAATGTGAAAGGGGAGACAGAAAATGAAATTAGAAGAAATGGGAAAAATGACATGACATGAGTGAAATGCCGTAAAAAAGAGTAATACTTAAACCGGGATCAGAGGTTTTAATGCAGTGGCGATGTATATTGCATTGTTTTAGTGCGGTTTTTGCTAGATGTTTGCTTCTTGAATAAGATCTGTGTCTTAGGTTTATGTTAGATCGTGATAAGAGAAGGATTACAGCGCTTTCGATGCATTTGCGGCGTGGGAGAGAAGATTCAGTTTTGAGGAGGGTTCAGTTTGTAAAATCAAAATTGTGTTTCTGTGTATAACTAGTGCGTTGTGTTTTAGGTCCTGTTTATGTTCGTAAATGCGGGATTTTATATTTCCGGCCGTTTCGCCGATATAAAACATCGGAACATTTCATTTTGTAAATGCCGACTAAAGAAGAAGTGTCGTTAGATGGTAGGTAGGGACGGGTTTCGGCGTTGAAGAAAATACTTAATTGTTTGACAAGTTGAGGTTACTATTTTTGTCAGATTTAAATTGTTTCTATAACAAAATCGATATAGGATTATTGGGGAGAACCATGTAAGATTTATTTTGATCAATTATGTCGGTGTTATTTGTGCTGCTTGCGTTGTTATCAGAGGACATTTTTATAGTGTTAGTCTGTTTTTGTTGTTGTTGTGGATATTAAAGGCTTTGCGTATAGCGTTTTGGGTGAAAAGTTGAGGGTATTTAAAAGCTTTGTTTCAATCAATTTAAAATCTTCACTTTTTCTGAAGACGTTCGTTGATCCGGTAAAGCTCTCGTTTTTAATGATTTATTTCTGTGTTTAATTTGTTTTTCTTTTCGTTATTTTTACACACACACTATATATATATATATATATATATATATATATATATATATATATATATATATATATATATATATATATATATATATATATATATTCTTTTAAATGTATTTTATACGTACATAAAAGATCTTTTATGTACGTATAAAATAAATAAAAATCTATATATATTAACGAAAAATACGTCTTATAAAGTTAAGGGCGACTAATAATAAAATTTTCTGCATATTAATCACTTAGGAAGTGAAGGAATCGAAATACTAGTAAGCAAAAAAAATAAAAACAACGAACGCCGCAATCGCCAATGAAAATAATTACATAAAAATACATTATATATATATATATATATATATATATATATATATATATATATATAATCAAATATGAAACTAAAAGTAAACTTTTAGTAGATAGAACCTATAGTGAAATGGTTTAAGCTCAAAATACGAGATAGAGTAATTATAAATGTAGCAGAAATAAGAGTGATAAACATGTACGAATGTCCAGATTTATTTTAAACTTCGATTGTTCAATGCAAGGTATATTCTGTAATAAAATTATGTTTATTATTCTTTCCTTAAACAAGGCTTTTCAAAACATAATAAACATAATTGTATTACATAATATACCTTGCATTGAACAATCGAAGTTTGAAATGAATCTTGACATTCGTACATGTTTATCACTCTTCTTTCTTCTATCTTTATATATATATATATATATATATATATATATATATATATATATATATATATATATATATATATATATAGGCAGCATCTTCTCTTGCAGGCAGGTATTGTTTAATATAAGAGACAACTCATGTCTAGATATCCTTTGGTAGATCCTTTCAATAGTCCTAATCAGGATCTTAGTTTCGGAGGAGATGCATTTGTCTGATACTAGCGCCATCGCCCAACACTTAACTAACGACCACTTCTGCCTCCGATTGGAATTCAGAAAACACTTAGTAGAAAATACCAAAATCTTAGAATATAGTACTAACAAACAAAAACTCCATATATTAGAAGCCCTATATATAAAAACAAAGAAGCCTTTAATTAATAGAATTAACTTTAATATCACTAATAATATTCTAAAATATCTATAGCTCTATATATAGTTTCGTACTTAGTACATAATTCCCGCCAAAACTTTCTATAATACTAACACATGGTCTGTACCTGATTAACCTCATTCCCCTGAAGATTGACCCAGATGGGTCAGAAAGTACTTGGGAGACAAATCCAAACTATGGCAAATTCATCATTATGATATATATATATATAGTAAGCAATGAAATTATATATGGCAATCAAGCTACACAGAGGCTCCCGTGTTTCATCCCCGGGGGGAATCGTCAGGCTAAATGAAGTAAATACTGAAAACTGACACATACAAAATTATTTCTCCTTATAATATTTTAGGTGGATACATGAAGTACTAATATATATATATATATATATATATATATATATATATGAAAATCGATAGCATAAGTTCGGAATTATGTTCTATATTTGTATATAGAACCTGAAACGCTTAGTTTCCGAGTTATATGCCATTGAAAAAAATACTGATCAACATTATTTATTGTAAACATATCAAATGTGTGTGTAATAGTGTACGTGTGTTTCCACATACACGAATAAAAATATGAAAATATGCCACCAAACAAATTAAAAAGCCGTCGCGTTATGAAGAAAGATCCGAGAGCAATGACCCGCAGGGGCTTCTTTGATAGCAAACATGGGGAGAGATTATAGCTAATAAATATGTATACATTAACTTTGTTTGTTATTGTTTTTGGCGATAGAGATAAGTGAACTCGTTCAATTTTCCACGGCGAAGCATTTACCTAAATGCTATGAGGGAATCACCCCATAACGTTGTACGTCGTACTCTATTTATGCGGGGGCGTCTATATATTATTTTATTTATAAAATAAAAATAGTTTCTTTTTCAGAACACCACCACGCTGACAGTTGTTTTATTATTTGACGTGATATAACTGGAATATGTTAGAACGTAAAGTAATGAAATTCATTTTGTAAATAAGTTATTTTCGTTTTGTAAAACACACAACAATTAAATGAAGAATGTATTGAAAAAAAAAATTATTATTATATATATATATATATATATATATATATATATATATATATGGGAAGTGAAAATAGAAAAACCAAGCGATATTTTTTATATATTCATCAACGTTTCATCTTTATTGTAAGACTTCCTCAGGATGATAATTTTAATAAAAATGTCATGCAAGTACATCGAAATATTGGGTTGATATAATGATTTGATGAGAACAAGTAGTAGCCGTGGCTACTAAGAGCGTTGGACCAAGGTCGGGTCTGAGGGAAGTCATTCAGTGGCAGAGAGTGAACATATATATATATATATATGCGTGTGTATATGTATATGTATATGTATATTGTGTGCTTTAGGCAGCATATTTTCATTAAGGCAAACATTATTAAATAACACAGAGTGTTTGGCTTGATATCACCCTTTTTTATTTTTTCAATTTTCCGAATAGTCCATTTAGTATTTCGATCAAATTGGTGTATATAAGTTCCGTGGGTTTCTTGGTCCATTTTTCTTTCTTTCTTTGCGCGTACTTGTTTCACCACATCATCACCAGGCGGTGGTAGTTTTGGTGTGTTTAGAACTTTACCTTTACTGTTATTTTTTTTTAACAGATAGTAATTTACTACTTTAAAATGAGCGTTTGTAATAATGAGATGTTGCATGCGAACGTAATTACGTGCTAAGCGCGTTCAAAATTCAAAAATATGATTTCTTAACGGCTAAAAAATATTGTAATGTTAATTACTATTCTAGAAACTTTAAAATGTTGGGACTAGTTTCGTAATTATCATTATTGATTTAGGAATGTTTGGTTTGTATGTAAAGGTTTTCAAGAATTTTTAATCTGTTGGTGTTGGCATCGTGGTGTATTATTTTAGTATTATTAACTAGGACATGTCTATATTAAGAAAGGGGGCAGTCATGTTTTTAGGTGCTGGGAAACGGAGCTAGCGTCGGGGAGATGTAATGTTAGTTTACTAGAAAGTGTTGTTGTAGTTAAACCGATGTAACAATTAGTTTTTAAAATTATTATTGAAGTTTGCCCAAATGAAAATATGCTGCTTAAATATATATATATATATATATATATATATATATATATATATATATATATATATATATATATATATGAAATAAATATTTTTAATTGTTTATTATCTATGTACGTATACGTCTCGTCCTTTATAATCTGGACTCATCAGCATAGAGATATGACTATTCACTACCGGTCATTCGATTCGAAACCCCGGATGACGAGTATTTTGCAACTCAAATCCCGACGCCCGAACCACTCGGCCAACGTTGAACAGCGAATAAACGGTGATAATTTTAACACTTTATGTGTCGGCTTGACGTCATAAGAGCGTTCTACTTAATGAAAGAAACGATGCATTTAAAGCTAGCGACGTCATGATGTGTTAATACTACACTTACAGTGCTCTACTAGACGGGTTTCTCTAGGAGCAACAAATAATACATATTTGTTATTGTTTATTATCTATGTACGTGTACGTTTCATCCTTTATAATCGGGACTCATATATATATATATATATATATATATATATATATATATATATATATATATATATATATATATGTGTGTGTGTGTGTGTGTGTGTGTGTGTGTGTGCGCGTGTGTGTGTGTGTGTAGTTAGGCAGCATTCCTTCTCTTTTACATGTTTGGTTAAACAGGAGCGCCAGCTTCTGTTTATTTTTTTTTTTGATTCGTTTTTTCGATTCGTTGCACGACCGATTTGATATTGTCGTCCATGTTTTCGCGAACGTTTTCGACCGACGTCGGTCATCTTCAGGCGCATGAATGAGTATGCAAAATAAAAAAAAATGGTGAATTTATTAAGAAGACGCTTTTAAAAAACATTTCAATACCACTTCAACAACACTTCAACATACCTTAGCCCCCTCATAACGAGCATGGTTGATAGTAGGTTTAGTTACTTGAATAAACAACGCTTCCATTATTGCAGTATTCGTCTCCCCATAATGGAAGTGTCATGGACGGCGGCACCGGGGGGGGGGAGGGTAGGGGGCTCAATCCTCCCCCACACACTTTTTGACTTGCCCCCCCCCCCACACTTTACGGTCATCAATAATGAAGTTATATATGCATGTGTTTAACCGCCCCCTACTTTTTAGGAGAGCCCCCCCACTTTTATAACTGTCTCGCCGGTCCTGAGCGTTGTTTTTTCAAGTAAATAAACCTAGTATCAACCATGCTCGTTATGAGGAGGGCGAAGGTATGTTGAAGTGTTGTTGAAGTGGTATTGAAATGTTTTTTAAAAGCGTCTTCTTAATAAATTCACCAATATTTTTATTTTGTATACTCATTCATCCCCCTGAAGATGACCGACGTCGGTCGAAAACGTTCGCGAAAATATGGCGATTTTTTATACAACATGAACGACAATATCAAATCGGTTGTGCGACGAATCGATAAAACGAATCAAAAAATAAATAAACAGAAGCTGGCGCTCCTGTTTAACCAAACATGTAAAAGAGAAGGAATGCTGCCTAACTACACACACACACACACACACGCACACACACACACACACACACACATATATATATATATATATATATATATATATATATATATATATATATATTTAGGCAGCAAGTCATTATCTAAGCAGGCGTTGTTGAACATCACGGAACTTTCGCGTTTGTATATTTTCCTCGTGAGGTTCTCAAACCGTCGAGCCATCTTTCTGGTTTCAGGTGGCAATCCGTATAGTACTTCGCCGATAGTTTTTAATTCTTATTTAAATTTAAAAAAAATAAACAAAACCCTAATCCTGAAGACGACTACGAAAGTCGAAAGCGCTCGAGAAAATGGCCGAATTAAAAACTAAGAACCTCACGAGGAAAATATACAAACGCGAAAGTTCCGTGATGTTCAACAACGCCTGCTTAGATATATATATATATATATATATATATATATATATATATATATATATATATATAAAAATCGACGGCATAACTTTGAAATTATGTTCTATATTTGTATATAAAAACCAGTAGCGTTTGGTTTCAGAGTTATTAGCCTGTTAAACAAATACTGGTCAACATTCTTTATTGTAAATAATTAATACGTACAATGTGTATGATCGCGTGCCGTTTTTTACATCTTCTATTATATCAAGAGAAGTTGTCTGTTTTTGTTTCATTGTACTTCAGTTGAAGTTCTCAGAAATCAACGGGCCTCTACCTGGGGCTAACTTAGACACTATGTATAGATGAGCCTACGACGAAGTCTGGGTGCAGTCTTTTTGTAACACTTGATCCCTATATGAGATACATAGATATTCGAATATTCTATTACAGTTCTCCTTTATTTCTCAAACGTTGAGTTAATAAAGAAGTTAAGAACATTAATTTTTATTTTCTTCTCCCCAATTGACCAGTTGATTATGTTATAGTATATCTTTGTTTTTGGTCTCTTGGTCTTACCGGATTTCAGGACCATAATTCATCTGGTCTGGTGGAGTATCCAGCTAAGTGTTGTTACTTGAGGTAACATTACTTAGAGAAAGTGCCCTATTCCTCATATGAGCTAATGCCACGGGGATCTTATTTTGGCTTCGAATACTATGTTATTTTGAATATTTGGTTAGGGTTTACTTGTAGGAGTAAGTATCCTCATGTCAGGTCGTCCTGACAAACCCTTGTACAGAGAGACCAAAGACACTTGGGGATGGTGTCTAGTAAGTTAGTGTATGTATGTGTGTATGTCTAGCAAAACATTAAAAATACAAAACGAACACCCACAAAGTTTGAATTTTCTTGATCGGCGTTGCCTAGGTTGAACAATATCTAAGATTCAGAAAAAAATATTAATTCTTTGATCCTAAACTGGCGCAGATTTCATCAGGAGAAGTCGATTTTTCAGCCATTTTGTGTACTAACTAAAGGGAAGTAACTTTGATTATTTTTATCAAAGAGTTACTTCCCTTTAGTAACTTCCTTTATGATGATTAAATCATTGAGGAATCTATATACGGGAGAGTTGCCTGTGTGTATGTGTGTGTGTATGTCTAGATAGATGAATTGGCTGGGGGAGAAGAAAGATGTGGTTTAGGAGAGAGAGGGGAAACATGAGGAATGGGGGAAAGAGAGAAAGACAGAGAAAAAGATAAAGAGGGTTAAAGAGAAGTTTTAATAGAAATATGTCAAACTTTT
>OY744547.1:55797381-55839881 GCA_963556195.1 Sepiola atlantica
ATGTCTGCATTTCTTAGTCTCTCTCGCAAATTTATTCCAAGAATAGTTCTTAAACATTTCATTTCAAAGACATTTGGTTTCCTCTCATGTTCTACCAGTATAAGTCCAAGTTTCACTTGCAATAAGAAACAACCTATCAATGCAGTGTAAAATCGTAACTTCAAACGTGTCGATATGTCGTTCCAATTCCATATCTGTTCTTTTAGTCTTCCAACTGCAAAAGTTGCCAATTCTCATTCTTCTGTTATTATTATGGTTTACTCATTGCAAAATTGGCTAAGATCAAAGTGTAGTATCTGTTCCGATGGATACTGCATCCCATAGACTGGTATTGTCTTGGCCTTCGGGGCTTGATTTACGCCGGTCTATGGGTCTGTCCTGTGTAGTTCTAGGAGGTCCACCCTCCCAGGCTTCGCCTCCCCTCTTTGGGGAGGAGTAAGTTTATTGCTTACTGCCTGAGGCGCCCCTACCGGGAAATGCCGACGGGGCTGCCCAGGCAATTTTTAAACTCCACTTTCCCGACCCGACCTTGGGTTACATCTTACTTGTGGGAGTAAGATAAAAACTTGTGCCTAACTCCTGGAGAGGAGTAAATCAATACTCATTGCAAAATTAACACCTACTTAACCCTAACCCTAACCAGTGTAATTGAAATTCACCCATCTTATTTAGAATGTGGTTCTAAACACCCTAACCCTAACCCTAACCCTAAAGAAATTTCACTCAAACCCTAACCCTAACCCTCAAGAAATTTCACTCAAACCCTAAAGTATATCCGTTGGTGGACTGCAATGTTGTTCTCTTTTTTCGAACAACGTTGTTGATGGATCTGTTAATGTTAAGATTCTTTCCGATGTCGGCATTTCTTAGTCTCTCTCGCAAATTTATTCCAATGATAGTTCTTAAAAATTTCATTTCAAAGACATTGAGCTTCTTCTCATGCTCTGCCAGTATATACCATGTTTCATTTGTATATAAAGCAACAGGAGTTATCAATGCATTGTAAAGACTGAACTTCATAGGTGTCGACATGTCTTTCCATCACGTATCTTTTCTTTTAGACACAATTCATTTAATTTTAGTCCTATTGCTGTGTATACAAGTGAAACAGGATTAGTATTTACTGATTAATAAATGTCTCCAGCAAAAATTAAGATTAAGATTAAGATTAAGATAGGTTATAGAAGACAAATAATCTCCGTCAGTGTGTGTTATTTTTGCTTCAGACGCCACAATTTAGTTAAAATGTTAAATCTGACAGTATTTTTAAAAGTTATCTCCCTTGCAAATGTCATCGAAAGAAATTCTCATAAAATAGTGAATTATCTCCCTTTGAATCACAATAGTGAATCATCTCCCTTTGATTTCAAAATAGTGAATCATCTCCCTTTGATTTCAAAGTATAATAATGAATTCCAAAGTATAATAATAAAGACTGTGGCTATCTTGAAGTGGTTAACTCAGAAAGAGGCTGCTATTTTTTATCGATTAGTTTTGTTAGCGGTGAGAAGTCTAATTATTCCACCGTGCACAAGTCCGTTGTGTAAAAGAACATTTTACGGGAATAGGCTGCCGGTTTATTGAGTGTTCAAGAACAAATGTTAATGCGTCTTTTAATTAAAAAAAAAAATAATAATAATTTTTATTTTGCAAATATCCCGAATTATGATTAAAGATAAGCTTTTTAAAGCAACTTAAAACAACCTTCCCTTACCCTACAACTAACCATAAGTCCGGGTGGCAACGGCCCCCAAAAGATATTGGCTTGTATAAGCTGCTCTCTTTCTTTCTCCGTTCGTTCAGAAGGGTTTTGGTGGTATGGGGAGGGGCGTTTCCACTCGGACTAAGGGTTAGTGGTAGGGTTAAGGGAGGATATGTTTCGTTTTGTTTTTTGTTTCTGAAAAAAAGAAGAAACTAAAAAAAGTAACATTCATATTTTTGCAAGTTTCAATGATTGGGGGAGGATTCTATAGTTGATCGGTCTGGGGGTGTTTCGCTTATCTTTGTAATTTAGTAAAAAATAAATAATAAAATCAAGCAGTTTTTATTAAAAATGAAATTGAAATATATTACAAAGTAAATGTTAGTGATGGGACGATGCCAATATTTTTTTCCGATTCCGATACAATTACCGATATCGATTCTGATTCTTTTAAAAATCTCTAAATATTCAGCCATAGAGTTTTTTTTAATTTTCGGATTACCGTAAAAAAACAAAAAAACATGTAATATGTGTATAGATTTTTGCAAACATAAAAAATACACTTGAGGGGGGGGGAGGGAGGTGATCTATAGATTTTAGTTTGTCTGGTAGTTTAAAAATCAATAGATATTTGTCATTTTATCATTAGAATCAGCAATGGAAAATTAAGTTTTAAATAAAAACAGACAAAAAAACACTTAAAAGAATAGTTTTCGGCATTGGAAAATAAGCACAAATTTTTCCGATTCCGATACCGAAATCGATTCCGATACCCCAAAAGTTCTGATATTTCCGATTCCCGATTCCGATTAATCGTCTCAACACTAGTAAATATAATACTATAGAATATTACCGAAGATATCGTCTTTTATACGACGGACTTTTGCATGGTGGACTAATTTGACTCCTTACCGCTACGAAAAATAGACAAAATTAATCGATAATAAATGGCAGTTTCTTTTGAAGCTAATCACTTCAAGATAGCTATATTGTTTATCTTTATTATTGTATTTTAAATGCAGAAAGTTTTAACCCTCTTTAAGTAAAATAAAAGTAATGCCTGGGAGGATAACCACCTTTTGGATTTAGACAGCAGTCACAGACAGCTTCCAGATATCAACGAAGAAAGTCGTCTTCTCTCCAACCTCTGTCAATTGGACAGCCGAGCGAGGCTATCTTCACTTGAAGATATACCGCTATAAGAAAATACTTTTGGCAGCCGAACTTTATTGCTTTAATTTCTTTCTCCCCTGATTAAACTTCTGGCAACCTACACCCAACGGTGTTGGTCACTTAAATAAATACATATCGTTGTTGTTTATCTGCTCTATTGCCCCCCCCACCGCCTCGACGTAAATAACCTCGACCAATCAGTTAAATCCCATCCATTCACTGTAGAGGTCCCCAGATGCCGGAATAGCCTTCTACTTTAATAGCCTCTTTCCTCGCGCTGCCGTTCTTTGGAACTCCCTTCTTGCTCACTGTTTCCCCGACTGCACCGGCATGCAGAAATTTAAAACTGATGTGAACAAGCATCTCGCTGCACAGCTCCCAATTTAGGATGACTCCCTAAACTTTCACCCTAAATCTCAATAGACCCTTACGTCTACAGTGGCGACTTGCCTTGTTTGGGGTGAACTATGTTAAGTACAGACACACACACACACACACACACACGTATATATATATATATATATATATATATATATATATATATATATATATACACATATATAATATTTGTTATTGTTTATTATATATGTACGTATACGTTTTGTCCTTTTTAATAATCGAGACTCATCAGCATAGAGATATGACTATTCACTACCGGCCATGCGATTCGAAAACCTGGACTACAAGTATTTTGCAACTCAAATCCGACGCCTTAACCACTCGGCCAATTTTAAATAGCGAATAAACGGTAATAATTTTAACACTTTAATGGCGGCTTAACGTCTAGAGTGTTCTACTTTCTTAATGGAAGGAACGATGCATTTAAAGCTAGTGACGTCATGCTGTGTTAATACTACACTTATATAAGGGTCTAAGTTATAAGCAGTTCTGGAGATTGAAGTTTCAACTTAGAATACAATTACGAATTACTTAAGACTAAGGGTCCCGTTAGAAATTCAGCACAGTTCAACATAAAGATTCCCGAGTTCAACATAAAAATTCCCGAGTTCAACATAAAGATTCCCGAGTTCGACAAGATGCACCTGAAAAGGGTCGGAGGTTAGATCGTCCGAAACATTGTGAGAATAACACCCAAGATGAGAACAGTAGTCCGTATAATCCACATTCACTTTCATTTCCCGTGTCTCAATTAACCCCAGTCCCCAAAGGAGAAGAGAATGACTGGGAGGATGACCCCTTGAACACTAAACAGAAC
The DNA here is from genome assembly GCA_963556195.1 of Sepiola atlantica. Classification (NCBI taxonomy): domain Eukaryota; kingdom Metazoa; phylum Mollusca; class Cephalopoda; order Sepiida; family Sepiolidae; genus Sepiola; species Sepiola atlantica. The sequence goes on from OY744547.1 coordinate 55,801,473, forward strand.
AGATATTGCACACTTTGATCCTAGCCCGAGGTCCGCATAAAAAAAAATTAATTTTGTTTAGTCTACCTCAAGATGTTATCATCCCAAGCATTACTCTATTATTTAAGGTTTAATGCCTTTAATTTCATTGTCCGCCCCTAAGTAAATGGAACCGACCGACAGAGAATAGATGTCTACATCTAAAAATGCAACAATAAAAACAAACATCTGTATTTAATCAAAAGAAAAAAATAACAAGTTCACAACACAAATGATATTCATCATTATATTTTGGTAATGACGTATACAATTCAAAGGGAGATAATTCGCTATTCTATGAACATTTATTTTAATAATCGTCGCAAGGGGGGTAACTCTTCCAAAACTTTAATAACACTAAGGAACACAATTTTTTGTGGTGTTCGCTCTCTAACATTTGTTCTCAACTCTGAACCGAAAAATAAAGATTTTTTTCCTCCCATGATTTATTTCAGCTACGATATATCATCGTTTTATCTGAAAAAACAAAAGCCATAAAAATATTTTATCTAGCAAATATTTTATAGAATATAAAAAGAAAAAATCACATACAATAAAATCAAATAAATGTCGCGACTAAAATTTTTTTTTCAAATTTATTTTATTCATAGAAAACGTATTGTTACTGTAAGTATAATTGTACGCATGTACAGTGCACGGTAAAATGGCACAGGTAAAAATGGCACAAGTAAAATAGCACGGTGAGAATAACATAGGTAAAGTAGCACATGTAAAAATGACACAGATAAAATGACACTCCTTTTTTCTCTCCTTTTTTCTCTCCTTTTTTCTCTCCTTTTTTCTCTCCTTTTTTCTCTCCTTTTTTCTCTCCTTTTTTCTCTCCTTTTTTTCTCTCTGTGTCTCTTTCTCTGTTTATTAATAGTTGAATATAATTTTAAAAATAAAGAAATAAAGAAAAGAAAGGATAAACAGAGTGGATTATAAACAAAAGGAAATAGCACCATAATAGTTGTACTATTTAACTAGTAGTCGAAAACAAAACGAGAGAAGAAAGAAAGAGAAAGAGAGGGAGAGATAGAGAGATATATTCTATTAATGCCGTTTCGAAATCAACTGTTTTGTTTATCGTCAAGAATGTGAAACGTTCGGCCGTCAGGCTCGAACCATTAATGAGCGAAATCTCAATGTTATATAACATGAATTGGAACAAATACATTGAAGACATTGCCAAGGCTGCTGCAAAGAAGGTGGTCCCCCTCTACCGTACAAGTTAGCTTCTCACACCTGACATTATCCTATATCTCTACAAAGCCACCATCCGCCAATGCATGGAGTATTGTTGCCACATCTGGGCTGGTGCATAATCCACTAGTCTCTTCCTCTTAGACAAGGTCCAAAAAAGAGTCGCCAACTTAATAGGTCCCTCACTATCTACCAAGCTTCAGCTCCTATCCCACCGCCGCAATGTTGCTTCCTTGTGCCTGTTTTACAAGTACTTCAATAGACTGTGCTCTGATGAACTTGCTGCTCTGGTGCCCCCACGACGTAAATTCACTAGACCAACCCGACAATCTGCCAAATCCCATCCATACACTTGGATGTCCCCAGGTGCCGTAGAGCTTTCTACTCCAAAAGCTTCTTTCCTCGTGCTGTTGGACTCTGGAACTCTCTCCTTGTTCCCTGTTTCCCCGACAGTACTGACATACAGAAATTTAAAACTGATGTAAACAGACATCTCGCTGAGCAGCTCCTAATTTAGGTTGCCCCCCCCCTTAAAACCCCCCAAAAAACTCTCACCCTTTTTCTCAGTAGCCCCTTACGTCTACAGTGGCAGTCTGCCTTGTTTGGGGTGAACTATACTAAAAAAAAAATATTGTCAATCACCGAAGAGTACTCCATTGTTTTTTTTACAAAGAGATTTTAATTTTCGCTTATCTTAGTTGAATATTTCGTTTAACACAACGCTCAACTCAAGGAATGTAGCATCCACAGAAGACTGTTTCGCTGTATCACAGCGTTTCAACCTGGCTAGACAGGCAAGTGCTTCAAATCAAGATTCAAACTCGATGGTGTAGTCAGCGATTCTACCCATTCGGCCGCCAGGTAAGCGAAATCTCAATGTTTATATAAACACTGTCAACCACGGAAGAGTGCTCTATTCGTTTTTAGGAAGAGCTTTAAAATACCACTAACAATGGTTGGTGGTTTGACTTGCCACACTGCTCATACTGTTTCGCTGTATCACAGCTCTTCGGTCTGCCTAGACAAACAAATACTTCAATCCGATATGAAAACTCTAACGTCTAGTTGACCGATGGCGATTTTAACCATTCGGCCGTCCAATTCGCGAAACAATTCAGTGAAATCTGAATATTTATATGAACACCATCAACCACTGAAGAGTGCTCAATTAGCTTTTTACGGATTGCTTTGAATTATCGCTTATGATGGTTGACGATTTCACTTATCACAGTGCTCAACTCACGAAGGAGGAGGGCATATGCAGTTTTCCATAGATTCGCTGTATCACAGTTTTTCAGTGTGGCTAGACAAAGAAGTGGGCAATGGTGCATTAGTTAACAATAAAACAAATTTACAACAATAACTTTTGCTAAACGAAAGACACAAGGCCGGGAAAGTGTGATTGAAAAGCCAGCGTCCTAGAGGAAGAGCACCCCTGGCTAGCCCCGTCTGCATTCTTCGGTAGGGGCGCCTCAGGTGATTAGCAATAAACTAACGCCTTCTCAAATGGTGAGAAGGCAAAGCCTGAGAGAGTGCACCCCTAGAACTGACCAGGGCAATACACCAGACCGGCGCAATCAAACCCGAAGGCTAAGACGGTATCGGTCTACAGAGTGTAACATCCATCGGAACAGATACTACACTCTGATCTTAGCCAGAATAGAGAATCAGTTGGTTGAACTTTTATAGTCGCAGTGGTGAGGGGGCAGCCGAAGTTACCATCTTCTCTTCTCTCTATCGTCGTAGACGTTTTATTTATGTTTTCAATAACAGCTTTCAGAAACATAGTGTAATAAAGAAACATCGACAAATTATATCGAATTAAAAAAAATCTATTTGGGGTTTTACACTTTTTCATAGCATACATATATAGGGATAAAACACCCATCCTCCTCGCCAATGTGAAAGGGCGGCAGCTATCCAAACTAAACTGCTTTCACTTGGTGTTCAGCGGCAAGCCACGGTTTACTGTCTCTGTGACGTCACTGCCGGGACACGTAGCTGTTACGACTTGTATTTAGGAAAATTCCATTCTACTTAAGTTTTCACCTCACGTGGAAATTTACCTATCTTTTCACACTCGCATTTAAATATTACATAAGAAAATTATTTTAAGTATTTTTCATGTAGTTTCTGAAACGAAGCAAAATACATTGATTTTATATGAAAAAAAAAATGTTCGACCGTCCTCGGCCTTCATCAGTCGTAATTGTTGAATATGATATTACATTTGAGATTTGATTATATTTTGTTTCCTTCCTATTAAAGTAACGTATCACAAACTCCTTAAATCCACAAAAGGGGAAAGGGACGGGGCCCAAATACTCGGGCTTGGAAGAAATGTAAATTATTAAAAGGTATTCATAAATTATAAAAACCCTACCCGTTTTTTTTGTACGTACTCATACCTACTCATCGTACTTATATATATATATATATATATATATATATATATATATATATATATATATATTTATTTATTTATTTTATACGTACATAAAAGTAATACATGGACACGTGTTTCTGGCTCACAGCCGTCATCAGCATGACTAACTTACACAGAGATCGAACCTTCGATATTGATGTCTATAGTCCAGAGTTTTACCATCGGACCAAGAGCCTCCGTCACCTGAATATTTAATGTATTTTTATGTAATTATTTTTATTGGTGATTGCAGCGTTCTTCCAATATATATATATATATATATATATATATATATAATATGAAACATGTTTTTCAAATATTTGTACTTGTGTGTTATTTCTTCAAAACAATCACCCCCAAGGAACTCTTGAAATAAAGAAGAAAGTTTATGAATACATAAATAATATTTTTAGTTTTTCTTTTTTCATTTACGTTGGAATATTATTTCCATTTGTTACCATATATATATATATATATATATATATATGGTAACAAATGGAAATATATATATATATATATATATATATATATATATATATATATATATATATATATATATATATATATATATATATATTAAGACGGAATAATAGAAAGAATAATAGAAGCGTGTATTTGTGTATTTTTTGCAAGCAAGCGAAAACATCGGAAACGCGCCGAGACAATAACAATGTTGACCCCAAAGAAAGTGTGCTTCCTGGAACTTTTGATAAGCTTGAAATGAACACTTAAAAGCTGGGATAAAATTTAGCCACTTGACTAAAAATGTCTCGGAAAATCCATCTGTTTTGTAAACAGAACATTTAATTTTTCACACGGGAAGGAATATTTATATATATATATATATATATATATATATATATATATATGAAAATATTCTTACAAATAACACAATTCGTCTGTTTAATTATACCTTTTTTTTTAATTTTTAAAATTTTTTCTGATGTTTTCTTGCATTAAAATTTTTAAAAAATTAATAAATGTTCCATAGGTTTCACGAACGTTTTCGATTCTTCGTCAGGTGTAAAAAGAAAATAAACAAAATACTGGAGAAAGAAGAGAATTTTTTAAAAGACGGCGGAGAAACGCGCAGAGAACGTTTTTCACATTGTTCCAGGAAGTCGTTTAACAATATTTGCATAAATGAGAAAATGCTGCCTAAATACACACACACACACACTCTCTCTCTCTCTCCCTCTCTCTCTCTCTCTCTCTCTCTCTCTCTCTCTCTCTCTCTCTCTCTATATATATATATATATATATATATATATATATATATATATATATATATATATATTATTATTAGAAGCTTCTTTAAGTAAAGTTAAAAGTAGAGCACTATTGGAGAGATTAACAATAGACATTCACCTAAAGCCTCTGTCGTCGAGTTCTATCGGATGTATTGATGTTTATACTCGCCGCAGTGCTAATTTTATAAAACAAAGCAAAAACGCCCCTCCCCAAAGGAAAAACTAAGCGATCAAAGCATAAAATTACAATCAGTACTTATTATCAACATTATATATATATATATATATATATATATATATATATATATATATGTATATATATATACATATATATATATATTCATATATAATATACATATATATATATATATATATATATAGAGAGAGAGAGAGAGATAGATATATTATATGGACATATGGTCTCGTTATATTCATGTGGTAACATATATGTATCCTATCTTTTTATCTAAACATTTCTAATATATATATATATATATATATATATATATATATATATATATATATATATATATATATATCACAGAAATTTTATTTTTTTATGGTTATTGGAATATAATGTGAACCTGACTTATATTTGCTCTGTTGTCACTAATTGACAATCATCGAGCTGAATCTTTTAAGGAGACTGCCAAGTAAAAGGGCACTGATAGTATATGCTAATAACTATATTGTTATTAATAATAATTATATATATATGTATATATATATATATATATATATATATATATATATATATATATTTAAATATTTTCTTTGTCGTACAAAACTTTAAAATGGCATTGAAGAGACAATATTTATTATTCATAATGAATTTAAGAAATTAAAAAGATGAAAGGGCAGCTTACCAGTTTCGTACCTCGCTCAACAGAGTCAAATATCGAGGTAATGTATAAAAAATATAAAAAGATGCTATGTTTCTTGCGGCTACCTCAACGAGTCACGCGTACCGAACACAACTCCATCCCAGCTCGTTTATACTCTAACCGAAATTCTTACCTAAATTTTCTGAACATATATTGCTGTGTTTTTCTTTTTTTTTTCTTCGTGGTAACTCAGTTCGTATCTCTTCTCCTCTTGCTGAGGAGGCAGGCCACGTGCGCCAAATCGCCAATGTTGTATTGCTGGTTATTGGTTTCCCAATAACTCTTTGGTCGTCGTAGAACTTCGCTGTTGATTCGTACGAACGGCATTGCTATTAAACGGGACGAGATGCCGTTTCTCTGTTTCGCCATGATCCTCGTTGCCGCCTTCGCCGCCTGCTCATGTCGTCCCACCGACTCGTTACATCGTGCTGCTATCTTCTGCCGGTCGCTCGCCGCATGTTAACACTTTCGGGCTACTATCTTCTCTCTGAAATAAATTTCTTAACAGTACAACAAAGTATTTTTCTGTTTTAAAGAGCCGCTTTTATTTGACTATTTTAATTAGCCGACTTGAACGTGTTCGTTGGGATCGAGAGAGACGTTACGCTAACTAAATTCACTAGTTAATATTCTTACGTTAGTCTGTAATCACCTAATTACTTGCAGAGGAAGGAATATGAAAGATTCTACTAGATTTCACTAAGACTCTTATATTTTTCAGTTATTCGGGATCTTTCTCATAACCGCTACATGATGTGTTGTTGACTCTTCGCTCCCAAGTCAGTAACTAATTCAATCTCGATTTAATTCTCCCACGGTGGGGACTCTGACGTCATCAAACCTCGTGATCGCACAGGTGCAATCTGAACCCCTGACCTTCTCTTGACTTAAGGTCAATCCACGTCCCCGCATTCGTGGGAAACACATCGAACTGAACCTGCACGGGATGACTCCGCTACAAATCGCGTAAGTCAAACCCGTCTCGTCCAACTCTCACAGCGCATTATCTAACATCTGTGCATTTTGCTCTGTGCAGAGTGGATTCTTTCATTAACGGATGACGTCATTCATTAAAACAGCGTGAAGATAACGGTGCAAGGTGAATCATGTCACGAAGAATGGTGTCATCTATCAAACCAGAGACAGATATATATATATATATATATATATATATATATATATATATATATATATATATATATATATAATAGATAGATAGATATATGGAATGAGAGAGTGTGAAGGGGAGAGAGAGAGAGAGAGACGGGTGGGGGAATCCTTTATCATGTTTTATCTCGACGCCCTGTGATCCAGAAAGTCACGCGCTCCTATTTACGTGGCAGAATTAGACACAAAAGCGATTTTAAATGTCAAAAAAATTCAGCCCATTAAAGAGGGTCACTCTAAATCTGAGACAAAAGTAAACATTGGCTCATTCTAGCATGATTTCGCACTAATTGACCTAGGACAGAACATATACTATTCTTTGCTCTCAGCCTAGCGACTGAGGAACGGAGGAAAAACTCTCTAGACTTCTAGGGGTCTAGTCGATCTATCTCTATGCATATACTCCTTAAAAGATGTGAGGAAACTCCTTTACCGCCCTCGAAAGAAGATAATAATGATTGGGTGTATAGCCTCCAGAGCACGGAGTCGAACCCTAAACAATAAACTGTTAGGTTAACCTAACAAAAGAAAATCGAGTTATTTCCCTTGAAGCAAAGTAAGAGTTATCGCCCCTGGGATTGAGGTAGTCATCTGCCGAACAGTAAAAAGTAAACAGAACGGTCTCACAATCAAACAAGCATCTCACGTTCAGCGGTTTTTCTACATTCCAATTTTATCAGTGTGTTTGTTAAAAAAATCTGTTAAAGGTTCTACTTCGTACTTCCTTCATTTTTCTGAGTTGTAATTGAACTGAAACGTATAAACATCAAGATGTAACAGTAACAAAACGAGGTTAGCTGCGATGGTCATCCATTGGACTTCGGTTTGTATCCTTTAGGCTAAGATCAACGTGTAGTATCTTTATTTATTCATTAATTTCTTATAAATCAGATGATTCTATTGTTGGCATTGGTTTCTCCAGAATTCTTTGTAGAAAAAATCTGGTACTTACGGGAGGGACAACGTGAAGGTCGCCAACATCCTAAGTAAAAATGTTTCTGTGGAACGAGCTGGATTCGATCTTGGCACACCCAGGTCGTCAGTCCGTGTCCTTAATCACTTACCCACCGTCAATTCTCAGCATCTGTACTAATACTACACGTATTGTCGTCGTTCAGTAAAAGATAAGTCTTTGCAGCCAAACTCCAGCACCTATCTCATCGCCGCAATGTAGCATCTTTGTTTTACAAATACTTCAATGGATTATGCTCTGACGAATTGGCTACTCTGGTGCCCCCTCGACGTAAATTAACTAGACCAACTAGACAATCAACTAAATCCCATCCATTCACTGTTGAGGCCCGCAGATGCCGGGGAGCTTTCTACTCAAATAGCTTCTTTCCTCGTGCTGCTGACTCTGGAACTCCCTCCTTGCCCCCTGTTTCCCCTACGGTACTGACATGCAGAAATTTAAAACTAATGTAGACAGACATTTCGCTGAGCAGATCCGAATTTAGGTTGACCCCCCCTCCCCCAACCGTCTCCCTTTTTTCTCAGTAGCCCCTTACGTCTACAGTGGCGGCCTACCTTGTTTCGTTATGTTAAAAAAAAGACTATGTTCCTAATGCAGAGTGCTTCTTTTTGGGGAACTGGATTTCCCCCAGATTAAAAACCGACAATGAGTTTAACATGTTCTCTTCGTGAGGAGGCAAGAACATAGGGACTTCACTTTCGTATCTGTTTTTTATTCATTCGTCATTTTTACTGGAGAATTTTCTCACGCCTTCGAATGCGAAATTAAACTTAAAACAACAAAGAGGCTTAAAAAAAACAAAACACAAAAGAAATTTATTTTTACCCTACTTCAAAATTTTAAATCGCTCGAATCTAGATAACTCTGAGAATAAAAATAACGTCTCCCAGACAGTTTCAAGGATGCACACTTGATATCCGATTGTCGTTCTTGTTTCGGATTTTAAAGAGAAAGAACTCAACGACATCCTTTACCACGTGCGAGTCTTTCCGTTGCATTGTCTGTCCGGAAATTTCTCTTTTGAAATCAGACAACGAGAACTCGGAGACACCATTGTTATCCCAAGCGCTGAATATGTTACAACGACATACCTCCTCGCCAGGGGAGGTTAGACACAAGGTCAGATGATGGTTTGAAAAGCCAGTGCTCTAGGTAAAGCGCACTCTGGCCTACAAAAATGCTTGTCACAACGACAGATCAAGGTTTCTCTTCAAGTTTGGACGATTATGTAGAGTTTATGTACCTCCTCTCCAGGGGGGTTTAGACACAAGGTCAGATAAGGTTTTGAAAGGCTAGCCGATTGGTGGAGCGAAATCTGGCCTCCGTCAACCTTTTACAGTAGAGGCACCTTTAATTAAACTAAATTAATCCTTCCTAAAAAAGAGATGGTAAAGCCTGGGAGGATGGACCTCGTAAGATTGAACAGAACCATACCCAACCCTATATATCATTGCCTAGGATGTATCCGCAAATAGTACAAACGACGCCCACTCAGGGTACCAGGTAAGTATTATGAAAAGATTTACTTCCCTTATTAGTTTCGGAATTTTCTAGGTGGAGCAGTGGCGCAACGAATAAAGTGCTAAGTAATAATCAGCCCTAAGTGACAGCCTTCGGGAGGTTGAAGGTTCAATCCTCAGTACAGAAGATACTTAGAATATGATTAAGAATTATTTCAGATTTCCACCCAATAATGGCTGAGGGGACGAGAAAATTCCCCCCCCCCATCCCCGTGGATTTAATAAAGGTTTCTGATCGAAATTCCGTACTTATTCATGAGTTCAATTTAAAGATTCCCGAGTTCAATAACACGCATCTGAAAAAGGTTGGAAGTTACATCGGCCGAAACGTCGTGAGAATAACACCAACATTGAGAACAGTAGTCTGAATAATCTAAATAATATAAGTTACCTCGCTCAAATTACAATTTCTGATTTTATGCGTATAGGTTAATAATAATAATAATAATAATAATAATAATAATAATAATAATAAACAACTTAATTCCCCACCATACGTGATAAATGGAAGAAATGAGGTAGAAGAGCATCAACTAAAACTCCACTGAAATCTTAGAGAATTTCAGAGACGACCAACAATTGGTGATAGCGAGAAATCTAGGGTAAACGGCTGTTAAAATAACGCAACATGACTTGCATCGGGGCTGGAAAAAAGGCTGAGAGAGATGGAAAGCTAAAGGAACGAGGTAGTAAACAACCAGAACATCAGAAGCAACAGAAAGAAGAAGAAGAAGAAGAAGGAGGAGAAGAAGAAGAAGAAGAAGAAGAAAGAGGAGGAGAAGAAGAAGAAGATTAAGAAGAAGAAGAAGAAGAAAGAAGAAGAAGAAGACGAAAAATAAGAAAAAAGAAGAAGAAAACAAAGAAGAAAAAGAAGAAAAAGAAAAAAAGAAGAAAAAGAAGAAGAAAGAAAAAAAAGAAAGAAGAAGAAGAAGAAGAAAAAGAAAAAGAAGAAGAAGAAAAAGAAGAAGAAGAAGAAGACGAAAAAGAAAAAGAAATTCCACAGTTGCATCCACTTGTAATGTAGTTTCAGAATATATCTTGTTATGAGGATCTATCTCCAAAACCCCCCAGGAGTTTGTGATATATTTCCATTCTATGGACGTAAACCCTATAATATTATTGTGTCATCTTTAGAAAGAACAGATACTACACTTAAATTCTAACCTTAAGGTCAAGAAAGCGTATTTTTATTCGGGTTTTACATTCGACACGACAGCGGCCTCCGATGATTTTTTGCATTGCATCTTCGGCGATTGGGTGATCCCATCTTTCAAAACAATGCGTGAATAGTGATAACGTACGTACGAACATGAAATTGCCTTAGCCTATTATTATATAGACTACAAAATTCCGCACTTATGTGATGTAGTTTCGGAATATATCTGGTTATCTCTCTCTCTCTCTGAATATGTATCTAAAGAAAACTTGTAGGAATTTATGACATATTTCCATTCTGTGGATGTCAGGCAAAAACGCAGACCCTACGCTATTATTGCACCATCTTTGGTCAAAACAGATACTACATTTTAATCCTCACCCGAAGGCCAAGAAAATGTATTTTAGTTCGAGTCTCACGTTATACACAGCAGTGACATCAGATATAATTAAAAAAAATAATGTTTTATGCATTGGATCTTCGGCGATCGGGTGATCCCATATTAAAAAAAACAGAGGGTGATAACGTACGCGCAAACATGTAATTCCCTTAGCGTAGTATTATATACAACTGTACTACAACTGCTACATTATGGATAGCCCTATGTCGGATAGAGATTACGTGAGCTAGTATGAATCTTTGAGTCGGTCGAACAGTGAAGGCCGTGGTGACACGAAATCATAGATAGAATGACGTGCAAGGTCAAAACACAATGTACGAGGTTAAATAGAGTTAACAGCAAGGAGATATGAGAGCAAAGTAAAGTAATGACGTCACAGATGTCGTATTAACAGGAAAAAAGGTTTTAAAATCAGTTCCGTGTCGAAGTCACAACTAGGCGTACGTTCCATAATAGGATGTAATATTTAAAAAAAAAGTTAAAATCGCCAGAAGGCGAAAATCTGGTTCCTAAGATGTCTATTCGTCATTTCTATGATTTGATCCCTAGTCCAGATAAACAATTAGGAGATTTTAGATTTTAGTCTCTCTCCGAAATAAACTTAAGACAAAAACTCCCAGCTTAGCCTCTTTTTCTGTACAAGATAAAGACTTACGTTTGTCTAGCTCCACTGATGACGATCGCGGCCATATGAGGGAGCAAGCGACAACACGTGTCACAGACGATGGGAGGCAATGAAAGAAACGCAGTGACCAGTAGACGACAGACCCAATACGGCGGCGGCGGCGACGATCGAGAAATAACGTATTTCACACACTATATCTATAATGAACATTTAAGGTTGTCGCTTGACTAGTAAACAAAGTAAAGGACAAAGGAAGTAATATACGCGAGAGACGCGTAGAAAAGAAATGAGAAGCGAATGGTCCCATATAAATATTTTAGTAACGAAAACTTTCACTACTACTATTGATACTACTACTACTACTGATACTACTACTACTGATACTACTACTACTGATACTACTACTACTATTGATACTACTACTACTACTGATACTACTACTATTGATACTACTACTACTGATACTACTACTACTGATACTACTACTATTGATACTACTACTTCTACTACTACTATTGATACTACTACTACTACTGATACTACTACTATTGATACTACTACTATTGATACTACTATTACTACTGATACTACAATACTACTATTGATACTACTACTACTACTGATACTACTTCTATTGATACTACTACTTCTACTACTACTACTGATACTACTACTATTGATACTACTACTACTACTGATACTACTACTATTGATACTACTACTATTGATACTACTATTACTACTGATACTACTACTACTATTGATACTACTACTACTGATACTACTACTATTGATACGACTACTTCTACTACTACTACTGATACTCTTACTATTGATACTACTACTTCTACTACTACTACTACTATTGATACTACTACTACTACTGATACTACTACTATTGATACTACTACTACTACTGATACTACTACTACTACTACTACTACTACTACTATTGATACTACTACTACTACTGATACTACTACTATTGATACTACTACTATTGATACTACTACTACTACTATTTATACTGCATCTAGCGTCAGAATTTCGATGGACATACTTTCTTTCAAAAAGTAGAACATATTACTGCGAGGCAGCTTCCCTACGTATTACAACTATGTCGTCTTAAAGTCACAAAATGTTTTTGTTATGCACATCTTCATAATCAATCAAACGCGGTTTAAACCATTGTGATCACCCCCATAGTGTTCTTCAGCTTTCGGCTGGCAATAATTGCCGTCTTATTAATCCTTCATCTCGAGTGGCTCTTCGCCTTGATAAGTGGTGACCCCAATAGCAAAAAAAAGAAGACTTATCATCGCGCGGGAAACCTTTTGAGAGCTTATAAAGCGTCTCTCCAGATAGCAGGCAGTCATAACATTTACAACCGTTACTAAATATGTCGGATGTGCAAAGCTCAGCGAATTTCATGGAGTAACACCGATCGTCTATAAATAGTAAAAATAAAAATAAAATCAACGAGGCGTATATTTTTTTTACTCTCGTGCATCAAAATTAGGATGTACTCTCTAGATGCGTGGGCGACTAGAAACAAGAAACACACACACAAATAAAAACAACAGTAGCACCGAACGTTGAGGGGGTAAGAAAAACGTGTACAGATGAGGGCAGGGTGTTGTCGACCAGAGGGTTTTCACTTTTTTTTAACAGACGAGAAGCACGTGTAGATGTGTTTGTACACAGTGGGACGGGTTGGAGTAAGGGGTGATCGTGGGGTGCGGAGGATAAGATAGACTGCCCGTAAGTGCGTTCAAAGCTTTGGCTGCATATATATATATAAATGAATAAATGCGAAAGTTTTTTTTCATTCATCATTCCTCTCTAATAATCAAAACTGGTTGCTGATATTTCAATCAAGAATACAGCATAAATAGTTTAAATTTTTTTTTTTTAACAGAGTTCACCTCAAACAAGGCAGGCCGCCACTGTAGACGTAAGGGGCTACTGAGAAAAAAGAAAAGGAGAGAAGGTTGAGGGGGTCAACCTAAATTGGGATCTGCGCAGCGAGATGTCTGCTTACACCAGTTTTAAATTTCCACATGTCAGCACCGCCGGGGCAACAGGGGGCAGGGAGGGAGCCCCAGAGGCCAGCAGCACGAGGAAATAAGCCATCTGAGTAGAAGGCTCTCCGGCATCTGGGGACCTCCACAGTGAATGAATGAAAGTTGATATTCTGTATATATATAGTGCAGATAAACGATTAAGAAAGAGCCTTTTGACTGCCTAATTAGCATAACTATTTTTTAAACAGTTCATATTTAATTACCATTTGGTATTATTTATTTGGCATTGCATTTGCTTATGTTTGTTATCTATATGCAATAGTTTCGTCCATATTAACAGTAATTACTTAAAGTTATTTAATAAATACATCGGAAAAATAACTAAAACACCTTAAGTTTAAACAACCAGTGCTCGCATACGACCTTACCGAAGGTCGAGCTAGCCCTAAGCGAGAATAGAAAGGGGAGTAAGAGAGTATGGCTGTCTCGCTGGTTTACTCTATAGTCCCTCTCAATCGCGCTCTTATTTCAGTTTTTACATTTCCCCTGAAAGATAAACAAATAACTAAAAATAAGCAGAATATCATTTTTTCGGGAGGGGTGGGGGGTGGGTGATATCGTAGGGTATTAAATTAATTTTTTTCTAATCTGATACATTTTTTTAACTATACGTCTATTTTTTTAATTTTAATTTTAACAATTGATTTTAGTTGTGTTTACTTTTCCAGCGAAAATCCAATAAAAAACTTTAAAATTATCTAACAAATTAAATACCTTATTTTAAAAGTATAAATAAAAACATATTTTTTGATATTTTTAAAGATGAACACCTATCTCCCGATAAAATGATTCTTCTTTTTTAGGCGATTACGTGTGAATACCCTAAAAAAAACTGGGGGAAAGAGAAACAATAAAACATATTTTAAGAATTTATACTGGGGGATTAGTTTCGCAAATAAATTTAACGTAAAATGATCCTCCATTTTCGAGCCATTCTAGAGGTTTACGGCAGTAAACCATTTTTTTGCAATTGAGGATGGATACTGTACATTATTGTTTTGGGGTGATTGAGTTTGATTTTACGACCTTGTCAGTCGAACTTGGGATTAGTGCTAAAAATATATATTAGTTAATAATTTAGATGTGCCGTCCAAAGAAGAATCTCATTTTAGGGGTTGTAATTTAGCTGAGTGTGTTAATCTACACATTTACCAAAGTTTGTTGTTAACAGTTTTGAATTCTCTGAGTAATTTCTTTTTAATTAATATATTAGTTAACTATACCCTCTCCCAATTAATTGCTGCCCAGAAGGCGGGTTAGGGTTAGGGTTAGTATATATATATATATATATATATATATATATATATATATATATATATATATATATATGTGTGATTTTATGAAGACTTACCAAAGCATTCCTTTCAAGACACCAATGATCACCATTAAAGATATTTTTTCTTACAAATACTATTTATTCAAATTAAATGCTTTTTCCTACACGTGTTTCACTACCAAGCAGTTACTTGCTTGGCAGATCATCAGGAAAATTAAATGTCTGGAATACTGGTTTCAACTGCCGACAAAACACAATGTCGGCAGTTGAAACCAGTATTCCAGACATTTAATTTCCCTGATGATCTGCCAAGCAAGTAACTGCTTGGTAGTGAAACACGTGTAAGAATAAGCATTTAATTTGAATAAATAGTATTTGTAAGAAAAAATATCTTTAATGGTGATCATTGGTATCTTGAAAGGAATGCTTTGGTAAGCCTTCATAAAATCACATATAAATGCTCTGTACTCTGTAATCGAGTATCATCGAGCTTGTTTTTTATTGGAACAACCCCGGTCTTCACTGAATGATCTATTTTATAAGTGAAAAATCTAAATCTATATATATATATATATGTTTATCTACATACGTATACGTTTCATCCTTTCGGGAATCGTCAATTTAGAGAAAATTATACATACCAGTCGCAGGATTCGAAACCCTGTACTCGATAAACTTAAATGATCAAAACTTAAAAAACGTAAGAAACGCGAATATGTAATTGGATATGAATCTTGTCCGTTTAATTATGCACCCCTCCCCTCCCAAACGGGGTAATACATAAAATAAGAAAGTTTGTTATATTTCATTTCATTTTTCTAAAGGTCTGAGAAAGTTGGCTTTCAAAAGAGAGCGCAGCCGATACATATATGCACATATGTAACCAAAAATGTTTGTAGAAATAAAAATTGATACTAAAAAAACAGCTCTACTTGTTAATGAGAATTTTTTTCTAAACACTGGAGTTTCCTTGGATTAATATATAATACATGTACTACATATATATTTAGTCATATATGTATGTATTTATTTTTTATATATATATTACAGAAGATCTGAACAACATCGGTACCGTCGGTTTCAAATCCAAAGAAAGGGGACATATAACTGGTCTCCTTTACCGACGGATTTGAAACCGACGGTACCGATGTTGTTCTGATTTTCTGTAATACATATGTAAATAAATATTACGCTCTTACTTTTGAATTTTCTTAATACTCGAGCACTATACTCGGGTTCTCTCTCACAAAACTTAAAGACACACGCACACACGCCCCCCCCCATATATATATATATATATATATATATATATATATATATATATATATATATATATATATATACATATATATATATATAAATATATATATATATATATATATATATATATATATATATATATATATATATATATATATATATATATATATAAGTGTAAATTAGTCGTCCAAGGCTATAGCAATGCGATGTGGTTGCCGTGAGATGGAAAAGTGAAAAGCAATAAACGCAGGGAGAGAGTGAAACTCAAAACGATTTATTAATAATTTCACGAAAACTGATTAAATACCAAATAGTATTTTTTTTTTTGGTAAGTAACAGATCGGCAAAGGGTAATCTTAAATTTTCGAAAGAACAACTTTCATTATCAGAAGACAACAATAGAAGACCGAGGGGGTCGGAAAAACGTGGAAAAAACCGGTGTCAGATCATCGTATTATAGGGGAAAACAATTGGGAGTAGGAACGCAGAAAACGTCAAAATTCAATTAAGCAATCATATAACTAAGGTTAAAACATTATAAACATTAGTTTAGTAATATACCAATTTTTTAAATTTTATTATGTTTCATTTTAAATGACTCATCAATCTTTATTTATTTATTTATTTATTTATTTATTTATTTATTTATTTATTTTTTTTCATTTATTCTCTTCAAATCTAAATTTAAATTCACTGTCAAAGGGAGATAACTTATTCTAAATAATATGTTCAGACCTTAGAAATGAGATTGGAAACTTGAGAAGGAATTTGAGTTGTGAAGTGGATTAGGAACGCAGAAAACATCAAAATTCCATTAAGCAATCATATAACTAAGGCTAAAACATTATAAACATTAGTTTAGTAATATACCAATTTTTTATAAGTTTTATTATGTTTCATTTTACATGACTCATCAATCTTTATTTATTTATTTATTTATTTATTTTATTTTATTTTATTTTATTTTATTTTATTTTTTTCATTTATTCTCTTCAAATCTAAATCTAAATTTACTGTCAAAGGGAGATAACTTATTCTAAATAATATATTCAGACTTTAGAAATGAGATTGGAAACTTGAGAAGGAATTTGAGTTGTGAAGTGGATAAAAGCCAAGGATGGGACCTTTTTTTTTTTTTTTTTTTTTTTTAATTTTATTAGCAGGGGAAGGGGGGGAATAAGAAGAGAGAGGATTAAAAAAAAAAAAAAAAAAAAAAAAAAAAAGGTAAGTAAGTTGTGGGTGGGAGTGTGAGGAGGTGGGAGTGTGAGGAGGTGGGAGTGTGAGGATGTAAGAATCAGAGGATGAAGGGAGATGACAACTCGAATCTGTTATTCAAGGCAGGGCGAAATTTAGAGATGAGGATAGCTTCCGAAATTCGAAGCTGGCCTATATTGCGGACAGAGTTGAGGATGCGGACACTAATGGAGCGATGTGTGTTGCCACATGAAATTAAGTGTTTATGGAAGGAGGAAATGTGGGTGTTTAGATGTTCCTTAATACGTTGGTGTAGAGGCCTAACGGTACTACCGATGTAGAATTTTTGGCACTTAGAGCATTGCAGGTTGTATACTGTATATGTGCGGAGGCAGAGGCCAGAGTTGGGGATGGGGCAACTAGCTAGAGAGCAGGGGTCTGGGGTGTAGTGGCTTTTTTTTGATAAATGTTGTCGGAGAGAGGTGCCTGTGTGAGAAAGTTGTATGTTAAGGTTCTCACTACGTATGGCATTGCGGATAGCAGAAGTGATACGGTCGCTAAAGAAGGGGAGTTTAAGGAAGCATGTGTTGGTGAGAGTGTGGTGTCTACGTCTTCTGGTGTTGTTAAGGCTAGATATGGTAGTTAGCGGGAAGCCGTTGGTCAATAGAGTTTGGTGGAAGGCTTCGGTGTGTGTTGTTTTATCGGAAGAAGAAGAGCATTTGTCTTGTATGCGGGTGATTTCGGTTTGTGCGTAACTAATTTTGGATTTGAGGGGTAGTGCGGATTTGTAGTGGACAAAGAGATTCCTGCAGGCGGGTTTTCTATAGAAAGTGGTGTGGAGAGATCCGTCGTCATTAATGCTGAGTTTGAAGTCTAGAAGTGAGAGGGAGCCTGAGGTGTTGGGATGTTCGATGGTGAATTTAATGTGGGGGTCAGAATTATTAAATGTATTAAAGATAGAGATAGCTTCCTCTCGGGATGAAGTGAGGATCAAAATGTCGTCGACGTATCTCGAGAAAAAAATATGGGAATGGCAGGTGCTAAGTGCTTGCTGCTCCAGTCTGTTCATGTAAGAAATGGCGAGGAGGCCGGAGAGACTGGAACCCATGGGTAGGCCAGAGACTTGTTTGTATGTGTCTTGTTGGAACTTAAAGTAGGTGTTATCCACAATGATACGTAGGAGCTGATGAATGTCTGTAGGGGTAAGCCCAAAACAGTCAAGATTGTTAGAGGAGATGTGGTCAGTTATGAGGTCAATGGCGGGGTGTGCGGGAATGGAAGTATAAATTCCTTCTCAAGTTTCCAATCTCATTTCTAAGGTCTGAACATATTATTTAGAATAAGTTATCTCCCTTTGACAGTGAATTTAAATTTAGATTTGAAGAGAATAAATGAAAAAAAAAAAAATAAATAAATAAATAAATAAATAAATAAAGATTGATGAGTCATTTAAAATGAAACATAATAAAATTTAAAAAATTGGTATATTACTAAACTAATGTTTATAATGTTTTAACCTTAGTTATATGATTGCTTAATTGAATTTTGACGTTTTCTGCGTTCCTACTCCCAATTGTTTTCCCCTATAATACGATGATCTGACACCGGTTTTTCCACGTTTTTCCGACCCCCTCGGTCTTCTATTGTTGTCTTCTGATAATGAAAGTTGTTCTTTCGAAAATTTAAGATTACCCTTTGCCGATCTGTTACTTACCAAAAAAAAAAAAATACTATTTGGTATTTAATCAGTTTTCGTGAAATTATTAATAAATCGTTTTGAGTTTCACTCTCTCCCTGCGTTTATTGCTTTTCACTTTTCCATCTCACGGCAACCACATCGCATTGCTATAGCCTTGGACGACTAATTTACACTTACATTTACCAGCAATGCTTCAAGCAAACTACAATCTCCTCTTATATATATATATATATATATGTTAAACTAGTTAAGGAAAAGTGGAGAAACAGTAACATTCTGGTATATATATATATATATATATATATATATATATATATATATATATATATATATATAGTCTAAAGAAGCTTTGAGTTATTTTAAACAAAAAGACAAAAAAAAAAAAAAAAAAAAGAAGGAAAATGCAGTTTAAATTCCCAGAGAAACTAACTAAATCCAAAATAGTGTAGACTTAACATTTGTTGGAAAATTCATAAATAAATAATACAAAAAGGGGGATTTAGTATCTAACAGTGAAACAAAAGCAGGAGACTTTAACGTAAGCATCTAATATTAACACGGGGATCTTCAGCTGTTTACCATGAAACTGTTTCGGAGATTTAAAAACAGGACAGTTATATGCATGGCTCTCCAATGGTACAGATAAAACTACCATTTCCCCAATAATTCAGCTTAAAATGTTACTTATATATATACATAAATAAATAAAAATAATAATAATAATAATAATAATAATAATAATATACTACCTTAAAACTACCGTGTGATATGGTAATTTGCATATCAAATAAAATTCTTTATAACAATAGTAATACTAGTAATAATAATAATAATAATAATAATAATAATAATAAAATACTATCTAAACACTACACCTACGAACCATTCTGCGATATGGTAGCTAGAAATAAAATTATTTAGGAATTAAGGTTGCATTAAAAAAAAAAAAAAAAAAAAAAAAAAAAAAAAAAAAGCTTTAGTACCTTTGGTACCAGAAAGGCAAATAGATATATATATATATATATATTAATCACGGTAGGGTAAAAATCCACAGGGTAGAAATCCAAAGGGAATCAAACCGGGTTTATAAAAGAGTGCTCAATAAAAAATATAGAGCTGTATTGTGAATGCTTTTATTCAAACATGTACAATGTCTTCTACACTGGCATGTCGATGTTATCGATCTACAGCTCTCACGAGCTGAGGTCTCATCAGGCAGAAAATTATTTTTTGATTCAACCTGGTTGCTGGAATTCAGCTGTAGATCGATAACATCGACATGCCAGTGTAGCAGACCTTGTACATGTTTGAATAAAAGCATTCACTATATATATATATATATATATATATATATATATATATATATATATATATATATATATATATATATAATTTACAGAGTTGTTGACGATGGCCGTGAGGGCTAAGACGTAGGAATGTGAGTTTGAAAGATAACTCGTATTCCGATGTGAATAATTCTTCTCTACACTGACGATTCCCGTAAGGATGAAACGTATACATATGTAGATAGAAATAAATATTTATAATTAATAATTTTTCGCCCGGAAACTAGGCCGTCATCGTGACTTAAATGCAACATTTCTTTCAAAAGTCGAACTCATCACGACAACTGCCCGCCGCTGATTTACCGAGTTGTTGACGGTCTCAGTGGAACTCAGGATGCGAATAATTTCCAGGAAAGATCAAATGTTTCGTTCGATGTAACCTCTGACATTCTTCAGATGCATTTTCTCATACTTGAGGATCTAAGAATCGAACTTGGGAATTTTTATGTCGAACTCGGGAATCAAAGCATAATTTCGAACTGACATCTTTATTTAACCCACGGGGTCATTTGTTCTTATTCCGTCAGCCATAGCCGGGTAGAAATGTTAAATTTATGTTGTTCTTAATAATTACCGCCTGTAGTAAGGATTGAACCTTCAGGTCTCATAAGACTGTCACTGAAAAAGGTCTAAGGTTAAATCGGTTGAAAGGATTTTCTCTAGTTTTTAATTTAATCTGGAACATAACCGTTGTAATTGTAAACAAAAATTGGTTCAAGTACATTCTCAAAATTACGATTTCATTATGACCTTTTCAATTTTTGTTATTTAATAATAAAAAAAACCGGTGTGTTTCACTGTCACTCACATACGAAGAATATGACCTTTTGAATTGGTTATTCATGAATATTATAACAAAGATCAGAATAGTAGTCTGAATGATCAAAATTTATTTTAGTATTATTAATACATTATATTGAAAGGTCCTTAAGATTTTAGACAAAATGTAAAATGTAAAATGAATTTTATTTTTTGATAAATAATATTTTTTGATAAACTTATCTTTTAAATTTGTAAAGGATAATAATGTGCAACCATTTACTACTAAACAGGAAGCTATTTAAGAACAGATTTATCGATAAAATATTTTACTGAAAGTAAAAACAAGTCTTGAAAAAAAGATTACCATCAATTAATTAGTTTATTTTTGCACTTTAAGATCTGGGCGCATTTTAACGTGAAATTACATAATCTAATTACTATTATGTGAATAGCAATTTTTTCGAATTTTCACTCTTACGAATATGAGGTTTAATCAATGTAATTTTCTATCACTGACTCTGTCTCTCTGTCTTATTTTCTCTCTCTCTCTCTCCCTCTCTCTCTCTCCCTCTCTCTCTCCGTCTCCCTCTCCCTCTCTCTCTTTCTATATATATAGATATATATATATATATATATATATATATATATATATATATATATATATATATATATATATAGTCATCCACATACAGACTGTTTCGCTGTATCACAGCTCTTCGGTGCGGTTAGACCAGTTAGTTCCTCAAGCCGTCGAGCTTACAGTCGGCGCCTCTACCCCTGCGCTATCATACGACACTGACTGAATGTAAACATTGTCAAGTGCCGGTTGCTCGAATTAGTTTTACCCAATGAGCTATGTTTTAAAGCTAATGACAGTTGGCGATATCCTTACAAATAAGCTCTACCCAAGAAAGGGAGCTATTATTTTTCTTCCTGGTACATTCTATGTTTTTAATATTTTAAATATTTATTCACTGATTTTAATGTATTGCCATTGCTATTATCATTTTTGTACTGACCGATGGAGTAATATATGGTTGCATAATGGGAGGTTATGCCTCCAATAGTGTCTGAATAACTGCTTATTTTAAAAATAATACTGAACACTGATGTTTTTTCTTAAATGACTTCAGTATGTGATGTTGTAAATGGCGCTTATGAAGAGACGGTTATGAGCTATTCAAAGTATAATACAACATAAAATACTTGCTAAATTGTCGTTTTTTTATATCAACGTTTAAAGTGTGATTTTCCTCATTATCCATAACACGTAGCCACGTAATACACACCAGCATTCAAGCCTCACCCGTCGAAACATCAAAACGGACTCCTATCTTAACAGCGACAATATGCCTCGATCAAGAAGGTTAACAAATAAAAAGTAAACAAGAATTAAATGCCTACATACTTTTGACAATGACGTTTTTAAATGTCGAAAGATCCTAAGATTTAAAAATCAATAATTTATTAAAAATTGTTGTTTTGTTGTTTTGGCTCTACAAAATATTCTTCAATTAAATCTAATAATATATATATATATATATATATATACATACACAAATCTTGTATTAACAATAATATAGCGCAGGGGTAGAGGCGCAGACTGTTATCTCAACGGTTGAGTTTCAATCCCGGCTTGAGGCACTAGCTGGTATCTTGGGTTGAGGAACTGGTCTAGCTGCACTAGAATGTTTGTTATATTTTATTTCATTTTTCTAAAGGTCTGAGGAAGTTGGCTCTCAAAAGAGAGCGCAGCTGAAACATATATGCACAGTCTGTATGTGGATGACTATGCGAAACAGTCTGTATGTGGATGACTATATATATATATATATATATATATATATATATATATATATAGTGTGTGTGTCAGGTTGTATATGAAAAGAAATCAAATAAAGTGCTCGATTATATAAGAGAGCTAATATAATTTATTTGGATACTGTATATTACATATTTCAGCAATGTACCGCGCTTTCATCCAAAAGGGCAGATTTAGACATCTTTAGTAAATCTCCGTGCCCAGTGGAATCATCGGCAAGCTGAAACGATTGTAGTCACGCCCGACATGGAATGGTGCCAATGACAGAAACGCCATTTCCTGTCGGGCGTGACTACAATCGTTTCAGCTTGCCGATGATTCCACTGGGCACGGAGATTTACTAAAGATGTCTAAATCTGCCCTTTTGGATGAAAGCGCGGTACATTGCTGAAATATGTAATATACAGTATCTAAATAAATTATATATATATATATATATATATATATATATATATGTATATATATATACATATATATACATATATATATATATATGTATATATATATATACATATATATATACATATATACATATATATATACATATATATATACATATATATATATGTATATATATACATATATATACATATATATACATAGATATATATATACATATATATATACATATATATGTATATATATATATGTATATATATATGTATATATATACATATATATACATATATATATATACATATATATATATAAATATATATATACATATATATATATAAATATATATATACATATATAAACATATATATATATACATATATATACATATATATACATATATATATATATATGTATATATATACATATATATATACATATATATATATATACATCTCGTGCAGGTTCGGTTCGATGTGTTTCCCACGGGTTGCGGAGATATTGACGTAACCTAAAGTTCATAGACGGTCAAAGGTTAGATTGCACCTGGCATGATCACGAGATTTGGTGACGTCAGAGTTTCTCGCGTGGGAAAGTTAAAGTAAGATTTAGTCAAAGACTCTCTTGGAAGCGTCGAGGGAATAACTCACGATTATGTAGCTGTTACAAGAAGGGGTTAAGAGTTCCAAGATTATAAGAACCTCAGTGAATCTTTCATATTCCTCTCTCTGCAAGCAATTACGAAATTAACTTAGTAGATTTAATTAGTGTGGCCTCTCTCTCAAATTACCAACGAACTCTTCAATTGCTGGAATTAAATAGTTGATACAAGGCTCAGAATTAAACAGTAAAATAATGTTGTGCTTTATTAAAAACGGAAAGATTGATTTCAGCCCACAAAGAAACCACCGGTGTGAAGAGACGATTGCAGCCCGAAAACGAAGGAAGCGAATAGTAGTTCACACGGCAGCGACATGATGGCGACGGCGACGGGCTGCAGACAACAAGGTAGTGCGAGTAGTCGCGACGCACGACGACAGCGAGACTAAGTACGACTAGGCAGTACGAAAAGTTTCCGGGCAGTTGAAATTCGCGGACGCTAGTAAACGACATATCGCCCCATTTCGGATCAACAGCGAAGGTTCTTCTACGACACGCGACAATAAAGTTATGTCAAAACCAGTCAATGTAACACATATATATGTAAAAATTATAATTCAGTAATAAATTACGAGCACTTAATAATAAGGAGTTGCTTTCCATTCACCCTGTTTGTATAAAACCTTGTGATAGTTTCTTTAAAATCAAAATCATACGAGACATAAATAATAACATAGTAATAACATAGTTAACCTCAGGATATAACCCTGAATCTAAGTAAAAAAAGCTTTAAATTCTACCATAAATCTATTTCTTTTACAATAAAGGTCATCGCTTATTAAGGTCCAAAGACCACTCGAGGATAATGGTTAAAGAGTTTGACTGGTGGACGGTGAGACAACATGGAACATTGCTGCAGTTTAACGTGGCTGACACGTGGTATGTGTTTGAACGTCTGCGTATTTTATTTCGGAGCAGATGTAAGACATTTCGACTTCCTCTCGGATGTGGAGGTAATGTAACCACCCACTAGCTTCGAACATGGCGCACGACCAGTTGAAAAGAATCGCTATTTCGTTGCGTAGGCCATTTCCTTTGATAAGCTCCTAGAGCTGACTTTCACTCCAACCTGAAATGGAAGACCTACATCAAATCTGTCGCTAAAGTCGCTGGAAAAATGGTTGGATCATTCTATCGTTCCCCAAAGTATCTCACCCCTGACGCAATCCTCTACCTGTATAAGAGCCAGATACGTCCTCAGATGGAGTAGTTCTGTCATATATGGGGAGGTGCTGCTCGGAGCACTCTTTCTTGCCTTGACAGAGTACAAAACCGACTTCACAATCGAGTGGGGGATTAACTTATTTCTTTCCTACAACTTCTTTCGCTGCTAGCCTCCTTCTACTGCATCGTAACTTTCATGGTAGGTGTCCGATAAAGCTCGAATAAGTAACTTATTTATTTTAAAATAATTTGAATTGATGCACTATATGTATATATCCTCGAGGACACCCCTTCTTTGGTAAGCTTCTATGACTGACTTTACTTTAGACTTGCAATGAAAGACTTACATCAAATCTGTTGCTAAGGTCGCTGGAAAAATGGTTGGATCATTCTACAGTTCCAGAAAATACCTCAGCCCTGACGCAATCTTCTACCTTTATAAGAGCCAGATACGGCATAAGATGGAGTACTACTTTCATATTAGGGCAGGTCGATTTTGGAACCGTGGTAATGCGATGGTAATGATAGTTGGATGTTGGCATGATAAATAACGATACAAAATATACCTCACCCCTGATGCAATCCTCTACCCGTATAAGGACCAGATACGTCCTTAGATAAGGGGGTACTGCTGTCATATCTGGGGAGATGCAGCTCGGAACACTCTTTCGTGTCTCGACAGTGTACATAATCGACTTCGCAATCCAGTGGGGAATTATATATTCTCGTCCCTACAGCCCCTTTCACACAGTTAATGGTAGGTGCTCCACTGAACCCCAATCTCTGGTTTGCATCCTCTTAAAACATTCACAGCAAGAACTCATTTAGTTACAACCACAGGAAAGAACTTTCTTTTCTCTCTCTCTCTCTCTCTCTTTACCAAAAAGCAAACGAAACTTCCATGAACAAAGTTTCTTTCCAAGAACATCTTTGAAAGAAATAACTGACACACGAAACAGATTATCAAACAATTTAGCAAGATACACTCATGTGCGTTCATGGCGACATTGTTAAAGAATGGATGCACGATTATATCCAGTGTGTTGCTTAGGTTTCTGGTAAAATGGTTGAATCATTCTACCGTTCCAGAAAGTACCTGGCCCCTGACGCAATCCTCGACCTATATAAGAGTCAGATACACCTCAAGACTGAGCAATGCTGGCACATCTGGGGAGGTGCCCCACAGAGCACCCGTTCTTGCCTTGACAGAGTACAAACTCGACTTCGCAATCTAGTGAGAGGCGACTACTACATCCTTTTTTATCACAGAAGAGACATTGCTAGTCTTTCTCTACTCTATTGTTATTTTCATGGCAGGTGCTCGACTGATCTCCAATCTCTGGTCCCCTTGTTGAAAATTCACAGCAAAATCTCGTAAAACTACAACCACTACACTATTTACCTCTGCGTACCTAAAATCAAACGTAACTTCCATGATCAGAGTTTATTTCTAAGAATCTCCGATATGTGGAACACAATACCGCAGGGTTGTTCCGAACTGACTACAAAATGGTCGTTTTCAAGTTCAATGTTAACAAATAGCCGTCCTCTTAAACAATCAAATTCTACCCATTCCCTCCATAGCTTTTAATTCTTTTCATCGCATAGTTAATATTCCAACCGAACATCTCATTAACCCTTATCCTCGAGCGGTGTTTTGCCTTGGACAGTGGTAACTCATTAGTATACAAAAAAAAAACACGTAGGTTGTCAGTTTACGTCGCTTTTCACTTCAGAACAGCCACCTCCCTCCAAGAGCTGTTACAAACATCTGTATTATTTTAATTCGTTTTAAACAACAATGTTAATAAACTCCGCGAACTTCCTTAAACTACGGAATAATCTTTTATTTCAAATAAATTCTCTGCTGTTTGAATGTCTGACCCAAGCATTTTCGTAATGAGATTTAAAAAAAAAAACAGTTTCCTTTCGGCGATGGAGTCGCACTTCCGCCAAGTTTTTAAACAAGAATGCGCAACGAACATTTTAGTGGTCGACCTCCGGAGTACTTAGATTTTTTCTGGTCGGACGGCCTCTTCAAAATCGTAAAAAAAAACAAAATGGCTATTTGTAGTACATTAAAGTGTGGTTGCATTCCTGAAGATTCCGATGCGTGTCAAATGTGACTTTAGATAATTCTCACGCTTGCAGAGCGCGAGGAAGAGTAGAAGGATTTGCTTATCTGTGGACGAAAGTCGCAGATATGCAATTAGAAATAATTTAATTTAGTGGCTCGAGGGAAGAACATATAGCAACATATTTTATGTAAAAAAAAAACAAACAAAATAACCAAACAGAAATGCTTTTGCCTTGTTTAGACTAATATAAAACAAAATATTGGATGCCAACAAATAGAGTAATGTAAAAATTATTAATAATTTAATTATGTAAAATATAATGAGGTGCACGGGACCAAGTATGAGTTCGTCCTGATCTCTCTCTCTCTCTCTCTCTCTCTCTCTCTCTCTCTCTCTATATATATATATATATATATATATATATATATATATATCGCAAGCATGAAGGGAAGACGAATTTTATCGTTCATGATTAAAAGTTAATCAAGAAAAAGAAAAGTTAGCCGACCGGTTTCGCCCTCTCTTAACCAAGGCTGTAAATCACTCGTTTTTTTTTAAATCCCGCGATACAGCCTCTGTTAAGAGAGAGCGAAACCGGTCGGCTGGCTTCTTTTTTTTCTTGAATAACTATATATATATATATATATATATATATATATATATATATATATATATATATATATATCTGTGTGTGTGTGTGGGTAGCGCAAACAATCCCGCACATGGAATCGTTAATAAAATGTACAATTATGTTTGATACAATGTCTGACTTATCCACCAAGTTTCAATAATTAAGGTCCAACCATCTTTATTTTATCGCCACTCAATGTTGGGGACACTGTGGTGTTCTTTTAACCAGCAGAAGGTATTGTCTTGAATGGGACACCGTACCATAACCCACACTCTAGATTTTTATCTGTGGGATTATCTCAAAGATAATTGCTATCAGAACACTCCCCAACCATTTCTGAACTTAAAAGGCCAATCATAACGAATTCCGCCATAGCTTTCTTAACAAAAAGTTAATACATAAATTTGTTTATCCAGTCATTGGTCCGTGTTCTTAAAAAGCCCCCCTTTTTTTTCAAGTAATTTCATCAATTTTAATATTTTATCCTGATCGATTTTTTTTGTTTCGTCATGAATAGAGAAAGAAGGGAGAGTTTTACTTTCATAGTAAGGCTTACTCGAACTGTCCTCATGAACACCGTGGAAGAATTTTTTATAATATATATTTATAGATATTCATCACAAAAGGATTGAAATAGTGCCAAGAGAGGGGTGTGTCAGAGTTGTGTGTTCATCATTGAACGTCGATAAAGCAAATACTGTTGTGCATTCATGACTGAAACTTGGTGGACAAGTTAAGCATAGATTGACATTTCTTTTTCGCAAATAGTATTGGATTGCAGAAAGGTTTGATATATATATATATATATATATATATATATATATATATATATATATATATATATATATATATTGTGTTATAATGGAATAATTCCAGGAGGAAATCTGGGTATGAGAGCTCAATGTAGTAAGCAGAGCAAGAATAACATAAAATATAATAACACGAAATCACATAATTGTCGATGCAATAATTTATTTCAACCGTGTGTTTTTTTCAAGCATCACTCAGACAATTACATTTTTGAGACTCTAAAATGTAATTGTCTGAGTGATGCTTGAAAAAACCTCACGGTTGAAATAAATTATTGCATCGACAATTATGTGATTTCGTGTTATTATATTTTATGTTATGTTATATATATATATATATATATATATATATATATATATATATATATATATATATATATAAACATAGTTTCAGTATCCGACTCTGTATATCCCTGAAGAGTAAAGGAAGAGGTTCTGAAACAATTGTCGGATACTCAAACTATGTTTATTTTAATATAAAAAGCTCTAATATTTATTGAGCACTTTTGAAAAGCATTGGTTTTGTTCATGTTGGTAATATTTGAACTTAATTAATTATATATATATATTCATTTTATATGTACATAAAAGTAATCCATCGACACGTGTTTCTGAAAAATTACACTTTTGCTTGTTTTGTTTTTGTTTTTATGATTGTGTATTGGCGGATCTAATCTTTGCTCATCAGTATATATATATATATATATATATATATATATATATATATATATATATATACAAGTATATCCTTGATGAGGAGCCGAAGAGGTTCTGAAACAATTGTCGGATAGTCAAACTATGTCTATTTTAATATAAAAAGCTCTAATATTTATTGAGCACTTTTGAAAAGCATTGGTTTTGTTCATGTTGGTAATATTTGAACTTAATTTATTAACATATATATATATAGAGAGAGAGATAGATAGATAGATAAATGAAATAATTATCCGTTGACACGTGTTTCGTCGTTACTGTGACTCATCAGAGCGAACTGACTTGATATATATATCAACGGATAATTATTTCATTTATCTATCCATCTATCTATCTATCTATCTATCTATCTATCTCTCTCTCTCTCTCTCTCTCTCTCTCTCTCTCTCTCTCTCTATATATATATATATATATATATATATATATATATATATGTATATATATATATAAATAAACCTCTTCGGCTCCTCCACACGGATATACTCTGAGGAGGAGCCGAAGAGGTTCTGAAACTCTCGCAATGAAGCTATTAGTACTGCTTATTATTAAACTCACTCAGAGTGCCCGGCCTTTAGCAAAGGGGCCTTTTAATAATATTTATAAATAAATATTAATTATTTATTACCTACAGACATCGATATTTCATGCTAACGTAATCTTCAGTGCAGGAAGTTAATTTCCGACGCTCGGCGGGCTCGAACTCCGATCACAAATCGCCACTGATGTGTAGTCAAGAGCGTTCCCCTGTTTGCCACTGCAAATTAGGAATTTTACTTTTGTAAATACCGAGTCGGCGGGTATTTTATTACGAGCAGTGAAAGTGATCTACAACAACAAACTGTGTTGGATCTCGCAATGAAACTATTAGTACTGCTTGTCATTAAACTCACTCAGTATATATATATATATATATATATATATATATATATATATATATATATACATACATATATATATATATACATATATATACATATATATATATACACATATATATATATACACATATATATACATATATATATATATATATATATATATATATATATACATATATATACATATATATATACATATATATATATATATATATATATATATATATATATATGTACATACATATATATATATATATATATATATATATATATATATATACTTGTAGAATACCCGTCCCAAGACTGGTAAAATAAATTTACTGAAGAGAACCATTTTGCCCAACATTATATTCTCTTATGAAGATTAAAATGAAGATATAACGACACTAAACCTTATGTATAGAATCCTCATTCTAAATTTTGATTAAAATTCATTACATGATTTTGATTATAGAAAATGTCTACAATTTAAAGTTATAAGCTTCAGGAGTCGTAAGAACAAGATACAATTCAGGGACTCTCGCTTAATTGGTGCATACTGATTGGCGATCGAATTTAATGTAAATCTGAAATATTTGAATTTTCTTATTTGAGGTTCTACCCATATTATACTCTCTAGACATACTCTAATAAGACTGGAAATTGAGGAATATTTACTAATTGATGTCTTGGCCAAGATCAAAGTGTAGTATCTATTCCGATGGATACTGCACCCCCTAGACTGGTATTGTCTTGGCCATCGGGGCTTGATTCAAGCCGGTCTATGGGGTTGTCCTGTGCAGTTCTAGGAGGTCCACCCTCCCAGGCTTTGCCTCCCCTCTTTGTGGAGGAGTAAGTTGATTGCTTACTGCCTGAGGCGCCCCTACCAGGGAATGCCCAGGTATTTTTTGTAGGCTAGAGTGCTCAACTTCTCGGGCGCTGGCTTTTCAAATCCCACTTTCCGACCTTGTGTCACATCTTACCTTGTGGCAGGAAGATAAATCTCTACCTATTGTGAACCTTTCACAAAAATCAGACGTATCTGAATGTTGACGAATGGCTTCAACCCCCTTTTTAGGGGGCCTTTGCACTATAGAAAACTAAATAAAGCAAACTGTATCCCCCATTACGACGCCTTACAATTTGCAGCTGTGTTCCAAAATTCATAATATCACACATAGGATCATTCATAAAATTCACAACCATTCCTGCAATCAAACAAGATTTGCTACGGATAGACTCCAGTTTATACTTGACTTGTCCACCAAGTTTCAATCGGAGATCTCAACAGTTTTGTTGATAACAAAATACAGAGGTCTGATGATACTGTCGTGTAATTTTATCTCGTTGGTCATCTGTGTCTCGTCGCAACACGAGTCACTTACATTTTGTACATCAAACCTTTTGCATAATTCATCGGATATTATTTTTTCGGATTTTTTTTTTAGATAGCGATTGATAATTTGTATTATTTAGATTTTTCAGACGATTGTTTTCATCTTCGATGTTATTCTCACAACGTTTCGGACGATATAACCTCCGCACATCTTCAAGTTCGTCTCGTCGAACTCGAAAATCTCTACGAGTAATCGAATGAAACCGTTTATTTAACCCACAAGGGGTAGTTTGCTCTTGTTTCATCAACCATGACCGGACAGAAGTCTTCAGTTATTCCTGCACAAGGGCCCGTGGCGCAACGGATATAAGTGCTAATAACAATATTGCAATTATGGTTGAATTGCGGAAAGAATAGTGAATTATAGATAGATCCAGAAAGGTCAGGAGTGATTTTGTGTTATCCGTGTGTACGTACGTACGTGTGTGCCACCATGTACTTCATCAACTATTTGATGGATTCAGCTGATTTTTGGCAGAGATAGAGGTTCTAGGATCTAGTTGATGGCATATTAATTTCAGTTTACCATATACCTTAGTTTTCCAGAAAATTAAAAAAAAAAACTTAAAAATTACCATTATCTTGAGGCATAGCCTTTACAAAAGTAGTGGCATTCCATGAAAAATGCCAGTATACTGAAATCATATGCCCTTAATAGGGTTAAGATGAAAATGCATATACACTAAATGTACAAAAGCAAGGAAATTCCCAAATTTTTACACTTTTATTGTCATTAAGGGTATGACTACATATCAACCAAACCATTTCATTATCACATCACTACAGTATAAATCTCTATGCATGAGTGGATGAAGTATGTGAGGTGCGCTGAAGAAAAATTCCTTCAAGTAAAATACATAGCCCTGTTGTGCTCGCATACCCTTAATGACAATAAAAGTGTAAAAATTTGGGAATTTCCTTGCTTTTGTACATTTAGTGTATATGAATTTTCATCTTAACCCTATTTAGGGTATACGATTTCAGTATATTGGCATTTATCATGGAATATATATATATATATATATATATATATATATATATATATATATATATATATTCTTCTTCCTTCCTCGTGACATGTTGTCACTAGAAATGTTTGTATCGTCTTTCAACGGTGATTAAAAAAAGGTTTAGTTTAATTAAATGTTTAATATATACATGAAGAGTTCAAATGCAAAATGCGATAAACGCCATTTTCCAAATTACAAAGCTATCACTACAAAAAATCACTATATTTCGACACTCAACCACACCCCAAAATCATGTTTTACATAATATGATACCGAAATAATTTCCTTTTGCTTTCAATTAAAATAAGTTTTCAGTCGAAGTCTACATTTGATATATTCGTTCTTTTATTGTTTAATGTCTCAAGTTAAACAAATTGGATTTATCGCTTTGTGCAGTAGCACTCTTCATATATTAATGTGAGACAGACAGAAAAAGAGAGTGAAAGAGACTAACAAATATTTTTACGAAAATCAAGTTATTCGCCCTGCTTTTTTTAAATTATTTATTTAGCCTCCAGCTGGTCTTCTCATGTGCGCATTTTCTTCCGGAAACCCGTGACAGATTTGAAGAAGACGATGTCACTTTAACCCGACGTCGGCATTAACTTCAAATTACAGACAGGAGGAAGAGAATTAACATTTATAGCCGACGATGGCGAAGTATCCCGTTGATATTTCAGCAATTGATAAAAACCTGCCACCGGAAGTGACGTAAATCTGTACGCCATTAATTATCTATTTATTTTAAGATTTTTATTTTGCTTCATTTCTTTTAAAGTTTTATTTCTGTTTGCTGATATATATATATATATATATATATATATATTTAATTCCCTAAAAACATTGCAATACCCCACACATTTTATATTAAATGCCAAGAAAAAAGCCTTCCAAATATTCTCCAGAAACACCACACAAAAAAATCAAACTCCTAACACCTCTCTCATAGACAGACCCCTTCTCCTACCCACGCACTCCAATAATACATCCATATGCAACACGCTTAACAAACTAGGCATTCCAACTGTACAAACCACATCTCAATCCATAAAACAAACTTTAAATATATATATATATATATATATATATATATATATATATATATATATATATATATATATATATATATATATATATATATATATATATATATATGTATGTATATATATATATATATATATATATATATATATATATATATATATATATATGCAAAATGAAAGGGGGAAATAAAAAAAGGATAAATAGTGTAATGGACGTTACTTAACTGATAAAGTGCTGGTAATAGTAAGGCAATATATTCGAAATCATCGCCGACATTTTGTATTCGACGCGGTATTTTTTCTCACTTTAAATATAGATAAAAAACTCGTGCTCTATATTACTTCCGGAAAGTGTTATAAAATGGACAGATTTGACAGTTATACAGACATACTTATTTGGTATATATATATATATATATATATATATATATATATATATATATATATATATATGTCTGTGTGTGTGTGTGTGTGTGTGTGTGTGTGAGAGAGAGAGAGAGAGTAAGATAATACTATAATACTTTAAAGATGTAAATAATATCTTTAACCGGATAAAAACAAAGCTCAATAATGTATATAGAGCTATAATATTAATTGAATGACATAAATGAGAAATTAATCGGATTTCATTAAAGTTCAAAAACAAGGAGTGATACTGCATCCTATATATATATATATATATATATATATATATATATATATATATATATATTAGTATTTCATGTATCCACATCAAATTTTATAATGAGATATAATTTTTTATATATCAATTTTTAGTATTTACTTCAACAGTGCTCTAACGTGAGTAGAGCTAGGTAGTAAGTTATGAAAATATATTTATGGCAATTAAGCTACACAGAGGCCCCCCGCGTTTCATCCCCGGGGGAATCTTTAGGCTATATATATATATATATATATATATATATATATATATATATATATATATATATATATATATACAGGGTGGGCCAAAATAAGTGTCCTATCTTTAAATTTGAATAACTTGAATTTGAATAACTTCCACAAAATAAAAGTTAAACTCACCAAACTTTATGTGTGTGTAGACTGACCCTTCCGAGATGTTTTGAAATAAACAAAACAAATTTTAGCCGAAAAACACTTCTTAAAACTTACAAAAACTAAAGTATTGTTTTTTACACTGTTTTGAGTTTTTTAAGCAAAAATAATGTTTTCTAAATGAGGGTACGTTCCTTAGGGCTAATACGGCTCATGCTTGCTTCGGAAGGGGTCCTTTACTTATTCTATAAAAAAAAAAAAAAAAATCAATAAATAAAAAAGTTATGAATTTTAAAAAATAGGACCCTTATTTTTGCCCACCCTGTATATATATATATATATACAACATAAGTGTGTTTGTGTATAACTGCAAAATATGGCCCTTAATAGGTTTAAACTCCCGCTGATTCATAATGTTGTTTATAGTGGCTGTGTGGGTTAAGGCGTCGGAATTTGAGTTAAAACATGACTCGTGTTTCGGGGTTTCTAATCCTCCGACCGGTGTGAATAATCATCACTACACTGACGATTACCGAATAATCATCTGTACACTGGCGATTTCTGTATGGATGAAAAAACAAATATTTATAATTATTTGTCGCCCCCAATCTAGGCTGGGTACTGTAGTGAGTAGTATTAACACAGCCGTCGTCGTAGATTTATTGAATTCAGTAATTAAACATTTAATAGGCTTAATCGCTCTCCGATTTATCAGGTTGTTTATGGTGTCTGTGTGAGCTTAGCCGTCGGAATTCGAGTTTAAACGTGATTCGTGTTCCGGGGTTTCGAATCCTGCGGCCGGTGTGAATAATCATCTCTACACTGACGATTCCCGTACGATATGGATAAACACACACACGCACCCCCCCCCACACATATATATATATATATATATATATATATATATATATATATATATATATATATATATATATATATATATATATATGACGCATTCATCACCGCTCGCTATAAAAAAACTACCTCTGTTAATACATGCATTTTAAGTTACAGCAGCAAATGTTCATATCGATATAAAATAGCAATGATTAAAAACATATTAAACCGTGGTAAGCATATCTCTTCAACCAAAAAATATTCTTTAACGAATAAAAAAAAAACATTAAGCAATTCCTAATTAGTAATCAATTTCTAATTATATTTTAGACGAACAAACAAAATGAATGATTAGAAACTCAGACTGTACTAATCATAATCAGCTAAATATGGTTGTTGTAAAGTTTTGGTCCCACCGCAACCCCAAACGAAATCGACTCAACCCCAAACTATGAATTAAAGGACAAAATAAGGGAAGTGAGAGTTACGAGGCTGCTGAAAGCAAACCCAGAGTTCACTTTCTACTCTCTTTTTTTGGTTGGAAACTTGGCCTTTTGGCTAAGATCAAAGT
The DNA here is from genome assembly GCA_963556195.1 of Sepiola atlantica. NCBI lineage: Eukaryota > Metazoa > Mollusca > Cephalopoda > Sepiida > Sepiolidae > Sepiola > Sepiola atlantica. The sequence continues at coordinate 55,837,720 of OY744547.1, forward strand.
GTAGTATCTTAGTATCTGTTCCGATGGATACTGCACCCCATAGACTGGTATTGTCTTGGCCTTCGGGGCTTGATTTACGCCGGTCTATGGGTCTGTCCTGTGCAGTTCTAGGAGGTCCACCCTCCCAGGCTTTGCCTCCCCTCTTTGGGGAGGAGTAAGTTTATTGCTTACTGCCTGAGGCGCCCCTACTGGGGAATGCCGACAGGGCTGCCAAGGCAATTTTTAAATGGCCAGAGTGCTCACCTCTCGAGCGCTGGCTTATCTAATCCCACTTTCCCGACCTTGTGTCACATTTTACCTATCTGTTCCGATGGATACTGCACCCCATAGACTGGTATTGTCTTGACCTTCGGGGCTTGATTTACGCCGGTCTATGGGTCTGTCCTGTGCAGTTCTAGGAGGTCCACCTTCCCAGGCTTCGACCCACCTCTTTGGGGAGGAGTAAGTTTATTGCTTACTGCCTGAGGCGCCCCTACCGGGGAATGCCGACGGGGCTGCCCAGGCAATTTTTAAATCCCACTTTCACGACCCGACCTTGGGTCACATCTTACTTGTGGGAGTAAGATAAAACTGGCCTTGTGCCTAACTCCTGGAGAGGAGTAAATCAATACTCTATATTTTGGTTAACGATGGTTATAGAGTAGCTGATCCTGTGCGGTGGAGTCTCGAAAAAAAACAACAACAAAAAAATAGCCGACTGATATAATTTAAGAACAGACTATTCTGGTAGATTCTTGCAACATTAATTTTAGAAGATAAATTAATAATAAAGCGAAATGCATTCTGGTGGATTTTTACGAAATTAAATGGTATTTTTAAATAGATTTTTTTTATCTAAATTTCAATGCATTTTATGCTATTTCATTTTTGTATTCAAATTTAAAAAAACACTGTGTAATCATCTAATTAGGTTGCCGCGAGAAAATAATCGCATATGAAGTTGTGTCATAACATTAATTATATCGATTATAACTAGTTTTAATCTAATGTATAAAGTTATCTTGTAGGATTTTCAAAGCCAGACCTAAATATCTATTTAGCTGGAAAATCAAAATTTGCTTCTGACTAACCAAGTTTTATTTATTATTGTTGTACCATGTTATTTTCAATATAATAACGTATTTTCCTACAATTTATTTAGAAAATTACAAAGTCCGGCCCAGACGACTGACAATATGTAATATTTTTAAATAATCACTTATGAATAAAAATTCATATTTTAATTGAAGAATATTATAACAGTAGTCTACCTTACAACTAAGATTGTATTTGTATAATTTGGATTATTCGGACTACTGTTTTTATCAACGTTTCGGCCAATGTCAACTCCGACCTTCTTCAGGTGTATCTTGTCGAAGTCGGTAATATTTCTGTCAACCTCGGGAATCTGCACAGAATTTATGTAATCCACGTGGTTAGCATGCTCTCGTTCCCTCAGCCATGACCGGGTAGAGATTTATCTACCTCCCACAGCGGTAAGATGTGACACAAGGTCGGGAAAGTGGGATTTGAAAAGCCAACGCCCGAGAAGTTGAGCACTCTGGCCTACAAAACATGCCTGGGCAGCCCCGTCGGCATTCCCCGGTAGGGGCGCCTCAGGCAGTAAGCAATAAACTTACTCCTCCCCAAAGACGGGAGGCGAAGCCTGGGAGGGTGGACCTCCTAGAACTGCACAGGACAACCACATAGACCGGCGTAAATCAAGCCCCGAAGGCCAAGACAATACCAGTCTATGGGGTGCAGTATCCATCGGAACAGATACTACACTTTGATCTTGGCCAAAAGGCCAAGAAGTCTTCAGTAATTCGCAATTTCAAGTATCGCCCGCAGTGAGGATTGAACCTTCAACATTGAGAAGACTGCACCTAGAACTAAATCTTACTTAGTACTTTATCCGTTTCGCCACGGGTCTTTACACTTTACACTTAAGATGAGAATAGTAGTCCGAATCACCCACATTGTACGAATTATCTATTCTCGTCTAAAATATTCAGAAAGATAAATTGTATTTCTTTTATATGTCCAAAGAAATAAACATTAAAAACTAGAATTCTGCTTCATAAGGTCTTTAGTCTTTGTACTTTCTTTCAGAAAAAAAGTTGTTAGTTTCATTCTAAATTTGCCGATTCTTATATTTTGTCCGATCAACGTTTTTTTTCTTT
>OY744547.1:55844881-55872381 GCA_963556195.1 Sepiola atlantica
CTTGTCTTTTTGTTTCTTGTTTCGGTGCTTCCCGAGGACCGAGTTGGAACGGCGCCTCTTGCTGCGGTGATCAGCCTTTCCGTGTTCTGAGTTATGTATTTCTCCAGGTGTTTTTTCGAGTCTTCCACACAATCTTCTATACTTACCAGTCCTCTCCCCCTTCGTTTCTTTTCATGTAGAGTCTGTCCGTATCGCTTTTTGGGTGTAGTGCGTTGTTCATGATCATTAATTTTCTAGTGCTCTGGTCAAGGTGCCTGAGTTCTTCTTTAGACCAGCCTATGAATGGTCCAGAGTATCTTATTAGTGCTACCACCCAGGTGTTTATTCGTTTTACCAGACTCCTGCTATATAATTTCGTTTTTAGGAGTTTTCTTGTTTTTCGGAAATATTATTTTCCAACATTCTCTTTTAAATCTAGATTTTATGGTGTCTACTTCCAGAACTCCCAGATATTTGTAGCTATCCTATTCGCATAGCTCCCTCATTTCCTCTTAGTTTGGGAGTTCCATGGCCTCTGTTGTCTCCAGTTCTCCTCTTTTTATTTCTAGTAGTGCACACTTTTCCATTCCGAATTCCATTTGGATGTCCTGACTGGAGATTCTGGTTGTATTTATCAGCTTTTCTAGTTCCTTTTTGCTTTTTGCAAATAGTTTCAGGTCGTCCTTGTACATCAGGTGGTTTACTCTTAGTTCTGTGTCTGTAAACTTGTATCCGGCATCACATTTTCTAAGTATGTAGTGTAGTGGCATCATAGCTATTATAAACAGTAGTGGTGATAGAGAGTCTCCTTGGAAAATGCCTCTCTGTATTTTTATCTCAGTCAGGTGTTGTCCTCCGGCTGTCAGTTCCAGTCTCCATGTTTCCATTGATTTCTTAATAGGATTAATAATCCTGTCGGTATTTTGTATATTTTTAAACATTCAATTATCCATGCTTGAGGGATTCTGTCGTAAGCGTTTTTGTAGTCAATTCATACTATAGATATGTTCTTTTTTCTGTTTTCTTACCTCCTTAAGGATCTTTTGATCGATGTATAGGAGGTCATGCGCCCCTCTTTACCCTTTACGGCATCCTTTTTGTTCTTTGGCGAGTAGTCAACGTTCATTTAGGGATTGGTAGATATTTTCTCTCAGTTCTGCAGTCAGAATTTTCCACATTGTTGGTTTGCAGTTGCTTGGGGTCGTCTTCTTTTGGACATCTTTTTGTATAAGCGTTGTCCTTCCTTTGGTCATCTACCCTGGTACGTTTGTTTTGTAGATACATCCTCTCAGTTTCTGCGTCAGTATTTCATATAGGGTCGTGAATTTTTAAAACCAATATGCATGTATTCCATCGTGGCCTGGTGCTTTCCAGTTTGCAATTTTCCTTAGGGTGTCCTAATGGTTTCTTCATTAATTTCCGTATCTGTTTCTTCTTCAATTTCCTGTAGTTCATCTTTCATCTTTTTCAACCACTTGGCATTTTTGTTGTGTTTTTTTTTGGCTTTTCCCAGATCTTGCTCCAGAAGTGTTTTGTCTCTGTCGGGCCCGGTTTTTGTAAAACTGGCTTTCATTATTTTCAAAAGTTCTGTTCTGTTTTTGCTGTTCAGATTTATATCTATATCGTCCCAGTCTTCCCTCTATTGCTGTTATCTTTTGTTTTAATTCTTCTTCTTCTTCTTCTTCTTCTTCTTCTTCTTCTTCTTCATCATCATCATCATAATCATCATCATCATCATCATCATCATCATCATCATCATCATCATCGTTGTTATTATTATTATTATTATTATTATTATTATTATTATTATTATTTACTCACTTGGAGTTTTCACACAGGTCAGTATCAGTGATTGCTCACTAACAATAACCAGTAGTATTCCATGGATCCGGAGTTACAATAGGTCTCCTCAGATTTACAGCATAGTCCACCTCTGTTCGGTAGCCAATGCAAATGGCTTTGCATTATCGCAGCATCCTTTTACCATTAATTTATCGCTATCAACGACCGTTGGTCTTCTCTGGAATTTTAGTGGCACTAAGTCTCCCCAATGTTCCAGCACTATCCACAAATTCCAGTTGAGATTTGGCCAGTGCTCTCTCTCTGCTTGGTCTTTTTATCTTCATTGACCCTTCACGGTAGTTTTGTGTGGAACCAGCCGAGGCTAATGTTATCATGTGCTCCAGTACTTTCCACTTCTTTCACTCACAATTGTAACTCACTTTGTGTTCTCTCAACAGCATCAGCTTTTATTACCTATATATATATATATATATATATATATAGTCTCGGAAGTTTCTCAACCATTAAAACTATATTTAAAAAAAAACAAAAAAACTTTTAGTCCCAAGTCTTTCAGTGGAAAATCACTCATGTAAGTCAATTTATTTTTTACAGTTATTATATTAGTTTGTTTCTAACACTATTTTAAGGGATGATCAGTTGTTTACCATGAAAAACTGCTTCGGAAATTTAATATATATATATATATATATATATATATATATATTAATCACTAGTTTTCTCTTTTACACGTCAGTTCAAATAAAAAAAAAAAATTTTTTTATTTTAAATCGCAATAGAATAGTTTAAAAAAATACTATTTTATCATTAGAATAAAACGATTATAAATAAACTATTACTCCGATTTATAATAATAATCGATATCGATAAGCACACTAGAATACAGTTAGGTTCGGTTCGAGTTAGGTTAGTGTTTTTAAAAAAATTTATCCCCTCAAAAAAAATAATAAGTTGAAAAAAATTTCTAAAAAATGAAAAAAAAATGACAGAAGTTGGCTTTCAAATCCTAAACTGCTTCGGACATTTCCGGGAGTGATCCGGGATTCCCCGTCAATACTCGAGACTGACCCCGTAAGTACTAAAAATCTTCTGGATACCTATTCATTACAAAATGACAGAAGTTGGCTTTCAAATCCCAAACTGCTTCGGACATTTCCGGGAGTGATCCGGGATTCCCCGTCAATACTCGAGACTGACCCCGTAAGTACTAAAAATCTTCTGGATACCTATTCATCACAAGTACCGACCAATCGCTTACTCTCTGAAATTGTTGTTAGCGATCTTCAGTTTACCAGCAGGTAGGCTGGAAAGTTCCAGATCAAAGAAGACATTATTTTACAATCATTTTTTAAAAGTTGTACAGGGTGACCTCCCCAAAAAGTAGTACCAACGAGCTTGTTGTCACTTTCCTTCTATAATCTTTCATCCCTTGTAGGCAAAACTAGCGATCTTCAGTTTGCTATCGAGTATTTATTTACCTCCTCTCCAGGAGGTTAGGCACAAGGCCAGTTTTATCTTACTCCAACCAAGATGTGACCCAAGGTCGGGTCGGGAAAGTGGGGGTTGAAAAGCCAGCGCCCGAGAGGTGAGCACTCTGGCCTAAAAAAAATGCCTGGGCAGCCCCGTCGGCATTCCCCGGTAAGGGAGCCTCAGGCAGTAAGCAATAATCTTACTCCTCCCCAAAGAGGGGAGGCGAAGCCTGAGAGGGTGGACCTCATAGAACTGCACAGGACCTACCCATAGACCAGCGTAAATCAAGCCCCGAAGGCCAAGACAATACCAGTCTATGGGGTGCAGTATCCATCGGAACAGATACTACACTTTGATCTTGACGGGGAATGTCGACGGGGTTGCCCAGGCATTTTTTGTAGGCCAGACTGCTCAAATTCTCGGGCGCTGGCTTTTCAAATCCCACTTTCCGACCTTGTGTCACATCTTACCGCTGTGGGAGGTAGATAATACACACACACACATATATATATATATATATATATATATATATATATATATATATATATATACTTTTTTTACAACGTGCAAATTTGCCAAAAACTCTTACACACGCTCCTCTTTGCACTGATGGTCTTTTTCAGTTTAACAATAGTTGAGTATTGATTTACTCCTCTCCAGGAGTTAGGCACATGGCCAGTTTTTATTTTCCAAGTAAGATGTGACCCAAGGTCGGATCGGGAAAGTGGGGTTTAAAAATTGCCTGGGCAGCCCCGTCAGCATTCCCGGTAGGGGCGCCTCAGGCAGTAAGCAATAAACTTACTCCTCTCCAAAGAGGGGAGGCGAAGCCTGGGAGGGTGGACCTCCTAGAACTGCACAGGACATACCTATAGACTGGCGTAAATCAAGCCCCAAAGGCCAAGATAATACCAGTCTATGGTGTGCAGTATCCATCAGAACAGATACTACACTTTGATCTTAGCCAAAAGTTGAGTAGAATAGAAAGTTTACGTTGACTCGTAACTCTCGCTTCTCTTATTTTCTCCTTTAGTCCTCACATTCCATGAGCGATGTTTCTGACAAAGGGGGGAAGAATTGCTGTTTTCTGGGTCGGAATCTATCAATCTAACACTTTGGCGAAGGTTTTACCTTGAAGTTGTATAGTTTTTAGCTCCTTTCATCGAGTGGCTTCGTGCGTTGTCTGGAGCGATTTCCATGAAAAAAAAGTCTGGGGATTGTTTTAATAGATATTGATTTTAAGAAAACTCCGCAGCTAACAACTTGGGATATAAGGTCCGGTGATTTTTAAGCTCCTTCATTATCACACCTCACACTGATGAGACGATCTCCAAAGTGTCCCCCATATTATTGAACGGCGACTGTTGGACATTCATCATTGAAACGTGGCAGACATATTTATTTGTACTAAATATTGTTTCATTGAAGAAAGTGAATTTTGTTAACGATTCTATTGGTGGAATTTATGCGGTGTTGTTGGATTGCCTTGTATTAGAGACCTTCCGGTTGGTTTTAATAAGACATATACGCGCGATATGAATGTTATGATTCAGCTTTTTTGTGATTCGAAAAAGTGTCGATGTGCCGTAAGACAGACAAACAAAACGAATAGTATTAGTTCTTCTTTACGGTGACATCAATATTCGGCAGCCATTAAAAAATATGACTAGGAAAATAAAATTTGCCTTCTCTCTTATCTCGTACTCTCACGTTCGCATTTTTAACTCTCAAATCTCAGCGCGATTTCCTGACGACACCACAACACAGAAAACACAGCAGAAACCACTTCAAAGAAATTTGGTTTCCTTTTTTTTCTAAGGCCGATAATTCAGTCAAAGATCTAATCACTAAGGTTCATTCCCCGAAGCAAAAATGGACAACCAGATGGTCGAGTTATTTATTTTGTGAGTGTAACGGTCTTTATATTAAACTTGTAATGACTCAGGCCTTATGACGTTCTACAGTATTTAGACATTTTAGGTAAGACCACGTGTTGTACCTGATTATTTCTTTTTACAGGTTATCTGCGAGTGAGGTGGGGACGTGATTGGCTTAATGTTTATGACGAGTTTAACCCCTGTTTAATCGATAATGAAACTCTCCCTTTTTCTCTCATCCGTTTCTCTTTCTATTCCTATTCCTTCTCCTCTTTCTTTTTCTTTCTTTCTCTCTCTTTTAATTTTTTTACATCATTCCATTCCTCTCGCCACTGTTTACTCATTATTAACGTTATTCCCCCTTCCTCTCAGCATCTAACACATTCATGTGCAATTGGGATTTTAATGAAGAGTGCGTTGATGGAATGCGAATACAATATTGTGAGATTTTAAAAATGTATAAAAGAGATTTGTTGGTTAGTTAAAGTATGCATGAAACAACAATTGGATATTCTACCTAGAGAAATGGTTCCAACCCGCCGGTCCGCGGCACATTAGTGTACCTCGGAATGATTATTGGTGTGCCGTGGAGAGGTTATAAGTAAAAGTTACAAGTTTTTACAGGTTGAAAACAGCTTTCATCGTTATAACCAGAATTTTTGTATTTCTAAATATTAACTTACTTCTATGTAAGGTTAGTGGGAGAGAATCCCAGCAGAGTACTCGATTATTAGAAAAATTAAAAAAAATAAAAGCGTAATCTATATATTAATACGATAGCATGTGTGTTCGTGTGTTACGCTTACATCAAAAGCTCTGCGCATGCGTGCCGCGCCTAGATTTGGAAAAGCATTCAAGTTACCTAATTTTCGTGATATTTTAAATTATTTCCCTTTTTGCGCAACGGTTAGCGACGTAGGATTTTGACGTCGGTTTTTGACGTCGGCCCGACTAGTTTATAGTTCGATCCCAACCAACCTCTAAGATTTTTTTCTACATCGAAGGGAGGAGGGAGATAGGGAGGGGACGACCGGGAAGACACATATTAATACGATAGCGTGTGTGTTATTTTGTGTGTCACGCTTACATCAAAAGCAACGACCTTCCGAATCTTTGTATGCTACTCATGAATTGGATCCAAATTTAATTTAATCTAAAACATTTACAAAGTAAGGTTTAGTCGTCGAAATATTACCTTTACATAAAATATTGTATACAAAAAAGTGTTGTAAATTGTTTCATGTATTGTTCATTGTTTTCACATAAATATACAAGTCAAATCTTATCATATTTTATTCAAACATGTATAAGTTAGGAACAAGGTAATTAGTATTGAAAACAACATTTCGTGTAATTTACACGGGTCCCGCTAGTATTTATTAATGTTTGTATTACAAAGGTCAGAATTACATCCGTACGGGGGAAACAGAGGCTGAAGAGTGTCCGATAAAGACGCCTTTTATGTGTCCCCTTTGTTACAATTTGAAACCGACGGTACCGATATTATCTGATCTCCTGCCATACAAACATTAATAAACATTATTAACGTGATAGTGATGCTTAACTATACACACAGAAGAAATAAAATGTATAATCGTTTGTTTAAATTGTTAGATATTTTCAATTTTTCGGTAATAATAAACAAATTGGTCATCGTTGGTATTATTTATATCATCTCGTTTACAATATTAACAGATTCTATGTAGGTATTTTTTATCTAATGTTTCGATGTTGTAAATTAAGGGTTTAATGAGGAAAATAAATCAAAATGATTGAATATGATGAAAAATCCTCTTTGATTTACGTTTTTTGTTTCATTTTAGATTAACTTTATACTTAATTAAGAAAAAATTTCTAAAAAGTAAAAAGCGATGATTGCAACAATAATTGTACAACTTTATTTATAAAAACAAAACAAAGGTTCACCGGTTGTATAGTGATGAATACTTGAAATTTAGATTCAAATGCACTGGAGATTTTGGCTAAGATCAAAGTGTAGTATCTGTTCCGATGGATACTGCACCCTATAGACGGGTGTCGTCTTGTCTTTCGGGACTTGATTCCACCTGTCTGTGGGTTTGTCCTGTGCAGTTCTAGGAGGTCCACCCTCCCAGGCTTCGCCTCCCCTCTTTGGGAAGGAGTAAGTTTATTGCTTACTGCCTAAGGCGCCCCTACCGGGGAACGCCGACGGGGCTGCCCAGGCAATTTTTAATAGTCAAAGTGCTCACATTCTCGGGCGCTGGTTTATAAAATCCCACTTTCCCGACCTGACCTTTGGTCACATCTTGTGGGAGTAAGATAAAACTGCCCTTGTGCCTGACCCCCTGGAGAGGAGGTAAATAAATTACACGGGTTTCTTCTCCGCTGTGTATTGTTTGCGGCCAAACGCTGTCTAATGACGCAATGGTTCCAATGACGATTAAAAGACACCTTACTATTAATCATCGTAGCCATCGAACTAAAAGTGTCGAACATTTCCAACAGTTGTCACAATTAAATGCTACGCAAAGTCAACTATGTAATAAAACTATAAATGCGTCCGAAAAAAGTTCAATTCGCTTCATATGAGGTGGCAGAAAAGATTGCTCTGAAGTCGAAGTCTCATGTACTTGCGGAATCGGTCATCCTTCCACCATGCAAAAAGAAAATGGTGCAAATTATGCTTGGCGATAAGGCCGAACCAGAAATTAGCACGATCCTTCTTTCAAACAATAACCTTCAGAAAAGGATTCTTGATATGTCTAATAATATTGAGAAAAGTGTAATAGCGAAATTTCAAAATAGTCTCTTTGCTCTCCAAATCGATGAATCCACTGACGTCATCAGTAATCACGCAGAGTTAATTGCATTTCTACGTGTCATTGATGAATATGTCATAATTAACCAATTTATGGAAGGTGACGGTGGTTAAGTGAGTAACGACACGGACTGACAACCTGGGTGTTCAAAGTTCGAATCCAGTCTGTTCCACAGTACCACTTTCACGTGGGGATGTTGACAACCTTCACGTGGTCCTTCCCGATGTCTTTCTAGAAATAAGTATAACTAGAAAGATATCAGGGAAACCTATGCCAACACTAGAATCATCTGATTCATACGAAATGAATCAATGACTGAATCAATTTATATGCTGCAAACAGTTACGCACAACTACCAAAGGTTAAGATAGTTTTGATACAGTTAGATTATGCCTAAAACTAAATGGCTTATCATAGGATTTATGCGTGGGAATATGTACCGATGGAGCGCCATCAATGGTTTGTTCTGTAAAAGGCTTAGCATTTTTAGTGGAACAACAGGATCCTAACATTGTGCGAACTCATTGCTTCTTTTTTCACACAGATAAGTTTAAGTTTAAAAGACAACACCCAAGTATATTTGTATGAATCAACACGGTACAATTTTGTTGACTGGCTTGACTCTGTTGTTGGCATTTTTGCAAGTGGAACCACGTAATGGTTGCAAACATCGCTAAATAAAAGTGATTCTATGGAACCGACTGGATTCGAACGTGGAACATCCAAGTCGTCAGTCCGCGTCTTTATCCACTTAACCACCTTTACTTCCAACAAAATAATCAAGAAAAAAGTGTTGAATCAAGTGATTGAAATGGTTAATTTTCTAAAAACTCGGCTGATGAAGTCCAGAATTTTTATTCGTTTAATATTGCACACAAAGTAAGATGGTTGCCGAAACAAAAGGTGCTATTTCGCGTAAATGAGCTTCAGAAATAACTTTTTATTTTCTTTGTAACAAAAAACTTGATAGATTTTGTAAATACCTTAACAATGAATCGTGGATGTTTAAAATAGACTACTTGAGTGAAATATATAAACATCTCAATTTTTTATTTTATTTTTCTTAGTTTCTGTTCTTGCTGGAGATAGGGGCATCCTATCGGATGCCAGACATTCACCGGCTATTTCAGACACTCCAGCCTAGATATCGTTTTAAGATTCTAACCGTCCCTTTAAATGCAGTTTGCTTGCATTTCTCTTGCACTCGGTTCACCGGGTATACTCGCCAGATAGCTCTTGAAATGCTTCTTCATTAGTCCTGTTGCTCCTATAATTACTGGTATGATAGAGATTTTCCTAAGATTCCAGTTTCTTTTCATGTCGTACATAAGACCTTGGTATTCCGTAATCTTTTCCCTTTCTGCGCTTTTCAATCCTGCATCATTAGGGACACTGACTTCAACTAGGGTTGCTACTTTCTCCCTTTTGTCCCATATTACTATGTCAGGTTTAACAGCTCCGTTTTCTAGATATGTAGCTGTAGGGATTGCATAGTCATAAGCACTATGCAAGGTGAAATAAAATATTGTTACGGCGACGGATAAATTAGTCACTTCTAAGAAAAAAATTGGATCATGGAAGAATAGCATGAAAGTAAACGATTTGGATATGTTTCACTCAGTTCGCAAAACCTGAATTACCAAGATCATCCACATTATAGTGAGCACTTGACATGTTTGGAAAATACAATTGAAGAATATTTTCCCTCAATCAAGATTGAAGAACTTTTCTGTTTCGAATAACTCAAAATTGAAAAGATTGATAGTCCATTAATCTAGGAAAGAATTGCCTATTCTTTGCTAGATTAATGGATTATCAATCTTTTCAATTTTGAGTTATTCGAAGCAGAAAAATTCGCAAACTATTGAACTGGACATGCGCACAACTGCGATTAGACGTCTTCTCCATTTCTGTGATGGGAACGTCCCAACTCCAAGTTAAAACGCCATCAAAGTCTTACTGTAGTTCTCAACTTCGTACCTATGTGAATTGGGGGTTTATTATCTAAACAACATTAAAAAGAAAAGCCTGAAACATTTTAAATTATCGCAGAAATGTCAAGAGTATGTCTCACTAATATTCGACCTTTTAAAGATCATTTCTTAAGTATGAGTCCTGTGCAGTTCTAGGAGGTTCACTCTCCCAGGCTTTGCCTCCTCTCTTTGGGGAGGAGTAAGTTTATTGCTTACTGCCTGAGGCGCCCCTACCGGGGAATGCCGACGGGGCTGCACAGGCAATTTTTAAATGGCCAGAGTTCTCACATCTCGGGCGCTGGCTTTTCAAATCCCACTTTCCCGATCTTGTGTCACATCTTACCTTGTGGGGGTATTGATTTACTCCTCTCCAGGAGTTAGGCACAAGGCCAGTTTTTATCTTACTCCCACAAGTAAGATATGACCCAAGGTTGGGTCGGGAAAGTGGGGTTTAAAAATTTCCTGGGCAGCCCCGTCGCCATTCCCCGGTAGGGGCGCCTCAGGCAGTAAGCAATAAACTTACTCCTCCCTCAAAGAGGGGAGGCAAAGCCTGTGAAGGTGGACCTCCCAGAACTGCACAGGACAGACCCATTGACCGGCGTAAATCAAGACCCGAAGGCCAAGACAACACCAGTATGGGGTGCAGTATCCATCGGAACAGATACTACACTTTGATCTTAGCCAAAAGGCCGGTATTTAACGCCTACCCACAATAGGAGTATGTGACACAAGGTCGGAAAGTGGGATTTGAAAAGCCAGCGCCCGAGAAGGTGAGCGCTCTGGCCATTAAAAATTGCCTGGGCAGCCCCGTCGGCATTCCCCGGTAGGGGCGCCTCAGGCAGTAAGCAATTAACTTACTCCTCCCCAAAGAGGGGAGGTAAAGCCTGGGAGGGTTGACCTCCCAGAACTGCACAGGACAGATCAGACCCATAGACCGGCGGAAATCAAGCCCCGAAGGCCAAGACAATACAGATCTATGAAGTGCAGTATCCATCGGAACAGATACTAGACTTTGATCTTAGCCAAAAGGCCAAGGAAAGTCTGAGCCTCCCAACGGTATACGAAATACAAAAGTGTGAGCAAACATTGTAACATGTAATAGAGTAAGCGGTGAAAATTCCGTTTGCCTTTTCCGAGTGGAAGGGAGCGTTCGGGTGTATTACTTTGTAGAGTTAACTGCCACAATCCTATTAAAATAAAGAATAATTAAGGAAACACAAAAAAACAGATATGAACAATATTGGAAAAAAAGGACCCGTTGTGTCATCTATTGAGCTCGGGTTAGATTGTTTGAATCAGGAAAAAGTGAGTTTTCAAAGCCAGTTAAATTTAAAAAATAAATCCAGAATTAGTATTTCTGTTTGATATTTCTCTCTTCCTCTCTCTCTCTCTCTTCTTCTCTCTCGCTCTCTTCTTCTTTCTCCCCTTCCTCTATCTGTCTAACTATGTTTCACTGCCTTTCCCTCCCTCTCTCTCTCTCTCTCTCGCTCGCTGTCTTCCTCTGTCTTTCTTATTCACTGTCTTCGTTTGTCTTTCTTTTTCTTATCTATCACTCTTTTTTCTTCCTCTGTCTCCCCCTCTCTCTCTTTATCTTCCTTTCTCTCTCCCTTCTTCTTTCTCCCCTTTCTCTATCTGTTTCACTGTGTATCACTGCCTTTCTCTCTCTCTCTCTCGCTCGCTCGCTCGCTGTCTTCCTCTGATTTTCTCTTTCACTGCCTCTGTCTGTATTTCTCTTTATTTTACTCTATCACTCTTTTTTTCTTCATCTGTCTCCCCCTCTCTCTCTCTCTTTATCTTCCTCTGTATCCCACTCTCTTGTTTTTCTTCTCCTGCCCCCCCCCCCATCTGGGGGTGAGGCAACGCTTCCACTGAACATGACATAGAAGAGTGCGAGTAACCAGTGTAATATCAAATAAATTAAGCGATGAAAATTCCTTTTGTGTTTTTCGAGTCTTCCATTATACACATACCTATGCGGGAAAGATACTAGGAGAACCCCCCAACGGAAAGACAAGTAAGTATTTTACTTTTAGTCTTATGTAACAAGGGTTCAAGCACTGAAAAGGGGCTAAGAACGTTACGCATGTACGTAGCCAATGTAACACTTTGTGAATTTCAGCAACACCCTGATAGCACCCTATTAGCACCATTCCCGAGAGTCCAACATTCAAACTCCTCGACCTAACATTAACAGGTAACATGAATTGATAAAAAATACATAAAACATACTGTCAAGTTTGTTGCAAAGAAGGTAGGCTCCCTCTACCGGGCTAGAAAACTTCTCACACTTGCCAGTATCCTATATCTCTACAAAGCTAGAATTCGCCCATGCATGGAGTATTGTTGTTACGTCTGTGCTGGTACAACAACCAGTCCTCTTGGACAGAATCAAAAAAGAGTTTCTAACCTAATAGGTCGCACACTGTCTACGAAGCTCCAGCCTCTGCCCCATCGCCGCAAGATTTTACTCCTGTGCTTTTTTTTACAAATACTTCAATGGAATGTGCCTCTACGAACTTGCTGCACTTGTTCCAACTCAACGTAAACACCCCTCGACAAACCTGAATAGCAGTAAAATCACATCCTTTCACTATAGAGGTCCCCAGATGCCGGAAAGATTTGAATTCTAATATCTTCTTTCCAAACGCTTGCCTTTGGAATTTCCTCTCTGATCCATATTTCCACAACTTTACCAACATGCATAACTGTTAGGACACCTAACGAAAACGGAATTACCTCCCTTGAACCATTTCGGGAATTAAGAGTTATCTCCCTTGCAAAAGGGAGGTATGCCCGGAGAGAAACAAAACAAAGAGCACGGCATCAGACTGTTAATATGTCAATCGCGTCCAGCGGCCAATTAACTCATTAATTCATTCTGTGTTCAGTTTTAATAAATCTGTTAAACGTTTCTCTTGATAGTTCATCCATTTATTTACAAGTTATTATTTATAATTAACCTAAATTACGAGGTTATAAAAATAACTTTAAATGTAATGTGAACAAGCATCTCACTGAACAACTCTCCGCTTAGGATGCCACTATAAATATAGCCCCTAATTCACTGTAACCCCTTACGTCTCAGTGGAAGTGCGCCTTGGTTAGCGTGAATAGAAGTGAAAACAAATACAGAGAATTATTAGAAATTATTTTCCCACGCGTTGCTAATCTTGATAATATCTTATAATGTTCATCGCATTTCCGCGATAATCGCGCGAATCTAAATAGCACACCTTAAGCATAAACTATGCCAAGAATGTTGTTGCATCCAAGGAACTGTATTCATCCGACAAGACCGGTCCCATTTATCCCGGAAAAATTCGATTACGGAAATCCTTTTATAAATAACGTAATAGAAAATACGAAATACGTAAAATAAACAATGTATTCGATGCTAAAAAAAGATTTTTTCATCGTTTATTTTTATCAAATCGATGAGGTTAATGTTCTTTCGAATTGAGCAACTGGTTGGTAATTATAAATATACGGTACCCCCGTCCCCCACCGAAATGCCACACATGGAATCGTTAAAAGAATTCACAATTTTTTCTGCAAACAGTTTTCCCATTCACCGATTGTTTCCAATCACCTCATTCTGCTCTTTGTCGTCCAATTAACAATCGCAATAACCCTTGTACTCGAGTGATCCACCTGGGCCTTTGTAAGCGGTCACCCATTAGTAAAAACAAACCAAAACATATTTGATACAAATAAACTTCAGTCTGTGCCTGACATGTCCACCAAGTTTCAGTCATAAATGTCCAACAGTCTGTGCTTATCGCTGTTCAATGATAAGAACACCTGGATATGATGTGCATAATTGTAACTAACTCTTACAAATTCCACTCTTGTAACTATATCTATCTATCTATCTATCTATCTATCTATCTATCTATCTATCTATCTATCTATCTATCTATCTATCTCTCTCTCTCTCTCTCTCTGTATATATATATATATATATGGAATGTCGATGTTATCGATCAACAGCTATTACAAACTGAGATCTCATCAGGAAGAGTTAGAATCCGATTTTAACCTTAGATCATATTTGGAAAGAAAGAAATGGAGGAAAAGAAATTTGAAATTTAAATTTGGAAAGTCACGTGGTTGGGACCGTTAAGAATAAAAAACTAAAAAAAAAATTTTATATATATATATATATATATATATATATATATAGAGAGAGAGAGAGAGAGAGACAGACAGACAGACAGAATGGCAAATACCTGAAGGCATGATCGACGGACGACATCCAGTTTATATACTTAAACAAAATAGGTCGCGTTATTTGTTAAATTCTCCACTAACATAACATATTTATAATTGTTATTCGAGAAGGTTGATTTTCAAGCGTAGGTGAATTTTACGTTGCAAGAAAATATTTGAAGCGAGGTTCTATTAATGTACATATTGTGTTTATGGTTGCATGAAAATGCAAGTTACTCGTTGATTACACGCTGTGAGCATGTATACATACATACATACATACATACATATATAAATATATATATATATATATAGAGAATGGTAGTTTGCTTGAAGCATTGCTGGGTATAGTAGTAGTAAGTTTTTGAAAGGCTGTGGGCAATGCAATTCCGGGTAAGATGCAAGTTGAAAGGAAAGGAACAAAAACAATAAAAATAAATCGAATACGATATAAGACTTACTATTTATTTTTCCTTTTTTTTCCTTTTTTTTTTTTTTTTTTCTTACATAACAGCAAGAGTGTTTTAGCTGTCCGGGTGATTAAAAATCACTATTTGATATTTCGGGAAAAGACATCCCTTTTTCAAAAATAATTAGACCAGAAGAAGAATAATATTTTATTCTTCTCCGACTGTGTAGAGAATAATACAAAACAAAATGGCTGCCAGATATAGACCGCAGCAAAAAACAGTTTCACAGGGAATATAAATTAAGTTAAGTTTTATTTTAATATTATGTTAAATATATGATTGGTGTTTAGAATATTAGTGTAATGTTGGTTAGGTGTATGGTGTTCGATAAACTGTTATTTTTGATAATATATATTGTATCATTTTTTTTTATTTTTTATTTTTTTTTATATTTGAATATTTACTTTGTTTTATCTTCGTATTTTTATTTTGTTTATCTTTCTATCGTAATTTAAGAATTTTAATATAAATTAAAGTAATTAGTCTCATATTTTAAATATTCTAGATCTATCTACTTATCGATTTCGATTATCATCTATTAAAGAATAATTAATAACACTTCTTTAATAGATGATAATCGAAATCGATAAGTAGATAGATCTAGAATATTTAAAATATGAGACTAATTACTTTAATTTATATTAAAATTCTTAAATTACGATAGAAAGATAAACAAAATAAAAATACGAAGATAAAACAAAGTAAATATTCAAATATAAAAAAAAATAAAAAATAAAAAAAAATGATACAATATATATTATCAAAAATAACAGTTTATCGAACACCATACACCTAACCAACATTACACTAATATTCTAAACACCAATCATATATTTAACATAATATTAAAATAAAACTTAACTTAATTTATATTCCCTGTGAAACTGTTTTTTGCTGCGGTCTATATCTGGCAGCCATTTTGTTTTGTATTATTCTCTACACAGTCGGAGAAGAATAAAATATTATTCTTCTTCTGGTCTAATTATTTTTGAAAAAGGGATGTCTTTTCCCAAAATATCAAATAGTGATTTTTAATCACCCGGACAGCTAAAACACTCTTGCTGTTATGTAAGAAAAAAAAAAAAAAAAAGGAAAAAAAAGGAAAAATAAATAGTAAGTCTTATATCGTATTCGATTTATTTTTATTGTTTTTGTTCCTTTCCTTTCAACTTGCATCTTACCCGGAATTGCATTGCCCACAGCCTTTCAAAAACTTACTACTAATATATATATATATACATATATATATTCTAGAGATTAAAAATGGGAATAAAAAATTATAAACATGCAATATTTATTAGAACATCAAAAGTTCAGAGCAAGGAGCTTCATATCCTTAATCCATTGATTTTCAAAGATAAACTCTTCTCATCAGATGATAGGGAAAAGCCGAAGATGTAATTGTAAATATTATCGGCCACATTTAGTTTTGAAAATTTTACATAAAATAAAACAAAATAAAGGCCAAAAGGTAAAGAGTCTTATGTTGAGATGAGAGGGTAAAGTCATCCACCCTGACTTTACGCTCTCATCTCAACATAAGACTCTTTACCTTTTGGCCTTTATTTTGTTTTATTTTTTGTAATAATTTTCAAAGTTAAATGTTGCCGATTACATTGTCGGCTTTTCCCTATCCTCTGACGAGAAGAGTTTATCTTTGAAAATTCATGGATTTAGGAAATAGAAGTTCCTTGCTCTGAACTTTTGATGTTCTAACAAATATTGTATCTTAACAATTTTTTATTCTCATCTTTCATCTTTAGAATTGATTGCTCTATTCAATATATTGAGCTTTATATTATCACGATAGATTATTATTAAATGATAATTCTATTATCGTTAATTTAATTCAACATTTAAATATTATATATATATATATATATATATATATATGTATATATATATATATTTTATAATTCGGTTTATTGCAAAATTTATAACATGATTACAATTTAAAATTTTATAATAAAGCTCTGAAAAGCAGCACTTAACTGTGTTTATCCATATGTTCACGCGTTTCAAAAATCATTTTAGTATCACTATTACATGAGCGTAAGCTCAGAAAAACTTTTATGATTTTCCTCATCAGCATATAGTCTTTTCAATTACAATTAAAATAATTTCCGATGGATACATCCGCAATCAGATGAAGAACAATACGATGTACGGATAGAGAGACTAACTGAAAGACTTTTTTTCAATGATGAGGATCAGCAAGACACATTAAATTCACATTGAACTCATGAAATCAATCAACGTTATTTTCTTCTTGAACTGATAGCGAATGTATCCACTGAAAGTTATCGGAATTGAAATTGAAAAAGTCTATTATATATTTTTCAAGTTTTACTCTGATGTGATATTGATTATAAGCTGAAACGCTCGTACATATGGGTAAATATTGTTGTGTGTTGAATTACGGAGCTTGTTATGATTATTGCATGGTGGGGGTTTCCACGAATATGTTAGTGCCCGATATTGTTAATGTAGGAGGAAAGGCGAAAAATGAAAGAGGGTATTATTTGGTGAGGGAGGTTCATAAGGTAGATGCAAAAATGAACAGAGTAAAAGAATATAGGTGTGTTTGGGTGGGTCGTCTAGTTGGGTGGCAGTGAATTTAATTTTGACTCATAGAGATGCATATATACGCACAGAAATACACACATATTTATGAAGACGCATAAATTATATATATATATATATATATATATATATATATATATATATATATATATATATATATATATATATACTGACGCACACACACACACACACACATATATATATATAAAAGGAAGGATGAGAGTAATCCGACGTAATGGGAAATGAAAAAGGAAAAAAAAACAAGAGATATTTTTTTATATATTCATCAACGTTTCGTCTTTACATTAAAACTTCTTCAGGTTGATAATTTGAAGAAAAATGTCATGCAAGTACATCGAAATGTTGGTTGATATGATGGATTGATGAGGAAAAGAAGTAGCTGTGGCTACTATGAATGCTGGAGGAGAGTCCAGGCTGCGAGATGTCAGTAGTGGCGAAAAATGAAATGAATATGGAAAGCTTTGAGTGTGTACAATTAAGGCAGCAGTGAAAAGGGGAGGGTGAGAGTATTAGTGAAATTGCCTTAGGGTGGGAGAGAGGAAAGGGAGATGAGGTTTTTGCCGTGGTGAGGTGTGACATGGATATATATATATATATATATATATATATATATATATATATATAAACAATATTTTGCTACATTCCAAATACCAAGATTTTATTCATGTTACCAATCATTTTTTTTAAACAAAACACCTTGGTACAATTACAGATCTGTTTCGTTCAAAAGAAGAACAACCGATATTTGTATGTCAAACCTGGATCCTTATTCCATGGACTCATCAGAAAACCAGAAAGTTCTCAACGTACAATATCTATTGCGTCATCAGTTGCTCAAAACAAAATGTTTCAAATAAAACAAATTTTCCTCTGACGATAAGATTTTTATTCTTTGAAAAGGCATTGCTTAAGGAAGGAAAAATAAATTTCTTTTATTTTAAACATTCTTAACTCTCTCTTTCTCTCTTACTATTTCTCCCCCCCCTCTCTCTCTCTCTCTCTCATTATCTCTCTCCTTCACACATACTCATGCGAAGTCGGTCTGTTTTCTGTTTCTGTTCTTTCGAATAAACCTTTTATAGACTAAACAATCGGTGTCAGAGTGAGTTTTGTCAACAAACAGAAAGGACTTTTTTAATGGAAATCACTCCAGACAAGGCATGAAGCCACTTGATGTAAGGAATTAACAAGAACGAAAGATAATTATCGCAAACACAAGAGATGCCTATTGGCCTTAACATTGAAAAGACCAAGACCATAAGTAGGAGGAAAACAGTCAACAGGAAGAGAGTTCCACAAGCCTTCAGTTCTTGGAAAGAAGAAACTGGAATAGGAAGCTGTATTACAATGAAGTATCAAAAAGCGAATTCATGGAGACCACTAGACCAACGAGTCAAACGAGCCGGAATAAAGGAAGTAGGGAATTGATTTAACAATTCTGAAAGACACATGTCATAATAGTTTTTATAGAAAAGCCTGAGACTAGCAACATCATGTCTGTGTGTGAGAGAGAGAAAGAGAGAGGGAAAGAGAGATAGAGAGGGTGAGGAGAAAAGAAAGTATGGGGTCAATCAAATTACAGATACATTTCTGCACCCCTAAATGTGACAGAGCCCAAATATGACAAAATTACTTCATGTATGGTCCGATAATAGATTTGTAGAGATAGAGAATAGCTTCAAGTGTGAAAAGGTGTTTGAAGCGATACAGAGAAGCAGAAAGGGCAATGGATCTAATGTACAAACTTAAAGAAAGATTTGCTGAGAAAGAAAGACCAATAAGTTTCAGAGTCGATTTCTTTTCAAGAGATCACAACGACGATGGTGGCAACAACAACGACGAGATTGGCGACACGCGGTACGAAAGATTTATATACTCATCGGCGAGGCGTGATATAAAAATGTGACGTTTTTAAACAATCAGTGTCGGCATGTATTTATCAACAAACGAAAATCACCTGAGTTCACAAGGACAATGGTGGCGACAACGATGACGAGACGGAACAAGTATTCTTCTATTTATACTTGAAACCAGATTAACATGTTCATACCTTTTCAAATATAAAGATGGTTGTTTATTACATGGAGTAATATGCTTTAGTAATTTAGTATATATATTGTTTGCCGGATAAATAGAGGTTTGAGACCGGAGGTAAACGATGAACCCATATATGATATGAATCTGATTGTCTGATTGGTTAGTTAAATCATATGACAGAACAGCTTTGAAGTTTGATTTCAGTTGCTGAGTAGATTTTAACGGGGAAGGATATTCAGAGAAAGTTCGAATAGATAGGGGCATTTAAATCCGCTTCTTCATGTGGGGATTGTCAAGCTAAAGCATGTATTTGCTAATTTTAAATTGGTAAAATAACGGGCTACGAAGCTAATCCAACAATGTGACGTGTTGCATCGTATGACGCTATACAAACATACAATTGGAGTAATGTACACGAGTTGATCATCCAAACATGTATTTAAAAAAACGGACATATTTTTTTTTATAGTTTTACGATCTTTAGAAAATGGACAGAATTTAAATTTTACCATCCAAATAAGTGTCTAAATTGGCGGAAATCCTGATTGTAGAATCTCCCGAATGAATATCCGGTATTCTGAATTGTGTTAGCTTTATTTTCCCAATAATGCCCCGTTTCCTTTATAAACTCGAAACTTTAATAACGACTAGCTTATTCCTTGGCCTTTTGAATCGAGGATAATGTTAAGTAGGATTGCCCATAGAATGAGTGTGGTATTTTGGTGACTGAAATTAGTTTAGAGAATAGACCAAGCGGATGACAGTCGACCCCCACCCACCGTAAATCTAACTTGTGTCTTGTGCCACATCTTGTTAAATTATGAAGAACATTACTTCTGTGGAGTTATTGTAACCTTTTTGGCTCGGGGCAACGTGTAGTATTGTTTCGGATACTACGCTTCATTTTTTGTCTTCGATCAATGATGAAAAATCCTCCTCGACTGGGGTAATTTTAATATTTGTCCCAATCCAGAGTACCCATTTTGGGAAGATGGATTTTTCCCACATTAATAAAACAATCTTGTGTCTAACTCTACCCTTGTGGGGAGGCAATTAAATAGAAACTATCTTTAAGCAAATGCTGGGCTGTTCATATTAGTGGAGGATTCGTCATCGACACTCCGTCCCAGGCGTTATCTACTAATACTTTGGCAAGTTGTTAGTTAATTGCTAATCCTCTGAGGCGCCCCGACCGGGGAATCCGGACAGGGACTGTTCACGCATTTTTTTATAGGCCAGAATGCACTTTCTTTTGTGCGTTGGCTTTTCAATTTTCCGACCTTGTGTTACATCTCCCTAGTAAATGCAAGCTTTTGCTAGGAGCACAGTGTAGTATCTGTTCTCATATTACACTTCTTCTTTTCTATCCTCAGTCAGTTAACTCCTTTAGACAAAGGCAATTTTTATATAGAGTGCCCCTTGTTGGGGAACTGTTTTTTTTTACATTAAAATTCAGCATTGTGTCTAACTCTTCCTACGTAGGCAGGCAAGTAAATAGGGACAAGCTGAGATACTTGTTCTAGGGCGATCTCATATAGTTGAAACAAACAGACAAAAAATATTGTGACAAACAGGGTTCACATCTTAACACGAGGCCCAGAACTTAGAATCATATAAGCGTAAGAGAAATGATTCCATATTTAAAATTGTAAATAAATAAAATTATTAATTGTCTCAGTATAAACGTGGTAACCCATCTAGATGGTTACAACTTATGAACCTCTAAAAAAGTGATATAACAATCATAGAATCGGCAGATAATGATACGTCACAGAGACGTCTCTTGGGTTTTGGGTCTGGAAGAGAGCAGACGTGTTTCGGAGAACTTTTTCCCTCCCCCTACGGAAATCGATTAGAGAAATAACTTTTACTGAGAATTATGCTAACATGGTAAAATAAAATAAAGTAAAATAAACTGCCTCATGAAGGCCTAGAACAATAAATGTGTGCTGTTTTTGTTAATTAATACAACTATTACAACTGCTACCAAAGAAAACGAGAAAAGTAGAGCATTATGCTCACATCAGTACTATGGCGAAGAGACACAACCGCATGAGGTAATCTGATACTGCGCAACCGCTGCTACTAAAGACAGAGAGAGAGACAGACAGGCAGACAGACAAACAGACAGACAGACGGACAGACAGACAGACATAGATACAGACAGACTACTCTACAGTTACTATGACGACTACGACCAGGAAGAAGAGCAAAACTTCTACACCACACACGCCGTCCATAATTTATTTAGCAGATGTCTTCTTGGGTTTTTGCGCCTTGAAGAGAGCAAACGTGTTTCGGGGAACTTTTCCCCTCCCTCCTACAGAGATCGACTGGAGGAAGAACCAATAATGAGAATTATGCTAACATGGTCAAATAAAAAAAATAAAACTACATCATGAAGACCCAAAGCAATAACTGTATTTATATTACAACTGCAACCAAAGAAAACAAGAAAAACAGACAACTATAAACGCATCAATGGCGAAGGGAGACACTGGCCATCATTTATTTCCGAAGTGAAGATTCGTCCAGTTTTCTGGCAATGCTACACCATATAAATTTACTTTTTTGTTTTCAGTTGATTTAATTTAAAAATAAATAGTCACTAAATTGAACCTCACTTTTTTCTTTATATATTTACATTGCAGCATTATTCTAATCTTCATTTTTATATATATTAAGTAAAGTAGTTTGTCCCCCCTATTTCGTTGACATGTATAACTTTGTAAAGAAAACGTGCGTGTAAAAGTTGCTCACGTTTTATTTTTTTGTCTAATGCCTAAATTTATATGATGTGGGATAAGTAACGTGGTTTAACTCTTTTTAAAAACCCTAACACTAACCCTAACACAAAACCTAACCCTAACCCTAACACTAACCCTCACACGAACCCTAACACTAACCTTAACCCTAACCCTAACCCTAACCCTAACCCTAACCCTAACCCTAACCATAACACTAACACTAACCCTAACCCTAACACTAACACTAACCCTAACCCTAACACTAACCCTAACCCTAACCCTAACCCTAACACTAACCCTAACACTAACCCTAACCCTAACACTAACTCTAACCTTAACCCTAACCCTAACACTAACCCTAACCGTAACACTAACCCTAACACTAACCCTAATCCTAACACTAACCCTAACCCTAACCCTAACACTAACCCTAACCCTAACCCTAACACTTACACTAACCCTAACACTAACCCTAACCCTAATCTTTACCCTAACCCTAACCCTAACCCTAACCCTAACCCTAACACTAACCCTAACCCTAACATTAACCCTAACCCTAACCCTAACCCTAACACTAACCCTAACCCTAACATTATACCCTAACACTAACCCTAACCCTAACCCTAACCCTAACACTAACCCTAACACTAACCCTAACACTAACCCTAACCCTAACCCTAACATTAACCCTAACCCTAACCCTAACCCTAACACTAACACTAACCCTAACACTAACCCTAACACTAACCCTAACACTAACCCTAACCCTTACAGTTGATTGAGAAAGTAATATGAGTACAGTAGTTAAAAGAAATATTTAATAAAAAATGTTTACTGCAGTGTGACCGCTTCCTTTCTTATTGGGCTATTATTATTAAAACAAAACAGTGTCGGCATGCGTTTATCAACAAACAAAAAGCACCTGAGTTCACAAGGACGAAGGTGGCGAAAACGATAACGACAACGTCAACAACGACGAGACGGAATAATTTTACCCGTCTCGGAACAGGTATTCTTCTATTTATACCTGAAGCCAGATTAACTTGTTCATACCTTTCTTAATACAGAGATAGTTATTTAGTACATAGAGTAATATGATTTCATTATTTAGTATATATATATGGCTTTTCGGGTAAATAGAGATTTGGCACCGGGGGTAAACGGTGAACCCATATATGATATGAATCTGATTGGCGGATTATTATTATTTTTATTTGTTTGTTATGCCTTTTTGTGCATATCCCCTTATTCTATCTTCTCAATTAAACTGTTTAAAAAATTAAACTCTTAGTACAGCATAGATATCAAGATCAAATTATGTTAAATATTTCATTTGATAACTCCCAAAAGTGCCCTCTCAATTTCTCCCTCCTATGGCTTTCTCTGAATTCATCCAACCTCATCTTAAACTGATCCACGTTATTTCTGTTCTTAATCCGATCTGGCAACTTATTCCAAAAACATATTACTCTGTGAGCAAAAAAACTTAACTGGTAAACAGATCTAGTTTTTGAAAACTGTCTTGACAATAACCTTCCAGATCTAGGAGAAATACTAAAAAAATGCCCATCAAAGTTAGAAATGCCATTAATTACCTTGAAAGTCTCAACTATATCACCTCTCATTCTTCTCTTCAGCAAAGTAGTCAATCCCAATTCATCCAATCTCTCCCTGTAACTGCACTCCTTTACTTTACTTATTAGTTTTGTCACCCTTCTTTGTACGCCTTCCAGTTTCAATATTACATTCCAATTTCCATGTCTAGTCGCTAGAGCCCAGGCCTGGGTGCAATATTCTATATGAGGTCTTATTAGAGCTTTATATATCCTTAACACAACAGTTGTCTCCCTCGAAATAATATTCCTAACCATCCACCCGATCATTCTGTTTGCCCTCGATACAATGGTCAACATATGATTATTTGCTCTTAATGTATTATCACACTCCACTCCTAAATCGCACTCTTCACTAATTCTTTGATTTCTCCGTTGTTTAGCACATATTCAACTCCCACATTCCTGGATCCTACATGTAGTACTTTACATTGAAGGACTAACTTTTTTGGATGATGGTTGTAGCATTTCTTTCAGGACTGGTTTGTCTTGAAGTATTTGTACTTCCCTCTCTTAATTATTATGATTAGTTTCTTACATGAAGTGGCTTCATGCTTTGTCCGGTGCGAAATTCATAAAAAATCAGTTACGAATAAAAGAACATTATTTACGTCGCACCCTGTATATAAAGTCAATCAATCCCCTGTTTCGTTGACCGATATAAATCCGCAAAGAAAAGCTGCGTGTAGAAGGTAGTTTCGTCTAAATTTTAGTCCGGTTATTGATGAGTTTATTCGCGAATGTTTTGTTCAAGCTCAGCGATTAAAAATATCAGCCATTTTCTCTTTGATTACTAACTTCAATGTCGGAGTAGGAGTAAAATCCCATTCTCACAGTGATATGTACTCTTTCTTCGCTCCAGGTCACCGTAAAAGAAAAAAGGGTATAAACCTCATAATGATAACTTTTTCGTTTTACACCGTGCGCTGCATTCTTACACTGTACGCTGGATAGGGTTTTATCAATTTCTACGCTGACTAACGATTATGTGTTCTGACATTCTTTTGACATAATTGCGCTCTTCTAAGCTGAATATCAGTGTTAACACAGAAACTATAGTAAAGACTCAACAATTATTAAAGATCGAAAAAATGGTTTACTAAATAAAAGAGACACGGTGAACCGAGTAGTTTAGCAATCGCTAGTTTTAGCTAGCAAGTCACGTGGATTTACTCGCATCTACAGCAATGCGTGATGTAACATCAAGTCAAGTTTTAAAGTGGAAAGTCCAGGGGTTATAATCAAGTAGCGAAGAAGTGACATTGGCAAACTCCTATCATTTTTCTCTTACGAATGTGGTTTAGAAATATAAAATGGTGTCTGAGGTGAGCAGTATCGTCCACGTGTGGGCGATTTGTGTACCGGATCTCATACACATAAATAAATTGGTTTGATTCAGTTTAGTTTGGTGTGTCTGTTTTACAACAACCTAACAATTTATGTATTATTTGATGCTGAAATAAAAAAAAAAACGAAACAAGAGATAACAAGTGTCTTCATGATTACATTTATTTAATATGCATAGCAAACCGAGCCATAGTTTCATCATTTTAAACTGACTGTTCGGTCTAACTTTGTAAAGAAAAGCTGCGTGTAGACGTGTGTTTCGTCTGAATTTTAGTCCGGTTATTGATGAGTGCTTTCGGAAATGTTTAGTTCCAGTTCAGCGATTTAAAAATATCAGCTATTCTCTCTTTGACTAATTACTTGCTTCAGCATTGGATAGGAGTAAGTACCCCCTCCCCACACACATACGCCAGCTTTCCCCGCCACAGAACAAAATACGGTATAAATCTAATTAGAGTCGCTGTTTCGTTTTACACCGTGCGCTATATAGTGTTCGATTAATTTCTATGCCGACAGATGACGAAATTTCGTTTCTTGCTTACAAAATATCCAACAAAAGAATCTTCTTCAGGATGGGATTTATATAATATACATAGCAAACCGGACCTTACGTTTCGTTATTTTAAACTGATTATTATTATTATTACATAATACCTACTACTTTTTAGTCATACTGATAACGCATGATAATGGATAATTCCTGTTTTGGCGTTCAACAGTGCAGACACGAACGTTGCATCACGAAGAAACACGCAAGTTCGAGAAACTAAGTCATTCGTAGCCGTATAGAGAGACACTGCCAAAAGAAACATTTCTGTCATCATAGCAACAGCCGGCAATGCTTCGGCAAACGACAACAAAAGTTTAATCGACTCAATAAAACGTTATTAGGCACGCATGTCAGTTTTCATATAAATAATACACATTTCATTTACATTGATAAGAACCTTCGTGTGGTCATCATGACTGCCATGAATATCTATTAAATAAACTTAAAAAAGAAAAGAAAACAGAAACCACCACTTTATCAAAGCCGAGGCCACCCGTGGACAAGTGTCAATGTGATTTCTATTTATCTCCCCTCCAGGAGATTAGACACAAGTGTCATGTGGGTTTGATGGAAGCGTTTTCAGTGGAATGACTTGGATTTGAACCTGGCCCACCCAGGTTTTCAGTCCGCGTCGATACCAACTAAGCCACTGTGCCATCCCCAATTAACTAAACTTATCCGAAGTACCCCACGGTATCAGACGTACCCCACGATTCATTTCGATATATTTATAATTCTTCCCCCAAATCAATTCAGTTTTACAAAAGTCGTGTTTTTGTCTTTGTTTATTGATCGGGCTTTCGAGTAAAAGCTTCTAAACATGAATGAAATCCGACCAAATACGAAAAAAGCACACAATACGTTAGAGATCAAGTGACAGCAAGTCTATTATGTCGATAGTCAGCCAGTTTAGCTTGCTATGTACTACTTTCAATATTCGATCATTTGAAATCATTTATTTTGTACTTACGATAAAGTGACAGCAAGTCTCCTCATACTTACAATTAGTTCGTTTAAATGTTAAAATTCAAAACCAATGCAAACTGTGGTGACTAATAAATAAATATTAAGATTTTTCGGTACTATGAACCAGACAAAACCGTTTACGTAAACATCAGGAAGATGCCTATGCGCTGAATCCATCATAAGGTTCGAGAAGCAGGAGACAACTGTACCTGTACTAAGAAATTAAAGAAAAAAATAACAACATCACATATGAAACCAGTGGTAACATTTTAAAATGCTTAACGTAATGCGATTACGTTCTGTGTTTCCATCCAGCGTTGCTGAATTTAAAATCGCCAACAACATCCTGGAACATCGCGCGTTTCTCCACCGTCTTTTCAAAATTCTTTAATTAATAAATGTTCCATAGGTCTCACGAACGTTTTCGATTCTTCGTCGAATCATCATCTGGTGTCAAAAGCAAATGAACAAAAAAGCCGGAGAAAGAAGAGAATTTTAAAAAGACAGCGGGATAATTAAATAGACGTATTCTGTTATTTATAACAATATTTGCATAAATGAGAAAATGCTACCAATATATATATATATATATATATATATATATATATATATATAATAATAATAATAATAATTATAATAATCCAGGTAAAACATCCACAGGGTAGTAATCCAAAGAATTTCAACCGGATTTATAAAAAGTGCTCAATATCAAATAGATTTTTATATATGCATCTCTCCCCCCCCCTCTCTCTCTCTCTCTCTCTCTCTCTATATATATATATATATATATATATATATATATGTATATATATATATATATATATATATATATGTATATATATATATATATATATATATATATGATTATTTTTATTTACACAAACATGTACAAAATCTGCGACACTGGCATGTCGATGTTATCAATCTACAGCTATTATAAACTGATATCTCATCAGGCAGAGTTAGAATCCGATCTTAACCGTAGATCATATTTGGAAAGCTTAAAAGATCTCAGTTTATAATAGCTGTTGATCAATAACATCGATATGCCAGTGTCCAG
>OY744547.1:55874881-55894881 GCA_963556195.1 Sepiola atlantica
TAGCGAGCTGCTGAACATTTATATATAATATGTTCCAACTTAATACATTTGTACATAATAAAAAATTATAAGGAAATAAAATAGAGTTTTATTTCGTATGCTTGTAACCAAAACTATGTCACATTTTAAAATATATTCCACGTGCTCACATCTTTATTTTCTGAATATTAAGAAGTATTTTCCCGAACTAACCAGGTTTTGGATCCACTCGAGTGAAATAAAAGAAACAGCTAATCGACACTTCATTCATTTCTCCCTTCTCTTCTCGTTTAACCTTACTTCTTTCTTTTCTTTTCTTTCCTTAGATTTACTTTCCCTTCGTAAAGCAACGTTCGCAAAGTGAGAAGAAGAGATACATATAACAATTGTCTACAACTTTCTGTCTGTTTGTCTACATTGGTGTGTGAGTGAGTGTGTGTGTGTGTTCGTGCATATGTCATATTTAGTCTCATAAATACAACCAGGTAAACTAGCATTCATGTTGAACGTCGATGTTGCTATGACGTCACTCCATTAGACAAGACTAACAATGAAAGACACACTTGAATGCATATATAAATTATGATCGTTTTTTATATAAAGAAATTCCGCGAATGTTTGTCAAATGTCAAGTTTGTTCGTTTCTTCAACTGAATCAACTGGACAAAAAAACAAACAACACCCTCACCTACTGTAGCGAGAAAAGCACGTCGGTTTAGCGGCAAAACTCGGGAGTCTCTGGCCTAGGTCGCAGTCAGAGTGTTACATAACAGTGGCCATGTTTGAGTTGAAAGGTTTAAAGGTCAAAGGTCAAAGATGATGATTTCATCTGCGGAAATATCAGATAGAAGAGTGGCAAAATCAATAACATTTTCAAAAAGTTCTTTAGATATGGATGGTTAATAATTTATAATGTCAAACTGGATGAACGAGCAGTTGGTTTTGTTATTATTATTACTATTACTACCACTATTTGTATTATTTTTATTATTATTTTTTATTCTTTTTTATTATCATTATAACTATTGTTATGATTATTGTGGTTACCATTGTGATCATTATTATTAATATGGCTATTATTATTATTATTATTACAATTTTTAATATGGTCAGTATTATTGCAACTACTAATTCTACTATTATTAATAAATTATTCATATTACCATATTTACAACCATTATGATTAATACTACTGCTACTTACTTCTATATTATTAATTTGATTATTTACTATTACCTTCTAATATTTCCTGATTATTTTATTTTTACCTTACTATTACTTTTTTTTAATTAATTATTATTGATTATTATTGATTGCTATTATTGTTGTTGTTATTATTATTATTATTATTATTATTATTATTATTATTATTATTAACAATGACGGCATTTAGTACTTTTAAATTGTTACCGATATTATTATTATTATTATTATTATTATTATTATTTTATATTATTATTATTATTATTATTATTATTATTATTATTATTATTATTATTATTATTATCATCATCATCATCATCATCATCATCATCATCATCATCATCATCATCATCATCATCATCATCATCATTATTATTATTATTATTATTATTATTATTATTATTATTATTATTATTATTATTATTATTATTATTATTATTATTATTATTATTACCACTAATTATGTAAACTTAATTAACCTGCTAGTAAATTTGTTAGATTTATTAATTAATTAATGATAATTTGATAAACTTTAAAGGAAAATAAAACAGTGTAAATATAGAATTAGTGACACAATAGATTAACAACCCATGCCCCCCCATCTCACACACACGCCTGCACGCTCTTACACATATACTAATTACAACTGATTTGAGAACACACACACACGTCTGAACAGCCATACACATATAGCCTGCTACGAATTACAACTGATTTGAGAATATGTGGTTCGCCAAAGTTGAAGAAACTGTTCAACAATTTTTTGATACATTATTTTGCATGTATGTTCCCTTTCCACTTTCTGTCTGAATCAACAGACGATTTCATTTTTCTATCTATCTACCTATCTATCTTTCTATTTACATATCTATCTATCTATCTATCTATCTTTATTCTACCCTTTTTATTATATCTCTCTCTTTTTACTTTATTTTATTATATTTTATATTTTATGTTTTATATTTTATATTTTATATTTTTTATATTTTATATTTTGATTTTAACTTTTTGATTATTAACGGTCCCAAACCACGTGACTTCGTAAATTTTGTAAATTTAAATTTTTTTTCTTCTTCTTTTTCTTTTTTCTCCATTTCATTCTTTCCAAAATATGATCTACGGTTAAGATCGGATTCTAACTCTGCCTGATGAGATCTCAGTTTATAATAACTGTTGATCGATAACATCGACATGCCAGTGTCGCAGATTTTTTACATGTCTGTGTAAATAAAAATAATCATATATACTAGCTCTATTTGATATTGAACACTTTTTATAAACCCGGTTAAAATTCTTTGGATTACTACCCTGTGGATGTTTTACCTGGATTATATATATATATATATATATATATATATATATATATATATATATATACATATATATATAGGTCTAATATTCTAAAAGTTATCTTTTAGTTATAAACCTTCATATATATATATATATATATATATATATATATATATATATATATATATATATATATATTTATATATGTATATTAATCATTTAATAAATGTTCCGAATTTGTTTTAAAAACATCTTTATTCATATATATATATATATATATATATATATATATATATATATATATCCAAATCAAAAGTAATTTATTAAACATAAGTATGTGTATGCAAATTCATTACTGCTTCTGCTGTGTCAGCTCTTTCTGTCGGGCGTGTTCAAAGCATTTCGATGTCTATTTTTGGAAACAAGTTCAAAAAGGTTAATTCTAAATCTCTGCTACAAAAAAGACTCGAGGCATCTTTGGTGGGGGGGGGGTTGCATGTATTTACTTTGATGCGATCACATTTTCGCTTCGTAGACATTTTATCTGCAGCATTTTTTATTTTTGCAACACAGTTAAGATTTCGCCCGTCTTGGAAAACTTCCATTCCCAATCTCTGGAAACACCCAAACAAAATTGTCCAACGGTACCATAGTCTTATTTTGGTGACGTTTTTATATTGCTAACGAAAGAAGACGCTTAAAAGCCGACATTTTACTATTGCTGCTGTTTTTTCTATTGACTTGCCTCCCCACGAGGGCAGAGTTACACATAAGGTTGTTTTTAAATGTGGGAAATATACAACTCTCCCAAAAAGGGCGCTATAGATTGAAACAAAAATAAAAGTGCTTCCAGATTAGGACCAAAGCTAAAATCAACTTGGCATCATTAGGGTTAAGGTCAGTTAAGGTTAGCGTGATGGTTAAGGTTAAGGTTAGCGTTAGTGTTAGGGGTAGAGTCATGTTCATGGTCATGGTCATGGTCATGTCCATGGTCATCGTCATGGTCAGTGTCAGTGTCAGTGTCAGGGTCAGGGTTAACTTTAGATTAGGGTTAGGGTTAGGGTCAGGGTCAGAGTCAGGGTCGGAGTCATGGTCATGGTCATGGTCAGGGTCATGGTCATGGTCATGGTCATGGTCATGGTCATGGTCATGGTAAGGGTCAAGGTCAGGGTCAGGGTCAGGGTCAGTGTCAGTGTCAAGGTTAGCTTTAGAGTTAGGGTTAGCGTCAGGGTTAGTGTTACGGTTAGCATTAGGGTTAGGGTTAGAGTTAGAGTCAGAGTCAGATTCAGAGTCATAGTCATGGTCATGGTCATGGTCATTGTCATGGTCAGAGCTAGCGTCAGGGTCAGGGTCAGGGTCAGGGTCAGGGTCAAAGTTAGGGTCAGGGTCAGGGTTGACTTAAGTCTTAATCTGGAGAACTGTCAAGATAAAGACTGCCTCAATCTAGAAAGATTTATTTTGACTGACCGACAATGAAAACGTTGAAGTGAAGTATCATCCGAACAAATACTACCGTTTTATCTTAGCCAAAAGGCCAAGGAACTGCTGTTGTTAAACGAGTCGCACTTCGGCAAAAAGCTCGCGAAGATCATGCCTCAGGATTGTCCGGTCTGTTTGAAGCCCCATTTCGCTGATCGCCGCTATTCGTTAATCTACAAGATTGCCGGTTTTTACCCCCGACTCCGAGAACAGAAATGATCAGTAGTTGCATACGAAGTCGCTGAAGGTTTGACCCAGAAAACACACGGAAATGGCACAGAACAACGGTGTCCCTATCACTCCATTGAATTGAGCTTCTGTGCCTGACACGTCTTTGCGTGCCACACGCAATAGCCGAGACGACCAGAGTACGACGGGTCCTGATGCCGATCCCTCTTGGATTTTCACCAGAACCCTGTTAGCCGGGTAGCTCTGACACTACAATGTTATCACTCATCTTATTACGGTGAAGAAGGGTTGGACGTTAATAGGGGAGCTGTTGCTGCTGAAGAGGGGAGCTGCTGAAGAGGGGAGCTGCTGTCGTTTTTTTAAGCATCATAATAACACCTGGATCAGACAGCAAACTAGTGTAAATTACATCATCATTACCAGACAAACGGTAAAACATAGATGGGCAGCCCCCCCCCCCTCCTTTCGAGATATACAGATAACAGTTTGGTATATAGAGCGACAGAATGGACCCCGGATCATTTCATGAATCTATTGCTGCCATTGATTCCCTTGATATATTTCTAGTCAGAATTCTTTCTTGAAAGACATCGGGTACTTACGGAAGGGACCACGTGAAGGTTGGCAACATCCTAAGTGAATGTGTTTCTGTGGAACAGACTGGATTCGAACTTGGAACATCCAGGTCTTCAGTCCGTATCGTTAGCCACGTAACCACTTCCTCATCCCGATGTTTTTCTAGTTAAAAATCCTTCTGGAAAGAAATCGGGTACTTACGAGAGGGACCACGTGAAGGTTGCCAACATCCTAAGTGAAAGTGTTTCTGTGGAACGAACTGGATTCGAACTTGGCACACCCAGGTCGTCAGCCCGTGTCGTTAACCACTTAACTACAGTAGCTCCCCCCCCCAGAGGCAATAGAAAGACTTAGAAAAAGGCCAAAAACCCGATGGAGAGACGACCTCGACAGCCAACTGAGTCCTACGTGGCCACGCTTAGTCAGGAAAAACCCAAGATGAAAGCAAGGGGTTCCTCATCCAGAAGTGATCACAAACCCTAATGATGATAGTGATGATGATCATCCTAGTATAATTCAAAGATACATTTTCTTGCCAAAGACAACGATCAGATTATTACCGATCCATCCAAACTAGTGTAAATTACATTATATTCGCATCAATGCTTTCCGCAAGCTGACATTCACATCGATAAAATAAATAATAAAAATACTAAAAATGTTGTCTCTGATGTATTGAATCTTAAAGGATAAATAAATAATAATTATTTTTAAAAAATTATTCTTTAGTCAATTACTTACGATCCACCGTTAAATGACTTTAGTAATGAATAAAATAATTACCATAAAGAAGTAAAATAGGTAGTTTTCCTAATGTAAATAGTTTTTATAATAATAATTCGCTTATTCGACCCTCGTCTGATTCACCCAGTCGTTCTTTGTTCTCTCTGACAGCTATCTGTATCAAGGCTTAAGAAGAGACAACAACACTTTTTGTTTGGTTCACAGGTTTATTCGTACTTCACGTAAAGAGGAAATAGTGAACCGTGTCTGTTTAAAGTACCCTAAATTTCACTCCCGAAGAGGTTGAGGAAGGGCGTGTCCTTCGACCGTTGAGACACGCCCGCTCGGGGAAAAATCCATCTGAGAGCGAGCAATAAACGAAAGTCACCTCATTGCTCTTTCTAGCATGACGTCACTTCCGACACTTCCTTCGACTCGGTTGCCCAGCGTTACAATAATAATAATAATAATAATAATAATAATAATAATAATAATAATAATGATAATAATAATAATAATAATAATAATAATAATGATAATGATAATAATAATAATAATATTAATAATGATGATAATGATAATAATAATAATAATAATAATAATAATAATGATAATAATAATAATAATGATGATGATAATGATAATGATGGTACTAATAATAATAATAAAAATAAAAATAATGATAATAATAATAATAATAATAATAATAATAATAATAATAATAATAAAATTAAAATAATGATAATAATAATAATAAAAATAATGATGATAATGATAATAATAATATCAATAATAATTACCAAGTGAACCCGAGGGAACTAAAACTGAAAAAATTATATAAACTGCCCCCCACCCCCGCACCAAATGATCTCTCTGTTGTCAGTTGCAGGAAAGGTTTTAGCTAGACTTATTCTTAACAGAATAATTCAACATCTTGCCGTGGAGATTTACCCGGAATCGCAATGTTGCTTTCGAGCTGGCCGTGGTATTATTGACATGATCTTCTCCCTACGCACGGTTGCCGAGAAAGTGAGAGAGAAAAAAAAATCAGGAATTGTACCTGGTGTTCGTGGACTTAACCGAGGCTTTCGACACCGTCAACAGAGAAGCATTGTTGACGGTTTTCTAGAAACTCGGTATTCCTGACAACATACTCAGTGTCATCGTGTCTTTTCACCAGGGTGTGAGGGGTGTTGTGGTGCCTGACGGGGAGGTTTCTGAGCTGTTTGATGTTTCCAAAGGTAAACAGCAGGGTTGTGTCATGGCTCCGGTTCTATTTGCATTATTTTTCTCGGTGATGCTCTGATATACTTATGCTTATGCGACTTGTGATGTTCAGTTCAAATTTCGCACATCAGCGTTTCAGAATGAGAACTCGTGTGCGCTCGAGTGTCATACGTGATCTCCTGTTCGCAGACGATGTTGCTCTGGTAGCAACATCTCTTGGGGAGCCTCAGGAAATTGTGGATCGCTTCTCAGATGCTTGTAGGACTTTTGGACACCATTAGCATAAGAAAGATTGTATAAGGAAAATTTGCATAAGTGATTATTCTTCCCTCTATTTATTATTCTCTGTTATTATTAAGATTAAGATTAAGCCTCCCCCTCTTTACTCAGACAAATACATTTGTTTACGTGATTATTGAAGCGAACCGGACAGACATACATTCACTTTTACTATAGAGACATTTTTTAAATAGATTAGGAACACATCAATAGATATATCGATAATAAAAGTTAGACACAAAGTCAAGTTTTAATATGGAGAAAATCAAGCTTTCCCAAAATGTGGGCCTGAGCTTATACCTGTAATAGTAATGAAATGCTCTGCTGAACTGGCCTCTGTCCTCTGCAAACTCTACAATAAATGCCTAGCTGAATCTTGCTTCCCCGATAGCTGGAAAATTGCCTCTGTGGTACCAGTCTACAAGCATTCTGGGAATAGAACCGATCCTCAGAACTACCGCCCAATCAGTCTACTGCCGATCTTTGCTAAAATCTTTGAATCCTTAATCAATCTAGCGATAGTACGGCACCTAGTTAATGCTAAACATCTTTCTGACCGCCAGTATGGATTTAGACAAGCACGATCTACTGCAGACATCCTAACAGTCATCTCTGAACGCATGTATCATACACTTGACAAGGCAGGTGAAGCTAGGGCAGTAGCGCTTGATATATCAAAGGTCTTTGACAAGGTATGGCATAAAGGGCTTCTCCTGAAAATACGCTCATACGGTATTACTGGGCAATTACTTCATATAATTAGATCCTTTCTAACCAAAAAGAAAAATTCAGGTTGTCCTCGATGGCTGTTCATCTAAGCAACATGACATAAATGCTGGTGTACCCCAAGGATCTATCCTTGGACCTTTATTGTTCCTGATGTGTATAAACGATCTTACTGATGACATCGAGTCTGAGATTGGTTTATTTGCTGACGACACCCCGCTTTACTCTCGCCATGTTGGCAAAACAGACGCGATCATATCCGAGGCAATGGTTGAATCCTTAGAAAATGACCTCAAGGCTGTAGTAAATTGGGGTCATAAATGGTTGGTAACTTTTAATGCCGCAAAGACAAAGCTCCTTTCCTCCAATATTACGTTGAACCCTAACCCTAACCCTAACCATAACTCTCCAGTTTTACGTTTAACCCTAACCCTGACCCTAACAATAACCCTAACCCTAACTCTCCAGTTTTACGTTTAACCATAACCCTTACCCTA
This sequence comes from Sepiola atlantica, assembly GCA_963556195.1. Taxonomy (NCBI): domain Eukaryota; kingdom Metazoa; phylum Mollusca; class Cephalopoda; order Sepiida; family Sepiolidae; genus Sepiola; species Sepiola atlantica. Next base: position 55,883,050 of record OY744547.1, read on the forward strand.
ACCCTAACCCTAACCCTAACTCTCCAGTTTTACGTTTAACCATAACCCTTACCCTAACCATAACCCTAACCCTAACTCTCCAGTTTTTCGTTTAACCCTAACCCTTACCCTAACCCTAACCCTAACCCTAACCCTAACCATAACTCTAACTCTAACCCTAATTCTCCAGTTTTACGTTTAACCATAACCCTGACCCTAACCATAACCCTAACCCTAACCATAAACCTAACCCTAACTCTCCAGTTTTATGTTTAACTTTGTATTTAAAAAGCTTAACAAGTGTCTTTATAATAATTTCGATTAGGTGATATATTTATTAGATTTTCTAACTTAATATTAAACGAGCATTAACTATATCTACATTTATAAAGTTATAGTGTCGGATTTTTAAAGTCAGACCCAAATAACATGTCAGCTGATAAATCAAACTTTGCTTCTTATTAGCCAATTTATATATGATATTGCTGTACCATGTTATTGACAATATAATAACATGCTTTGCTAGAACGAGTAGTACATAATTTTAACCCAGCGTTATTTTAATGGGTTTTATAACTTAGTATTAAATAAAATAAAAAAAGTTCTTGTCATAATTTAGATAAGCATTTGTTTTATTATAGTACAGAATGACCCCCTCCCAAAATGTTTGTCACCCATGGAATCGTTAATAAAATTCACTATCCTTTCTGCAATCTAACCATATTTTGTACATATAAACTTTAGCCTATGCCTAACTTGCCCCCCCCCCAATGTTCAGTCATTAATGGCGAACAGTTTATATTTTATTGCCGCTCAATGATAAGCACACGTTAGATAAGTTCTACTCAGATCATCGAAGTTAAGCGACGTAGTGCATGTCCCATACCAGATGGGTGACCATTTGGTAACGCTAGGCGCTGTGTACCATCTTCCCATGACCGGGATATACAAGCGGTTGGGGACCGCTTGTGAATTTGATATTTCTTTGTAAACTTCATCTTTCGGAGGAAGCCGCCATAGCCCAACCAGGGCTAATCCCTTATTAGGTACTAGAGGTCCGTAATGATGGTTGGTAACTTTTAATGTCGCAAAGAGAAAGCTCCATTCCTTCAATAACTACAAGAAACCTCTCCAACCACCGATTGTCATGGCAAATAACACCCTACCTGAGAGTTCATCATTCAAACTAATCGGCCTAACTTTCACAGGTAACATGAATTGGAACAAATACATTGAATACATTGCCAAGGATGCCGCAAAGAAGGTTGGCTCCCTCTACCGTGCTAGTAAACTCCTCACACCTGACATTATCCTATATCTCTACAAAGCCACCATCCGCCCATGCATGGAGTATTGTTGCCACATCTGGGCTGGTGCATAATCTACTACTCTCTCACTCCTTGACAAGGTCCAAAAAAGAGTCGCCAACCCAATAGGTCCCTCACTGTCAACCAAGCTCCAGTCCCTGTCTCATCGCCGCAATGTAGCTTCCTTGTGCTTGTTTTACAAATACTTCAATGGATTATGCTCACATGAATTGGCTACTCTTGTTCCCTATCGACGTAAATTCACTAGACCAACTCGACAATCAACTAAATCCCATCCATTCACTGTGGAGGTCCTCAGATGCTGGAGAGCTTTCTACTCAAATAGCTTCTTTTCTTCATGCTGCTGGCCCCTGGAACTCCCTCCCTGTCCCCTGTTTCTCCGACAGTACTGACATGCAGAAATTTAAAATTAATGTAAACAGACATCTCGCTGCGCAGACCCCAATTTAGTTTGACCCCCCCCCCCCGCCAACCTTATCCCTTTTTCTTTCTTCTCAGTAACCCCTTACGTCTACAGTGGCGGCCTGCCTTGTTTGGAGTGAAGTACGTTAAAAAATAACAACAAAAAAACTGAATACGACGTGCAAAAATAACCCTGACATACCCCTCTCTTGGCACTGTCCTGATTATGAATGTTATGGTCTCCTTCAGTTGAGGAATAATCTGGAAATTGTTTTGAAAGACATTATATTTGAGATATCCCCACAGATAAACATCCGAGAAGTTAAAGTCGTATGAGTATAAAGACAATTCACGCAGAAACCTACTACTGATGAGACGATCATCAAAATGTCCCCGCATATTATTAAACGCGACAAAGGAAAAGATGTTAGAGATTTTTGACTGAAACTTGGTGGACAAGTTAAGCATAGAGTGAAGTTTATTTCTCCCAAATATTGTAGGATTGTAGAAAATAGTTTTAATTTTATCAACGATTCCATTGTTTCATTCTTATGATCACCTTTTATATATAGTCTTGGGGATATATTGATTGACATTATCTTTGAGATAATGTCACAGATAAGGTCCGGTGAGTGTAAAGCCTTTTCAAGATTAAACCTCTTATTGATGAGACAATCGCCAAAACGTCCTTGCATATTATATGAACGGCGTTAAAAAAAAGCGAAACAAGACTGTTGGGCATTTATGACTAAAACTTGGTGGACAAGACAGGCATAGATTGAAGTTTATTTGTACTAAATATGATTGGAGTGCAGGAAGGACTGTGAATTTTATGAACGGTGCTATTGGTGGCATTTGGTTAGTGAGACATTAAAATTCATAATACCTGTCTTGGATATAATTTAGATCAAACTTTTTTTTTTTAATTTGGGTTGGTTATTGGCAAGACCGGTTCTTAAAATTATGCAATCTTTCATCTGAATAATTCCGAAAATGTCCGTGTATTTTGCATTTTCTTCAACGATCAGCTTTTCCAGTTCGGTAAGCACTTATTTGGCAGTGTAAAATGGAGACACCCACTGTGCAAGAGCTTTAGGCGCCATCTTGTTTTGCGAATAGCATTCGGTATTATCCAACCACTTAAATCTACCTTCGTCTTAGGCGGTGTGGACAGCTAGAGACTGATGTATTTTTTGTGATTTGAAATACATCAGTGGCCGGGCCGTCATCGCGCCACGCCCGCTCTTCAAATTCTTAGCGTATTTCTATTCGTTTGTGTGTTTTATCTTTGCTTTTTTTTAAATTTCAGAGGCGTCTTTGTATATCAATAGGCAGCTCTGTCCGTTGTCGATCGGTCTGTCACACTTCAGTTTGAAATATATTTCAAATCAATAAACACTAAAATTTATTAGACGCCCAAGCATTTCTATAACATTTTCTGCCCGTCAGTTTTGTCTGTCACGTTTAAGTTTTAAATGACATTTGTTTTAGTGTCGTCTGCTCATGTTTGAAAACTCATTTTCGTCCGTCTGTCACGCTTAAGTTTTAAATAACAATTCTTTTAGTGTCGTCTGCTCATGTTTGAAAACGCATTTTCGTCCATCTGTCACGCTTAAGTTTTAAATGACATTTGTTTTAGTGTCGTCTGCTCATGTTTGAAAACGCATTTTCGTCCGTCTGTCACGCTTAAGTTTTAAATGACATTTGTTTTAGTGTCGTCTGCTCATGTTTGAAAACGCATTTTCGTCCGTCTGTCACGCTTAAGTTTTAAATGACAATTCTTTTAGTGTCGTCTGCTCATGTTTGAAAACGCATTTTCGTCCATCTGTCACGCTTAAGTTTTAAATGACATTTGTTTTAGTGTCGTCTGCTCATGTTTGAAAACGCATTTTCGTCCGTCTGTCACGCTTAAGTTTTAAATGACATTTGTTTTAGTGTCGTCTGCTCATGTTTGAAAACGCATTTTCGTCCGTCTGTCACGCTTAAGTTTTAAATGACATTTGTTTTAGTGTCGTCTGCTCATGTTTGAAAACGCATTTTCGTCCGTCTGTCACGCTTACGTTTTAAATGGAATTTTCGTTAGTTAATAACGGTTAAGTTTTCAATAGCATTTTCGTTGTTCTGTCATGCTTAAGTTTGAAATAACATTTTCTTTGGTCTGTCACGCTTAAGTTAGAAACATAATTTTCTTTTGTTTGTTACGGTTAAATTGGAAATAGACTTTTCTTCGATTTCTCACGTTTAAATTCATAAATAGCATTTTCTTTGGTCTGTCACAGTAAAGTTTGGAATACAATTTCCTTTTGTCTATCACAGTAGAGTTTAGAATAAGATTTCCTTTTGCTTGTCATGCTTAATTTTAAAATAGAATTTCCTGTGTCCTGTCACGGTGAAGTTTAAAATATAATTTCTTTGATCTGTCACGCTTAAATTTTAAATAGCATTTTCTTTGGTCTGTCACAGAAAAGTTTAAATTAAAATTTCCTTTTATCTGTCACGAGTAAGTTTGAAATAGAATTTTCTTTGGTCTGTCACGGTTAAGTTTGAAATATAATTTTCTTTTGTCTGTCACGGTTAAGTTTAAAATAGAATTTCTTTGGTCTGTCACGCTTACATTTAAATAACATTTTCTTTGGTCTGTCACAGTAAAGTTTAAAATAAAATTTCCTTTTGTCTGTCACGAGTAAGTTTGAAATAGGATTTTCTTTTCTCTGTCAGGCTTAAGTTCGAAATAGCATTTTCTTTTGTCTGTCATGCTTAATTTTAAAATAGAATTTCATGTGGGCTGTCACGCTTAAGTTTTAAATAGAATTTTCTTTGGTCTGTCACGGTTATGTTTAAAATATAATTTGGTGTGGGCTGTCATGCTTAAGTTCGAAATAGCATTTCTTTTGTCTGTCATGCTTAATTTTAAAATATAATTTTCTTTTTTCTTTCACACTTAAGTTTTAAATAGAATGTTCTTTAGTCTGTCACGCATAAGTCAGAAATAGCATTTTCATCGGTTTGTCACGCCTCAGTTTTAAAAGCCATTCTCTTCAGTCTACCATACTGACGTTTGAAAAGCGTTTTTGTTTCTCTTTCACGCTTAAGTAATTAATTAAATGTTCCGTTAGTCTGTCATACTTATCTTGAAAAAGCATTTTTTCATCTGTCTGGCTTAAGTATTAAATACAATTTTCGTTGGTCTGTCATACATACGCTTGAAAAATCATTTATGTTGGTCTGTCACGCTTAAATATGAAATAAAATGTTAGTCAGTTTGTCATACTAATTTTTAGAATGCCATTTTTGTCGCCGCACGCTCAGATCGAATGGACGCATTTTTTTTTTAGATACGTCCAATCATCTCAATAAGAGGTTCATTCCACATTGTAGTCTAAATTTTGAAATAGCATTTTCGTCGATCTGTCAGACTTATGTTTAAAATAGCGTGCACTTTTAGTCTGTCAAGTTAAAGTATGAACTAAAGTTTTCTTATATCTATGATACTTACATTTGAAAAAGCATTGTTGTTGGTCTATCACGCTTAAGTATGAAATTTAAAAAAAATCGTCGTTCTTTCATACTTACATTTTAAAAAAATCGTCGTTCTTTCATACTTACATTTGAAAAAGCGTTGTTGTTGGTCTATCACGCTTAAGTATGAAATTTTAAAAAAATCGTCGTTCTTTCATACTTACATTTGAAAAAGCATTGTTGTTGGTCTATCACGCTTAAGTATGAAATTTTAAAAAAATTCGTCGTTCTTTCATACTTACGTTTGGAAAAGCATTTTTTTTTGTCTGATACGCTAAACTATAAAAGAGAATTCTCAGCGTTAAAAAAATAAAATGGCATAACGACCGAGATGCGCAACTTCCGGCTAAGAATGTGTTCAGCAGTCAGCGGTGAATAGTGAAAATCATTTCCCTGTGTATTTTACACAAAAGAAAATATGGGTCAACACATAAGAAATTGTAGAAAAGTGATTTCTAACATATTTTAAATTTTGTTTTTGTTACAAATATATTTATTATAATTAGAATGGTTTCGCTTTTTTACAAATACTCAAAAGAAATATTTTAAACAAAGCCCTCCTCCTCATGTTAAGAATGGCTTTCTAAATAATAACGTTATTTGTAGAATTTGGTATATTCGGAATATTGTTCTCATCTTTGATATCATTTTCACAACGTTTCGGCCGATGTAACCTTCGACCTTCTTCAGGTGTACCTCGTCGAACTCGGGAATCTGGACCCTTTATTAAATCCACAGGGGTAGCATGTTCTCGTTTCATCTGCCATGACGGGGAAGATATCTTCAGTAATTCGCAATTCTTCGTATCGCCCGCACTGGAGATTGAACCTTCAACCTGACTGTCACTTAAAACTAAATTTTACTCTGTACTATATCCACTGCGCCACGGGTCCTTGCGGTTACATCGGCCGAAACGTTGTGATAAAAACACCCAAGATGAAAACAGTAGTCCGAATATATACTAAATTCTACAAATTATCAACCCTCATCTAAAACATTCCGAAAAATAACGTTAGTATTTAGAAAGCCATTTTTAACATTAGAAGGAGGAGGAGGGGGTGCTTTGTTAACTATTATGTGCTTTCATCTAACAATTTAATGAACAAAAGAAAATGTGTTTTTATCCCAAAATAAGAATAGTGAACAAATCCCTTGGCTGAAACGTAATATAGCGGGAACTGATTTTCGCAATTCACCGCTGACTGCTGAACGCATTCTTAGCCGGAAGTTGCAAATCTCGATCGTTATGCCATTTTAGCGTTAAACGCGCAGATCAAATGGACGGATCTTACACAAGTATATAGCGATTTGGTTTTCTTTTTCGGAAATTTCAAAATTTGAAATATGCCTTACCGCAGGCGTTTTTTATTTATTTACTTATCAACTTTGTGTTCGTGCTAAATAATTAGTCGCTTAGTGATGACTTGCCAACCACTGTGGTTCGGCGAAAGAGGAATGTTTTCTGTTGTTGCTTTTTTGTTGTCGTTTTTTTTTATGTTAATCTAAGATTAAAAACATGAAACGGAATGGCACTTAGTTCAACACCGCGAGTAATTTGTTAACTGGAAAGTTTTTCTTTTCTTTAGGTTTTTTTTTGTTTTCTTTAAAACCTTTATCTACTTCTTCGATCAGTTACGCCCGACGTTGCCTTGGAATGAATGATGAACTTTCTGGGCTACCCTTTATCCCAGCCCTGAACCCCGTATTGCCATTTTTATTCTTATCTTTTTATTTTCTATAATTTTCAGTTTTCAAGTTATCTATAAATTAAAGCGCTGTCTTTGTTGTTCACGGATATCCAGAGCGAAGGCAGACACCCCACACACACACTATATATATATATATATATATATATATATATATATATATACAGGGTGACGCAAAAGTCACGCATTAGTTTGAATCAGTAACAACTTTCACATTTAATAAAATGTTCTCCTTATTTTTCCGAATATTACAGATATGACCATTGATAATTTATCATGGAAAAATATAGCACTGAACAACGAACCAAAATGATTGAACTTTACTTCGGAAACGATCGTTCAATAACCTTAACCCAAAGAGCCTATCGTCGGCATTATAATGTCAGACAATCTCCCAGTCAGACCACAATTGATCGTCTTGTGGTCCGATTTCGGCAGCAGGGTTCAGTGAGTGATCTTCCACGATCTGGCAAACCAAGTTCAGTGCGGAGAGCGGAAAATGTAGCACTCGTTGAGGATAGCATTGCTGAAAATCCAGACACCTTAACTCGAAGACGAACCACTCAGATTGGGATGTCCAGAAGGTCACTTCAAAGAATTTTGCGTGAATTGCATCTGTATCCATACACAATTCAATTGGTACAGGCATTACAACCCACAGATTTGCAATCACGCGTAGCTTATGCTGTTCACATTCAGCAATTAGCCAGAGAACAAAATGAGTTCATCCATAAGCTGATAATGAGCGACGAAGCACATTTTCATCTGAACGGGTTCGTAAATAAGCAAAACTGCAGAATATGGGCCATTGAAAATCCAAGAACCGTTCATCAGCGTGAATTACATCCACTAAAATGTACCGTATGGTGTGGTGTTATCTCGGAAAGAGTGATCGGTCCATATTTCTTTGAAGACGAAGAAGGTGTCGCGGTGACGATAACTGCACAGCGATATCAACAAATGATTGAAAATGTTTTAAGGCCAGCTGTTCAGGACAAGACAGAAATGTGGTTCCAACAAGATGGAGCTACTGTCCACACTGCCCGACAAAGTATAGAACTCTTAAGTGGATTGTTTGGCGATCGCTTAATTAGCAGATTTTCTGATTTTAACTAGCCTTCACGTTCACCGGATTTAACAGCCCCTTACCTTTCCCTTTGGGGTTATCTTAAGGAAAGGGTATATGTGAACAAGCCTACAACGATTCAAGAGCTTAAAAACAATATCAGACATGAAATCCAAGAACTAGAGCCAGTTATTCTAAGGACTGTCATGGAAAATGCCCTAACTAGTGAGGCCGAAAATGGTGGCCATTTAAAGGATATTATTTTTAAAACCTACTGCAAAAAATTACCAAGTAAATGTATTATTTATCAGAAAAGCCTAGTAAATTACTTGAAATGTTGTAGTTTCTATCACCTAAACAAACCAATGCGCGACTTTTGCACCACCCTGTATATATATGCAGCATCTTCTCTTACAGACATTGTTAAATATAAGAGACAACTCATGTCTAGATATCTTTTGGTAGTTATTTAAATGGCTGCCTTCATCGCAATTGTTGTTGACCCCGTGACCTTATAGGGGAATTTGGAACCATTCATTTTTTGGTTAACAGAGAAATAGTTTAGATGTGCATACACTTTATATAGAAAGAGATACGCCTATAGATGTGTAGATTAGTATATAGATAGATACATAATTATATAGATACATATGTATAGAAATAGATATATATATATATATATAGATATACATATATATATATATATATATATATATATATATATATATATATATATATACGTATATATATATATATATATATATATATATATATATATATATATATATATATATATATATATATATACGTATATATATATATGAAAAAGGACATCCGACGTAATGGGAAATGAAAAAGAGAAAAACCAAGTGATATTTTTTATATACTCATCAACGTTTCGTCTTTATTGTAAAACTTCCTCAAGATGATAATTTGAAGAAAAATGTCATGCAACTATATCGGAATTTTGGGTTGACATGATGGAGAGATCCTGAGGAAGTTTTACAATAAAGACGAAACGTTGATAAATATATAAAATAAATATCTCTTGTTTTTTTCCCTTTTCATTTCTCATATATATATATATATATATATATATATATATATATATATATATATTTATATAAAAATTAGTAAAGCTACCAACATTTGTGAAAAGTTTTTTTCAACATTTATTTATCATTTTGTTATTTCATGATTTTATAATTTTATAAAACGCGTTTCAAGCGGTGGTCCGCTCTCATCAGATATGCAAATCTATTTGAAGAAATGTCTTTCGATTTGAAAGAGTGTTGTTTCATTTGAGGAAACAACACTCTTTCAAATACCAGTAACTTTACTCCTTTACATATACACTTTTCTTTCGTTGGAACTGCGCTAATACTGGACGACTTATATATATATATATATATATATATATATATATATATATATATATATATATATATATATATATATATATATATATATATATATATATATACATTATTTCATGTATCCACAAAAAATGTTATTAGGAGATATCATTTTTTATGTATCAATTTTAAGTATTTGCTTCAACAGTGCTCGAGATACGTGAGTAGAGCTAGGTAGTAAGTTATGAAAACATATTTATGGCAATTAAGCTATATATATATATATATATATATATATATATATATATATATATATATATATATATATATATATATATATATATATATATATATATAGTAAGTTATGAACATATATTTATGGCATTTAAGCTACACAGAAGCTTCCGCGTTTCATCCCCGGAGGGAATCGTCAGGCTAAAATGCCTGACAATTCACTCCGGGGATAAAACGCGGAACCCTTTATGTAGCTTAAATGCTATAAATATATTTTCATAACTTACTATATATATATATATATATATATATATATAAACAATAATATTTTTATAAATAAATATTAATTATTTATATACCTCGATGTTTCATGCTAACGCAATCTTCAGTCTAGGAACTAATTCTCAACGGTCGGTAGGCGCGAACTCCGCCACTGATTCGTAGTCGGGGATCATATGCGAACACAAATCGCCACTGATTCGTAGTCGGGGATCATATCCAAACGGCCATCGCCAATTAGTTAGTAAATATAGAGGAACTTTAACTGTAAATAGCGAAAATATATATTTATATATATATGTGTATATGTATTTATATATATATATATATATATATATATATATATATATATATATATATATATATATATATATATATATATATGTATGTGTGTGTGTGTGTATAATGCATGTTCTTTCAGTAGTTGAACACTCTCTTGACGGCTGCCTTTTATAGGTTCAATCTCTCGATGATTTATCGGGTTGTGTAGAGTGGCCGTTTGGGAGAAAGCATCGGAATTTGAGTTAACAAAAAAAAAAAAAAAACATGACTCGCGTTCCGGGGTTCGAGTCCTGTGAATAATCATTGCCGCCCTGATGAGACTGCATGTTTTAATTAAGGCAATTGTTATTCAGTAACACAGGTTCATTTTCTTTTATAAGTTTAGTTTTCGATGATCCGAATAATCAATTTGTTATTTTGATCAACATAACTTTCGATTGGTATTATTTTGATCATTAAAACTATTGTTCTCATCTTGGGTGTTAATTTTCACAGCGTTTCAGCCGACATAACGTCCAACCTAGGTCAGCTGCGTCTCCTGTGGAACTCGTTAATATTTATGTGGAATACGGAAGTCTGTACGGAATTTCGAACGAACCTTTTATTTAATTCATGGGGGTAGCTTGCTCTTGTTCTGTCAGCCATGACCGGGTACAAGTCTTAAGTAATTCGTAATTGTATTCTTAGCATCGCCTGAACTGAGAATTGAACCAGCAACCACCAGAAGAGTGCCATTTAGAATTCATTATTACTTAGCACTTATAACCGTTACGTCACATGTCCGCAAGGATTTGTGACGAGTTTCCCGAGTTCGGCGAGACGCACCTTAAGAAGATTGGAGGTTACATCGGTCGAAACGTTGTGAGAATAACATCCAAGATTAGAACAGTAGTCCGAACAATCCAAATAATATTTATTAATTTATTTCTTATACCTATTGTTAAAATTTCATAAAAATCGAAGGTAATGTTCACGCAGATCGTCCACCCCCTTTTTACTTATTGCATAAAACTAAATTAAACTAAATATAGCCCACATTACAATATATTACGCCTAGCAGCTATGTTCTAAATTTTATAATGATCGGTTCATTAGTTTAGGAGTTAAGGAATGCAGTATTCATTCATTCATATCTTATTGATCAGATGATTCTATTGTTGGCATTGGTTTCCGCGATATATTTCTCGTCAGAATTCTTTCTAGAAAGATATCGAGTACTTACAGAAGAGTCAACGTGAAGGTTGCCAACATCCTAAGAGAAAGTGTTTTTATGAAACTTGGTCCACCCAGGTTGTCAGTCTGTGTCTTTAACCACTTAATCACCGGCACTCTCTAGGAATCCAGTACCTACAAATATATAAACATATAAAAATACCTAACTTCATATAGAAAGAGATTATCATACAAGATGAGAACAGTAGTCTGAATGATCCAAATAACGCAGTTATAAATTAAGAAAAACTCCGCCAGACACATCATACGCATGCACATTGCGGCCAAGCAAATAAGTCATCAAGTATACCTCTCCCCAGCCCATCAATGATTTCATTACAAGATTCGATACTTGTTCAGATTACAACCCACACACCATTTACCCCTAAACCTAACGCTAACGCTAACACTAACGCTTACCCTTACCCTTACCCCAACCCAAACTCCACCTTGACCCTAACCCTAACCCT